>LR812520.1:69573936-69578936 GCA_903798195.1 Danio kyathit
AAAGTGTGGATGTGTTCAGCACTGGATGACCATCAAACACTAAAGAACGATTTGCTGTCAGAGGCTGATAAGCGGGCGGAGCGGCGACAGATGGAGATCAGAGCTCGCGGGATTTCTCCTAAATGGTCACGCTTGTGTTCTGCTGGTCATCAGGGTCCATTTGATACCCCTGGACACTACACACTCAAAAAATATATTTTTCTTTGCTGCTTGTTCAAATCACTTATTTCAAATGAACAAAAACATAATTATTTTGATTTTATATTTGGACAACTTAATTGTAATGATGGGCAAAGATTAATCGCATCCAAATTTAAAGTTTGTTTTGACATGTACGTGTGTGTATCACATATACACTACCGTTCAAAAGTTTGGAGTCAGTAGGATTTTTAAATATTTTAAAATAAGCTTCTCCTGCTCACCAAAGCTGCATCTATTTAATCAAAAATACAGCACAAATAGTAAAATAGTGAAATGTTATTGCACTTTAAAATAACTGTTGAAAAGTAGTTTATCATTTAATTGAATCATTTATTCCAGTGATTTTAATGATGAATTTTCAGCTTCATTACTCCAGTGTTCAGAGTCACGTGATCCTTCAGAAATCACTCTAATATTAATTATCATTATTATTATTATTATTAATTCATTCATTTTCTTGTCGGCTTTTTGTTCCTTGCGGGGTCGCCACAGTGGAATGAACCACCTATTATTACTATTATTATTAATGCTAATAGTAATAAAAGCAATAATGACTAAAGTAATAATTTCATTTGAAACTACAATCTCAGAAATAAAGGTACAGGAGCTGTCACTGGGGCAGTACCTTTTCAAAAGATACATATTTGTACCTGAAGGGTGCATAATGGTACCTGAAAGGTACTTTTTAAGGTACATTTGGGTACTAAAAAGCAGCTTCGAGGTACTATTTTGGACTCTTTGGGTACAAATATGTATCTTTTGAAAAGGTACTGCCCCAGTGACAGCTCCTGTAGCTTTATTTCTGAGAGTGTACATGAAATAACAAGTCAGTTATTTAAAATGTTAATAAATATTTAACCATTTTTTTACATTTAATAAATACGCCTTGATGAATTAAATTAATGAGAAAAAAAACTGACCCTAAACTTTTGACCGGTAGTGTAATAACCATATATAATACACACACATACATAGAAACAAAACTACACTGTAAGAAATTCTGGGTTCCACACAATTCCTTCATGTTGTCCCAACACAAATCAATTAAGTTAACTTAATTGTTTTTACAAATTTAAGTGGATTGAGCATAAAACACTGAGTAAGAATTGCGTTGCTTCAAGTGATTTTAAATAAGTAGCTTGAACAAAAAGGAAAAGTCATTTTCTGAGTGTATGTATTATATACGTACAGTATATTTATGTATATGTGAGACACACACATACACAAAACATTTGTTGCATAGATATTTAAATTTATATATATTATTTGTATCATATACACACAGTTGAAGTCAGAATTATTAGCCCCCCTGTTTATTTTTTCCCCAATTTCTGTTTAACAGAGAGCAGATTTTCTCAACACATTTCTGATCATAATAGTTTAATAACTCATCTCTAATAACTGATTTATTTTATCTTTGTCATGATGACAGTAAATAATATTTGACTAGATATTCTTCAAGAAGACACTTCTATACAGCTTAAAGTGACATTTAAAGGCTTAACTAGGTTAATTAGGGTAATTAGGCAGGTTAGGGGAATTAGGCAAGTTATTGTATAATGATGGTTTGTTCTGTAGACTATCGAGAAACAAATTAGCTTAAAGGGGCTACTAATTTTATTCTTAAAATGGCTTTTAAAAAAATTAAAACTGCTTTTATTCTAGCCGAAATAAAACAAATTAGACTTTCTCCAGAAGAAAAAATATTATCAGACATACTGTGAACATTTCCTTGCTCTGTCAAACATCATTTGGGAAATATTTAAAAAAAGAAAAAAATTCAAAGGGGGCGAATAATTCTGACTTTAACTGTAAATATTAAATATCTACATATAAATATACTTTCTCAAATATATGCATGCACGTGTCTATTTATATATGCATAATAAATATACACAGTGCTCAGCATATTTGAGTTCATCCAATTTTAAAAATGAATATTTTTATTCATTTCTCAGTGAATATAGGCAGTGTATTTTGGAGTTTTTAAACAAAACAGATTTATTAAACAGATTTATTTATTAAAATAGTATTTTAGTTACCAAACATATTGAGAAATTGAAAGATAAAACAAATAAATTCAAGCAAAATATTGCAAATAAATTACAAACTACAAAATTTCGACTAAATTGTTAAATTTGTTTTGCTTCTCTTGATTTTTTCTCTTTTTTTTAATTTGTATTTAATATTGTTCTATAACATATAAATGTGGCTGCACTAGTTTTTGGAGCGTTATTGTAAGTTATTTTGTTAGAAAAGCTCCAGATTTGACTTTAGTACTGACTAATCTGATGTATATGCACAAATATAATATTGTAGAGCTTTCTATTTAAAATATGAATTTATAAGATAAGGCGGTGCGGTGGTGCAGTGGGTAGCGCTGTCACCTCACAGTAAGAAGGTTGCTTGTTCAAATCCCGCCTGGGTCAGTTGACATTTGTGTGGAGTTTGCATGTTCTCCCCGTGTTGGCGTGGGTTTCCTCCGGGTGCTCCGGTTTCCCCCACAGTCCAAACGCATGCACTATAGGGGAATTGGGTAAGCTAAATTTCCATAGTGTATCTGCGTGAATGGGAGTGGGTGGGTGTTCCCCAGTGATGTGTTGCAACTGGAAGGGCATCCGCTGCATAAAACATATGCTGAATATGTTGGCGGTTCATTCCGCTGTGGCGACCCCTGATTAATAAAGGGACTAAGCCGAAAAGAAAATGAATGAATTAATTTAATAGAGAGATTTGATGTGCTTCTGTATGCTGAGCACTATATATTGTCAAAACCGTCTCTTAATTTGGATGCGATTAATTGTTTTATGTTCAATCCACTTAATCGTTAATAGTTAACTCAATCGATTTGTGAATGAAATGAATGAAATGTGTGGAACCCTGCATTTTTACAGTGCATTGCCCTCAGAAAGCCGCGGTGCAAATAACCGGAGCGCGCGCTCCAGTGTGTGTGTGCGTGCACGCGCGTTAGGGAGCGTGACCTCCACCCGATCGATAGCACAGTTTCCCAGCGTCCCTTTGAAATGGAGCACCGATCAATACTCGATCCGGACCTGAGAGCCAGCAACGCACGCTGACGTTTAATTTACCTCGCTTTGTTTTAACGCCATGATTTCCATGCGTGACACACGTGACGCGGACGCATTTGTATGCGTAAAGTCTAGAAGGGATACAGCTGCGTTAATTATTTATAATATTTTAACACTACGATTACTGTACAACAATAAATATTAGCTTTACATTACTCTGAAGGGTTTAGGCTTGGGGTAGACATTAATATAATACAATTTAATGTGGAATTTGAATAGGTTATAAATAATTCTTGTTATAATTACTGTTTTTACATTACTGTGAGGATTGGCTTTAGGCTTTGGGGTGGGACGTTAATAAAATACTATTTAATGTGTAATTTAATAAATAAATTAATAATTATTGATATAATTACTGATTTACATTAGTGTGAGGATTGGGGTGGAGGTAGACGTTAATGAAATACTAGTTAATGTACAAGTTAATAAATAATATAAATAATTCTCGTTATAATGATTGCTTTCACATTGCTGTGAGGGTTGGGGTAGACGTTAATATAATACTATTTAATGTGCAATTTAATAAAATAACATAAATAATCATCTTTATAATTCATGTTAATTTGCAGCAGCAGCTGTATCCCTTTTATCTGTTTCTTTGAGTATATAAACAGAAATTAAAAAGTCTCATTGTTTATATATATATATATATATATATATATATATATATATATATATATATATATATATATATATATATATATATATATATATATATATATATATTTATTTATTTTTTTTTTAAACATCACCTTTTCTATTTTTTTTTAATAATATATTTTTAGGGGTTTTTACCTTTATTATGAAAGGACAGTAGGGATTTCAGACAGGAAAGCATTGGGAGCAGAGATAGTTGAAGGATCAGCAAAGGACCTCGAGCCGGGAATTAAACTAGGGTCGCCGTGAGCACGTCTGTGCTATATGTCGGCGCACACTACCACTAGGCTATTGCCGCCGACAAACATCACCTTTTCAATGAAAATGTGCCGTTGTGCACATATGCAATGCTGTCACGGTTTGTGGGTGGGGAAAAGGAGCGAGGACTCAAATGCAGGGTTTATTAATAATATAAATAAAATAAAATGCAAAACAAACAACCCAGAGGGGGGAAAACATTAACAAAACATACAAATAAAGTTCACTGGGCAGGCTGGCAGGGATCAGGACTGGACAAGGCTACAAACGACAGGAAACAGAGAGAAAAGATGACGAACTGGCACAGGACAGCAGACATGAGGAGAATATAAGCAGAAATAAATGAACACAAACAGGTGAATATGATAAACTAATAATGGGTTAACAAGGAGGGTAGGGCTAGACAATAGACGGGAGAGCACATGACACAAAGAGACAACACAAGCCACAACATTTTTTAACTAAATGTATTGCTGTTTGAATACAGTATATCATTATAGATAAGTAATTTGCAGTAATCTCTCAGACATAATAAACTCAAACAAGTTCTGAAACTCTCACTTAAAACATCTCTGATTGTGAACAAGAAAAGAATAAACGGTCAAATCAAATTGTTCAAATAAAGGAGATGCAGATGGGTTTGACTGTACAAGGAAGATACCTTCACACTGCCGGTGCTAAATCATTTGCCGTCGGTACGCAGAGGGGTGATCTGCTGTCAGGCTGCAGGTGGGAGAGGCTGCTGTACTAGGACTGGGCCGCCTGTCAGTGCTCTGAGGCGGGGGAGGGGCCGGC
>LR812520.1:69583936-69586436 GCA_903798195.1 Danio kyathit
GGGGTCGCCAAGAGCACTCATGTTTTTTTTTTTTTTATTAAATTAATTTCATTTATTAAATAATTCAATGCTTATTATTTGGCAGAAAAAAATCTAATATAGAAAGATAAGAGATTTCATTAACGTCGAGAATGTTACAGCTTATAGTGAGAGTGGGAACGTAGACCAGATCTTACATTAGCAAATGTAAAAAAAAGATTCACCAAAGAGAAGATATGGCAAAGCGCCAGGGAGGAGATAAGAATGAATGTGCTAAAAAGAAAGCAAGGATTTATTTGGATAGTTATTTGTATAGTGACAGACTAGCAAATGAAAGCATGAAGGCCTGCAAACTAAAGAGACATCATAGCACCAGACACCCACAGACGGTTGGTAAACCCAAATAATTTTTTCTAAGTGTGCATGCATGTGTGCATGTTTCACCTTTTAAGTTAAACAGATAGATTTGTACATGATGTTAAATGTGCTGATGTCAAACTAGCAGCAGGTTTTGGAAAAAAAGTGCAAACTGTTGTTGAGAAAAAGTCAATAGTTTTGAGTTGCTTTTGCATATATTAAACAACATTAGCTCAATTTAATAAGCTAGTCAGTGTTTTTTTTTGAGTATGTTTCTGTGTGTGTGTGTGTGTGTGTGGGGGGGGGGGGGTAGGGGGGGGGGATGGTCCCCTGGAAAAAAGGTTAGGAACCACTGCTTTAAAGGACACCTATGGTGAAAAATCTACAGCACAAATCAACAAATCCAGCTCAAACGAATGACATCAGTTTGGCACGATTTGGAGGAAACGGGGTGGAGGGTGACGTCACGGCTCCCGAAATATTTTGCTTATATCTAAAGAAGGAAAACAGATACAGTGTTTGTTTTAACGGCACAAACCAGCACAAATCGAGCACAAACGACCTGTGCTGATTTGAAGTCATTTGAGCAACATGGGGTGGAAAGTGACGTCACAAGGTCAAAAAAAATAATGCTTAATATCTCAGACCCCAAACCAGCACAAACGCTCGTTTTTGCGGCACAAATCAGCACAAACGTAGCACAAACGAATGGCATAGTTTTGGGGTTTATTTGTTTTTATGGGGTGCCAACTTCACGGAGGTCAAGCAAGGCTATGTCAGTTTGGGGTCATACCTTTCTCATAGTTCTGTAAACATACAGGGATGCAAACTTCAAGTACTGGTGTTTATTTACACACATCAAAACAAACACAAGAGAGTTTCCAAATCAAAACACACAATAGTAATTTCACTGAGAAAAAAATAATAAATCAGACTACATCGTGTCGTCTCTCTGGCCACAAAATTTAATCTCCATCACATGCAATGTCCTCTAGTCCAAGGCACCGGGGAAAGTATCTGATTGCAAAGTGAACTAATGATCTAAATCAGTTTTCACATGTGACAGTGTGCCAGACAGAGGGCAGAATAGTGTAAATAATAGCCAGACATGTGTATAGCTTTGCTAAGAGTGTGTTGATCATTTGGAAATTCAGTGTAAAGCAGTGAGTTGTGTTTACAGTTCTGCAAAAGAGTGCTGTGCAGTGGATTGTACCTGCAATTTTGAAAAGTGTGTGTTACAAAATTGCAAACTTAGTGCAAAGCAGTGTTTGTGCTTTTCATTTTGCAAACTCAGTGAGTGGTTTTGCTATAAGAATCTCGGTTAGGGTTTAAGCATTCAGAAAAAGCTGTAATCATATATTTACTTTAAAATGTACATACTGTCACCCAACGGATAGAGGACAATGCAAAGACTTTGGTGAACGAATCAAGGCAAAGGCAGATTCTTGACTAGTGTATTCAGCACTGAACTACACTGTTATGAATGTGATTGTTTTTATTGCAAACCAGCACAAATCCAGCTCAAACGAATGACATCAGTTTGGCGCGATTTGGAGGAAACGGGGTGGAGAGTGACGTCACGGCTCCCGAAATATTTTGCTTATATCTAAAGAAGGAAAACAGATACAGTGTTTGTTTTAACGGCACAAACCAGCACAAATCGAGCACAAACGACCTGTGCTGATTTGAAGTCATTTGAGCAACATGGGGTGGAAAGTGACGTCACACGGTCAAAAAAAATAATGCTTAATATCTCAGACCCCAAACCAGCACAAACGCTCGTTTTTGCGGCACAAATCAGCACAAACGAATGGCATAGTTTTGGGGTTTATTTGTTTTTATGGGGTGCCAACTTCACGGAGGTCAAGCAAGGCTATGTCAGTTTGAGGTCATACCTTTCTCATAGTTCTGTAAACATACAGGGATGCAAACTTCAAGTACTGGTGTTTATTTACACTCATCAAAACAAACACAAGAGAGTTTCCAAATCAAAACACACAATAGTAATTTCACTGAGAAAAAAATAATAAATCAGACTACATCGTGTCGTCTCTCTGGGTCCGGCCACAAAATTTAATCTCCATCACATGCAATGTCCTCTAGTCCAAGGCACCGGGGAAAGTATCTGATTGCAAAGTGAACTAATGATCTAAATCAGTTTTCA
>LR812520.1:69591436-69686436 GCA_903798195.1 Danio kyathit
TAAATAAATAAATAAATAAATAAATAAATAAAATTAATTATTTAATTAATTAACTAACTAATAAAAAATAAAATAAAATAATTAAATAAATTAAATAAAAAAAAATAAATAAATCAGCATGCTTTAATTTCACAAAACAAAACAAAACTTTTTAAAGATAATACACATCCCCTTCACTCAGCTTATGAAATGTTACCATCAGGACGCAGGTTTAGAAATCCTAAAGCCCGAAGAAATGCTTATAAAAAGTTATTTATCCCAATTGCAGTTGTTGTTTTAAATCGGATCACTGTTTGAACTGTTTGGGGTGGTTGTAATGACACCACAGTGATTGGTCTAATCAGCAACAATGATGAGACTGCCTACAGGGAGGAGATACAGCATCTGGCCACTTGGTGCACCGACAATAATCTGCTCCTTAACACCGACAAGACCAAGGAGCTCATTGTGGACTTCAGGAAGGGACGAACAGGCTCACATGATCCCATCCACATCAATGGGATGGCCGTCGAGCCCGTCTCATCCTTCAAGTTCCTGGGGACCCACATCTCAAAGGACTTTTCCTGGACCACCAACACCTCCAGCCTGCTCAAGAAGGCTCACCAGCGCCTATTCTTCTTAAGGCAACTTAAAAAGAACCAGCTGTCATCAGCCGTCTTGGTGAACTTCTACCGCTGCACAATAGAAAGCATCCTGACCAACTGTGTCACAGTCTGGTATGGAAGCTGCTCTGTTGCGGAGCGTAAGGCACTGCAGCGGGTGGTGAAAACTGCCCAACGCATCACAGGGACCACACTGCCAGCCATAGAGGACATTCAGAGGAAACACTGTCTGGGCCGAGCACGCAGTATTCTTAAAGATTCCTCTCATCCTGCTCACAGACTGTTTTCTCTCCTGCCTTCTGGCAGGCGCTTCAGGCTCCCCCGGACAAAAACCAGCAGACTAAGGAACAGCTTTTTTCCCAGAGCTGTCTCCCTTTTGAACTCTGCCCCCCACTGACTCTTTGCCCCCCTGATACACCCCCCACTATCCTCATAACTCAGACTCCTCATAATCACTGCACTATTTAACATTTGCACATTTAAAAATTGCACATATTCATTGCACTGATTCATTTATTCTAACTGTACATACCCATGTACATTTGTAATTATGTACACACCCACTGTACATATACATTTGTAATTATGTTTATATATCTGCACACTTCACATGCACATGTTTATATATCTGCACACTTCTGATTATTAATAGCAACCTGTACATATATCCATCTATTGTAAATCTCTGTTCATAGCTAACACAACCTGTATATAATGTTCATAGTACATCCATTTGTAAATATCACCATAGTTTTTCTATAACTGCACTTTATAACTTATACCTGTATCCTGCACTTGCTGCTATTGCACTCCTGGTTAGACCTAAACTGCATTTCGTTTCCTTGTACTTGTACATGTGTAATGACAATAAAGTTGAATCTAATCTAATCTAATCTAATATGTATGGTCTGCAGTAATATGTATGGGGCTAATTTGGTTTTTAAATTTTTAACTTATGTTGCTGTCTTGATGAGTGTTTATATTGTGTAATTGTTGTATGGTTGTATATATGCAGTTGTTGTCTTAAATCAAGTGCTAAAGATAAATTTCCTTTCTGTGCCAAGTAGAATGGACAATAAAGTTTAAACAAAATAATAAATAAATGAATAAAAAAATAAAAAAATAAATAAAGTAAAAATAAATAAATAAATAATGAATTACTAAAAAATAAAGTAAAATAAATAAATAAATGAATTAATAAGAAAAATAAAATAATTAATGAAATAATAAGTTAATAAAAAAATTAATTAAGAAAAAAAGTTTAATAAATAAATAAATAAATAAATTAATTAATTAATAAAAAAATAAAATAAAATAACTAAAAAATAAAGTAAAATAAATAAATAAATGAATTAATAGGAAAAAAAAATAATTAATTAATGAAATAATAAGTTAATAAAAAAAAATTAATTAAGAAAAAAAGTAAAATAAATAAATAAATTAATTAATTAATAAAAAAATTAAATAAAATAACTAAAAAATAAAGTAAAATAAATAAATAAATGAATTAATTAAAACAATAAATAAAATAATTAATGAAATAATTATTTAGTAAAAAATTAAATAAATTAATAAAATAAAATAAATTAATGAATTAAAATATTAAATTAATTAATAAAAAATAAAATAAATAAATTAATAAATTAATTAATAAAAAATAAATAAATAAATAAATAAATTAATTAATAAAAAATAAAATAAATAAATAAATTAATTAATTAATAAAAAATAAAATAAATAAAATAAAAAAAAATAAAAAAAATAAAAAACAAAATAAATAAATAAAAATTTGAAATAAAATAAAATAAAATCAGCAAGCTCTAATTTCCCATAGGAACAAAAATAAAATTAAATAAATAAATAAAAGATCGGTTGAATCAAAATGCAAAAAAGCTGCTTAAATGCTTAATTTAAGTATTCCTGCTGTCTATCTACCCTGATACTTATGAAACATATATGCAAATAAGAGCATTGGGGAACCCTTTTATTTACTTATTTATTTACTTGCTTGTATATACAGTTGAAGTCAGAATTATTAGCCCCCCTTAAATTTTAACTTACATTTTTCCCAAATGATGTATAACAGAGCAAGGAAATTTTCACAGTATTTCCTATAATATTTTTTCTTCTGGAGAAAGTCTTATTTGTTTTATTTTGGCTAAAATAAAAGTTAAATAACAATAAAATTATTAGCCCCTTTAAGCTATATTTTTTTCGATTGTCTACAGAACAAACCATCGTTATACAATAACTTGCCTTATTAACCTAATTAACCTAGTTCAGCCTTTAAGTTGCCCTTTAAGCTAAAAAAAATATCTAGTCAAATATTATGTGCTGTTATCATGGCAAAGATTAGAGAAATCAGTTATTAAAAATGAGTTATGATTATGTTTAGAAATGTGTTGAAGTCTTCTCTCCGTTATTGAAATTGGGGAAAAAATAAACAGGGGGGCTAATAATTCAGGGGGCTAATAATTCTGACTGCAACTGTATATTAAAAGGGGATGCCACAACACTAATTTGCATAATCGATACACAACCAGAAGTGAACCTGTCATTTTAATATTTGCAGCACTTATGTTTTTGTGGAGGTTTCTGAATAAATGCATGCACAACAGTTCCCTTTTTGCATGCGTTTTCATGTGTTCTTTTCAGATTTTATAGTTCACAACAATATAAATGGAAGCCTTTCTGCATCACAAATGCCACTCATTCTTTTTGGCACAGAAGAAATAATCAATTTGTGCTGCAAGTGACAGACTATTAGCAGCAGTACAACTGCAAATGTCTTTTAAACAATGACACAAGCCTCCCATAAGTCCACAACGCTGGCTATAAATGTAAAAATCATGAAGTAGAAGAAACTGTCTGCTGAATTTAAAGCAATTTGTGGATATTTAAAGATGGTGACGGCTCACTGAATAGAAAATAGTAGCATACTTCACAATCACACCAGAATACTGTGCACAGTTTTTAAAAAGCATGCAAAACAGTAATATATTAGATGGTAAAGTATGATATATACATTTATTTTAAAAACAAAACAGGATAATTTAGCTTGTGTCACAGAAAAACTCAACTTAATTTCGACTTATTTCTGTAAACAAAATTACTTTTTTTTATGTCTAGAAAATGCTTCTTAATTTAAGATTTTTTTTTTAGATATTTTGAACACAAACAAAACTAAAACAATGTAAGAAATGCATTTTTTGAGCAGTGTATGAGTTCTGAATCCAAACAGTCAATTATTTCTCACATGCAATAATAGTATTAGTGCAACAATGCTGATAGTAATTTATAGTAAATACTGTAGTGTTTTGGAAGCATACTATTGTGAAGAACTTGAATTAATCTGTTGTGGAGATTCTACAGTTGCTTTGGTAACAGAACAACTAAAGTAATTGATCTGTTGTGGTGATTCTACAGTTGCTATGGTAACACATCAACTACAGTAATTGATCTATTGTGGTGATTATACAGTAGCTATAGTAACACATCAACTACAGTAATTGATCTGTTGTGGTGATTCTACAGTTGCTATGGTAACACATCAACTACAGTAATTGATCTATTGTGGTGATTATACAGTAGCTATAGTAACACATCAACTACAGTAATTGATCTGTTGTGGTGATTCTACAGTTGCTATGGTAACACATCAACTACAGTAATTGATCTATTGTGGTGATTATACAGTAGCTATAGTAACACATCAACTACAGTAATTGATCTGTTGTGGTGATTATACAGTTGCTATGGTAACACATCAACTACAGTAATTGATCCATTGTGGTGATTATACAGTAGCTATAGTAACACATCAACTACAGAAATTGATCTGTTTTGGTGATTCTACAGTTGCTATGGTAACAACAACTATAGCAATTGATCTGTTGTAGTGATTCTACAGTTGCTATGGTAACACCAACTACAGTAATTGATCTGTTGTGGTGATTCTACAGTTGCTATGGTAACAACAATTACAGTAATTTATCTGTTTTTGTAATTCTACAGTTACTATGGTAACAACAACTATAGCAATTGATATGTTGTGGTGATTCTATAGTTGCTATGGTAACAAAGACTACAGTAAATATGTTGGGATGATTTTACAGTTGCTATGGTAACAACAACTACAGTAATTGATTTGTTAAGGTGATTCTACAGTTGCTATGGTAACACATCAACTACAGTAATTGATCTGTTTTGGTGATTCTACAGTTGCTATGGTAACACATCAACTACAGTAATTGATCTGTTGTGGTGATTATACAGTTGCTATGGTAACAGCAATTACAGTAAATTATCTGTTTTTGTAATTCTACAGTTGCTATGGTAACTATAGCAATTGATCTGTTGTGGTGATTCTATAGTTGCTATGGTAACAAAGACTAGAGTGAATAAGTTGTGATGATTTTACAGTTGCTATGGTAACAACAACTACAGTAATTGATCTGTTTTGGTGATTCTACAGTTGCTATGGTAACAACAACTATAGCAATTGATCTGTTGTGGTGATTCTACAGTTGCTATGGTAACACATCAATTAAAGTAATTGATCTGTTGTGGTGATTCTACAGTTGCTATGGTAACAACAATTACAGTAATTTATCTGTTTTTGTAATTCTACAGTTACTATGGTAACAACAACTATAGCAATTGATCTGTTGTGGTGATTCTATAGTTGCTATGGTAACAAAGACTACAGTGAATATGTTGTGGTGATTCTACAGTTGCTATGGTAACAACAACTATAGTAATTAATCTGTTTTGGTGATTCTACAGTTGCTATGGTAACAACAACTACAGTAATTGATCTGTTTTGGTGATTCTACAGTTGCTATGGTAACAACAACTACAGTAATTGATCTGTTTTGGTGATTCTATAGTTGCTATGGTAACAACAACTACAGTAATTGATCTGTTTTGGTGATTCTACAGTTGCTATGGTAACACAACTCCAGTAATTGATCCGTTTTGGGGATTCTATAGTTGCTATGGTAACAGACTACAGTGAATATGTTGTGGTGATTTTACAGTTGCTATGGTAACAACAACTCCAGTAATTGATCTGTTGTGGTGATTCTACAGTTGCTATGGTAACAACAACAATAACAGTAATGGATATTTTGTGGTGATTCTACAGTTGCTATAGTAACAACACATCTGCACTAATATAAACAAATGACCCAATACTGTTGTTTTCACAGCCATATATTATATTATACTTCAATACACCACAGTTTACTGTAGTAAAAATTCAACTATACAACAGTATTCATTACAGTTCATCAGCTCACTACTACAGTGTGCTGGAGCATTCATTAACAAAGTGAATAGTGCACTATGTACTGTATAATACACTTCACTATAGTCGGTTCAAAAACACTACAGTATTGATGTGATTTTTACACAGCAACACAAGAGCCAATAAAACCCAGCACTGGGAGAAATGTTTTGTTGTGTGTGTGTGTGTGTGTGTGTGTGTGTGTGTGTGTGTGTGTGTCTGGTGGTGAAAGGTGAGTGTGCTGAAGCGAGCGACTCAAACGTCTGCCGGTCCAGATTGAAAGTCAGCAGAAGTGCCGTCAGCATCAGAGTGATTGTAAAGTGTGTTTCTGTGTGTTTCTCATTCACGCGTGTTTGTCTGCCGCTGCACGTATGAAAGATCAATAATCACCATCCCCCTCTTCTCTTCTCTTTCTCTGCAACACATCACAAAAACATTAGCTACCATTCATTTACCACCACCATGGCCATACTGAAGCAGAACTCCAGAAATCTACAACATTTCTGAAGAGACCAATGGAAAAACAGCTGATGTCTAAACGGTCAAAATTACAGCTCTGAGCTTTGTAAATCTCATTGTGCATCCATTATATAGCTGAAGACTAAATTGTTCAGCCTCCTCTGACATTAGTTATTTTTAATATATTTCCCAAGTGCTGTTTTAACAGAATTTTTTTCAACATTTCTTAACATAATAGTTTTAATAACTAACTTCTAATGACTTGATTTCTTTGTCTTTGCCATGATGACAGCACATAATATTTAACTAGACAGTTTGGAAGATGCAAGTATTCATTCTAACCCTCAAGCATCATTTAAAGGAATTTGTTTGTTTAGATTTTTTTGGCTAGTTTTTGTAAGTTTGCTATCAACTCATGCAATAAAAAAAAAACAAAAAACAGTTGATTCAACAAAGTGAAAAAAAATAGGAATTTTTAAGTATTTATATATATATATATATATATATATATATATATATATATATATATATATATATATATATATATATATATATATATATATATATATATATATATATATATATATATACACAGTTGAAGTCAGATTTATTAGCCCACTTTTGATTTTTCTTTTTCTTTCTTAAATATTTCCCAAATTATGCTTAACAGAGCAAGGAAATTTTCACAGTATGTCTGATAATATTTTTTTCCACTGGAGAAAGTCTTATTTGTTTTATTTTGGCTAGAATAAAAGCAGTTTTTAATTTTTTAAAAGCCATTTTCCATTCAAGGTCAATATTATTAGCCCCTTTAAGCGAATTTTTTTTCGATAGTCTCCAGAACAAACCATCGTTATACAATAACTTGCCTAATTACTCTAACCTGCCTAATTAACCTAGTTAAGCCTTTTAATGTCACTTTAAGCTGTATAGAAGTGTCTTGAAGAATATCTAGTCTAATATTATTTACTGTCATCATGACAAAGAGTAAATAAATCAGTTATTAGAAATGAGTTATTAAAACTATTATGATTAGAAATGTGTTGAGAAAATCTGCTCTCCATTAAACAGAAATGGGGAAAAAATAAACATGGATGGATGGATCCATGCTTTCATGTTGTTGACACCAAATTCTGACCCGACCATTGGAATGTGGCAGCAGAAATGGAGACTCATCAGACCAGGCAATGTAAAGCATAAACTCTCATTGCTGTTGACGCAACAAATGCTAAAATAAATATTGAAAAAGCAAAATAAACAATTAGAGATTTTAAGTTACAAATTAGTTTTGAGTGTCTGTTATACATTAAGATCACTCACACACACACAGTAGCCCAACACACACACACACGCACACGCACACACAATACAAAATGTAAATAAACAATCTAAAGAATAAAAAGAATTTCAAGTTACAAATGAGTTGAGTGGCGTCTGAATGCTGTTATACAACCCCAATTTAGAAAAAGTTGGAACAGTATGGAAAACGCAGATAAAAAAAATCAGTATTGATTTCTAAATTTACTTTGACCTGTATTTAACTGCAAACAATACAACAAACATTATTAATGTGTTCCTCATGATTTATATTGCCCCCGTTTTCCCCCCAATTTTGGTTCTTGCAACACACTCCCGAAACAGTTGTGACAGGAGCAGTTTAGGGCTGTAATCAGGTAAACTGCTGAAATAATGATGTGATGTGAAACAGGTGATGTCAACAGGTGATTGTAATTATGATTTGGTACAAAAGCAGCATCTCAGAAAGGTCTAGTCCTTTAGGAGCAAAGATGGGCCGAGGATCGCCAGTTTGACAACTGGATATTGGATATTTCACCTTCAGCAGTGCAGAACATCATTAAAAGATTGAAGGAGTCTGGAGGAGTTTCAGTGTGTAAAGGACAAGACCGCAATACAGAGCTGAACAATCGTGATATAACAGTTATAACCTCAGGCAGCGCTGCATCAAGAATCCTCATACATCTATAAGCCAGATCACCACATGGGCTCAGGACTACTGCGGCAAACCTTTGTCAAGTACCACAATACAGAGTTACATCCACAAAAGCCAGAGAAAACTGTAATGTGCCAAAAAGAAAGCCCTATGTTAACAGTGTCCAGAAGCATCATTGAGTTTTCTGGGCTCAGAGGCATATGGGATGGATCATCACACAGTGGAAATGTGCACTGTGCTCCGATGAATGAGTATTTCAGCTTTTTTAGGGAGAAATGGACGCTGTGTGCTCCAGACCAAAGGAGAAAAGGATCATCCAGACTGGTACCAGCAGCAAGTCCAAAAGCCAGGGTCTATCATGGTATTGGGTTGTGTCAGTGCCCTTGGCAAAGGTAACTTGCATTTCTGTGATGCACCATTAATGCTAGAAAGCACAGAGAGATTTTGGAGCACAATATGCTGCCTTCTTTTCCAGGGACGCCCATGCATATTTCAACAAGACAATGCTAAACCACATTCTGCATACATAACAAAGGCCCAATCCCAATTCTATTTTTGTACCCCTACCCCTTGGCCAGGGCCGGATTAACCAATGGGCATTATGGGCACAGGCCCAGGGGCCCGTGCGCACTTGAGGCCCCTGCGAAGGGGGGAAAAACACAGATTTTGTAGTGTCTATTTAGGCTAAGTACAAATAGCGCACCTTGTTGGAATGAGCTAGTTGAGTGATTCCCGCCCATCACCGTTTGATGGACAGAGACAACATAACTAAAGAGAGCGGCAAACAGCAGCGTGAGTGGCGTAGCTCGTAAAGCACATGGCAACATGTTTTGAAACCATCCATCATGAACCCGGTTCGAATCCAGCGTCTGATGAACACGTTCTTCTTTTTCCCCCACTACATATCAGATATTGCCTACTCTTCATCACGAGGAAGACAAGTAGGAATCATTAATCAGTGTGTGTATTATGGAAGACTCAGATTCATAAAACTGAACTGGATTGGAGAGGTGTTATATCCAAAGCATATGCATTACAAGTTTGTAGAAGATACACATTAAAAATACCCTTAAATATAAACTTTAATATTGCTTCAGTGAACCTGAACAAGTATACTAAAATCCATTCATTTTCACCAGGTGTATTAGTATATTTTTTTTAAAGTGCTTTAAATGCTTAAAAAATAAGTTAAATCTTTGTAGACTAGAAATATATGTACTGTATATCATTTATTTTAAAAATACGGGCAATACATTACAGATAAATTTTATTTAAAAATATGATATTAATCTTATTTTTAAATTCAACTACAGGGGTGCAGCCAGGTTTGTAGGGGGGGGGGGGGGTGTCTACAAGATATTGTGCCCAGGGGCTTCTGAATTCTTAATCCGGGCCTGCCCTTGGCCCTTAAAACTGAGTGTGAAGAGGAAGGGCTTCAAAATTTACCCCTAAGAAATGGGACAGCACTACACCTGCACACATCATCATATGTCAGAGTCAGCCGAGTGCAGGTGGGGGCGGAGTTGAAAACGGAGCCGTCTAGCCGGCCACTTCGGGGGCTCAAAGTTGCTGCAGTCATGATGACCGATCACATGGCGTGATAATTTATTTATTTAGAATCAGAATCAGAATCAGTTTTATTGCCAAGTGTGCTTCACACACACAAGGAATTTGTTTTGGCAACAGAAGCTTCCAGGGTACATAAAGTGACAACACAAAATAAATATGAAAAAAGACGATAAACATTAAACAGAGATGCAGTTAGTCAAAAAGATCTGGATGTTGAATTGTATGTACAGATTTGTTGTAAATATACAGGTTATAAGGTGCTGTGTACCAATGCGAATGGAGAAAGTATTGCATTGTATACTGTTATAAGGTGCTGTGTACAAGTGCGAATGAGAAAGTATTGCTCGATTATTGCACAGTAGGGGAATATTTAACTGTTCATGAGGTAGATGGCCTGAGGAAAGAAACTTTTCCTGTGTCTGGCTGTTTTTGTGCTTGGTGCTCTGTAGCGCCGACTAGACGGTAACAGTTTGAACAGATAGTGTGCTGGGTGTGGGCATCCAGAGTGATTTTGCGAGCCCTTTTACTCACTCTGGAAGAGTACAGTTGTTGAAGTGTAGGAAGGGTAGTGCCAGTGATTCGTTCAGCAGTCCGGACTATTCGCTGTAGTCTACGGAGGTCAGTTTAGGCAGCTGAGCTGAACCAGACGGAGATTGAAGTGCAGAGGATGGATTGGATGACAGCTGAGTAGAACTGTATTATGAATATATTAAACATGTGCTTGTTTGTCGTAAAAATAATGTAATAATGATAAAAAAATACAAATTTGTGGCTCTCCTTACTTCCGGGTGCTGCTATGCTGCCGTTGTGTCTGGTGTATTCTGGGAAATTTTCTTACCCCTTGGTTTCGAGTGTGCTCCTGAAAAATCTCAGTTTTAAAGGCTATCTACCCCTTCGCCTTAGCCCTACGCCTTCAAGATAAAGAGAACTGGGACACCCCTACCCCTTCACATGAACGCGCAAAACAAGGGGTAGGGGTAAGGGGAAGGGCTAAGGGGTAGAATTGGGATTGGGCCAAAGTCCTGGCTGTGAAGGAAGAGGATACAGGAAGAGGATATAGACTGGCCTGCCTGCAGTCCCGACCTGTCTCTAATAGAGATTGTGTGGGGCATTTTGAAGCACAAATGCGACAACAAAGACCCCGTACTGTTGCCCACCTTAAGACTTGTTTGCAGAACAATGGGACTAAATGACACCTGAAACACTTCATCACTTGCTGTCGTCAGTCCCTAAATGTCTTTTAAGTGTTTAAGTGAACGGCTAAATTACAAAGTGGTAAATGCTTTACTGATTCAACTTTTTTTTAAATGTAATTGCAACACGTGAGGAAACTCATGAGGAACACATTAAATAATGTTTATTGTGTTGTCCGCAGTTATAGTACATGTCAAAGTTTATTTAGAAATCATTACTTTTTTTTTATTTGCGTTTCCATACTGTCCCAAGTTTTTCTTATTTGAGCTTGTACATTCAGATCTCTCTCACACACAGGCTACACACTTCAGAATAACCCCAAAAACAAAAGGGTATTGTTCTTTTCACACGGCTCTCCTCGAGCGTGTGGAAATGATGGTTAGCGTATTTTAGCACAAAAGCTGGAAAACATGAAATCTAAAAAGGTGCAGCAGATGATGTCTGACATGAAAGCCGGCGCCGAGCTGATCCCGCCATTGATTGAGGGTGGGAGAGCTTTGACTTTGGATGGAGGCGAGTTGCTGAAATGATCGATCCGGGCTTTAATAATTGATAAGCGAGCGGGGAGGGAGACGTGGAGCCTGCGTAACCCAGTCAGTTCTTGGTAAGCAAAGTAAAACGTGCACTGAATACACACACTCCGCATTAACACTGAGGGGACAAGGAGCACATTGCATTAAAGACGGAAAAACGAAACTGGAGCGAGAAAGACTCATCTACATGCTCGGCTGATCATCATTTGTGCTTGTCAGCAGATAGTGGTTGTGTGAAGGTTGAAGAGACGTTTGCATTATGGAGTCAGATCGGTCTCAAGAATAATATGATTACAAAATAATATTCATACATGCACTAAACGACTCAGTTTAGTGAATTAAAAACACAATTCATAAATACAGAAGTCTAATGTGTAAATTCAAAACAATTGGTAACACTTTACTATAAGGTTGCATTCGTTAAAGAGCCCCTATTATACATTAAAAAGGGTCATATTTTGGTTTGGGGGTCTCCAACAAGGTCAAATAACACTTTTATTGTCTTATAATATGCATTTATTTTTACCTGATTATCCCAGCGACTCCCACATGAATCGTTCAGCGATTCATTTGTTCACAAACCCCTCCTAAAGCCGCAGTCACACTGGAGTTTTCCCTCCATATAGACTTCCATTCATACGCACGCGAATGCGTCAGACTGGAAACGCAGGGTCATGTGTCAGATTTCGCAGGTTGCTGCGGTGCAAAGTTTAAACTTGGTGAACTCTGACCTGCAAAATCGCATCACTTGACTGCGTGAGACCAATCCAGGATCAAAACATGACCTCTCTGAACAGAAATTTAAAACATGGAGCAATCCCTTGCTTTTTAATGTCTAATCATCTTGTTTAATCCCGCCCCTTTTCGCAGCGCTGTACGACAGAATTTCGCAAGCTCAAACTCTAGTGTGACTTCGGCTTTAGCGCAAAGCTAATCTGCGCCGATTGGACCGATAACAGTCTTTGCAATTGGTCGACAGCGTTCAGCGCGAGAAATGGCCACCACAGCTTATCAACAATATTGAAGTAGTCAGAGTGCAGAGTGTATGTTTGAGCATACCTGCCAACACTCCTGTTTTCTCTTGGGAGTCTCCCGTATTTCAGTCCCATCTCCAGCCACTAGGGCTGGGCGATTTTTTTCGAATTCACGTTTTAAGACGATTTAATTTTTTATAAATTCGAGGTATCGCGATTTTTTAAATAAAAATATTAAAGCAGCTTTTCCACTATCGTGCCAAACCGTTCTAAACTGTTAGACAACCGTGCTGAATTGTGCTGACAGATTCTGTGTGTTGACGTCGCGGCTCTGTTGATGAGCTACCACAGCTGGTTCAGCGCAAGCGCGCTAGCCCATTGTCGCGAGGTGCGCGCGCAGTCAGCGGAGGCGCGCGATGTGACGCCAGGCGAAAGCATAAATCCAGCTTAACACTCAGGGCCGGCGCGCCCATAGAGGCGACCTAGGCAGAATAGTGAGCGAGAAGCCCCCGGTCCTCACTTTCATCCGCGACACCCACCCCCTCCCGGTCCTCATTTTCATCCGCAAACCGGTAAGTTTCTATTTCACATTGAGGTTGAGGGTGATGTGATTGCCGTTCGCCTAGAGCGCCAGTTCAGCTTGCTCCGGCCCTGATGACACTATATACATTACACAAAATAATAAAATAGGCTAAAAGTTTTATTCGTGGCTAGAGCTTAATTAATTTGATTGACATATAGGCAATGAGACCTTTACTTCGCCTGACTGAGCGTGAGTTTATTGCATGCTGTGCTGTATTCGGTAGCACAGATCGCTCTGATCTGGGTGAGAACTTTACCAGCGTCTACATGCACTGCTGAAAGCCTTTTTTCCTGCTGCGCATCAAATCAACAACAACATATATCCATGAAACACGAACTTGCAGACTCTTTGAACAACGAGGAAATAATTGCACCTAATTCAAAGCCCAGACGTCTGGTTTTGTATTTTATACCTGCGCACCACCTGAAGGACGGTTACGGCGTGTTGTGAATGTCGGCTGTCACCGCAGAAAGTCAAATCTTTCTTTAATTTGGACTTTTGCTTGAAAGCTTTACGGAGTGGCACAGTAGCTGTCCAAGGTACTGTAGCTATGAATTAAATCATAACCCATATATGCACCAATAAACAAGTCAAATGAATGAATAAATAAAATAAATATGGATTCTTAAATGTCGCTATTGTATTTACTCCAAAAAATATCAATACGCTTTGACAAATGTTTTATAAAAATAAATGGAGCAATTTTCAACATTTCAGCTATAGGCTGTTATAGGATTCAGTTAAATATAAGATAGACATTTAAGTATAGATAGATATGTAACAGGTTTCTGTGGGGTTTTTTGTTGTTCACGGTGATCTTTAATATATACTGGGTGGTGTAGCTACGCACAAATATTTTCTAAAACGTCAAGCAGGAATTTGTCTATAGGAATGTAATAGGCTACACCTTGTTGACCAATTTATGTATGTGTGGCCATTAAAAATACATGTTCCTTAACCAGATGCTTTTTCAAGTTACTTATAAAGAGATTGTTACTTCAGTCATGTTGTTGTAATGTTTTAAGTTGACTATAGTTACACAACACAACAAGTTTCAACTTGCTCTATTCTTAACCATGACACACATTCAGTATTAATCCACACAGTGGCAAAAGCTAAACTATTCTGAAACTTGACCTTGACTTGTAGGAACAGCTGACGATGGCCATAGCAATGACAAACGGCAGTGGACAAAGGCATTTAAATCTGTAAACAAAGCAGCACGCGTCACATTTTCAACATGGCTTTAGACGCGATATGAGAATATAAAGAGTTAACCTGATACAGTACAAGCGGTTACAAGTAACAAAACAATTAAATACATCATTTGCAAGCTTGAGAAAAAAAGCAGGCAGCCACTTTAATCACACTTACTTACACTTGTGAACTGGAGGAAGAAACTTATCCATGAACTGTGTACTGATAAAGTTCCTGTCGAGCTCTGACAAAGTCCCAAACATCAATAGTCTTTTCTGATCCTTCCTTTAACAAACGGCTGATGAATCCCCCGTTGTAAGCACGTAGATTACTGAAGCACTCGTCAGAAAAATGAGGGCTATAATGCTGAGGTATTCTTGCAAAATCAAAGAGAAAATAGTAGAGAAAATAACACTAACTTTCTCTCACACTTCCAATAATATCCAGCTGAGCACAGCGTCTTCATGACTTGATTCAATGTTTGTGGGTGGGGCCGGGGGTTTCAATTTTCCCGGGTTTGCACGTGCAACAATTTGGCAGGGCTTAAGTTTTGCATCGACGTCACGCCAAAACGGCTAAAGATTTATTATCAAGATGATTCATTTGAAACACTATGAGTCGACTCTTTTATAAATGAATCAATAGTTTTAAACACGGTCCACTTTCAGATTTAAGCCTTAGCTGGATATTGTGTTACACACTACATGGAAGGTCATTTTCAAAAACCCATAATAGGAGCTCTTTAATGTTAGTTAATGCATTTACGAACATGAACAAACAACTAACAAGACATTACAGTATTTATTCAAATTAGTTAATTAAAATACAGTTGTTCATTGTTAGTTTACGGTGCAATAACCAATGATAACAAGCATAAATTTGTATGTTAATAATACATTAGTAAATGTTGAACTATGATTAATAAATGCTGCACATTGTTCATACTCTGTTCATGTTATTAAATATATTAACTAACATTAGATAATTAAACCTGTAAACAATTAATTAATTAATTTTCCTTTGACTTAGTCCCTTAATTTTCAGGGGTCGCCACAGCGGAATGAACCGCCAACTATTTCAGCATATGTTTTACACAGCGGATGCCCTTTCAGCCGCAATCTAGTACTGGGAAACACCCATACACACTCATTCACACACACAAACTCATACACTACGGCCGATTTAGTTCATCAATTCCCCTTCTAGCTGCAACCCAGTACTGGGAAACACCCATACACACTCATACACTACGGACAATTTAGCTTACCCAATTCCCCTGTACCGCATGTGTTTGGACTGTGGGGGAAACCGGAGCACCCAGAGGAAACTTACATCAACACGGGGAGAACATGCAAACTCCACACAGAAACGCCAACTGACCCAGCCGGGACTCAAGCCACCGTCCTTCTTGCTGTGAGGCCACAGTGCAAACCACTGAGCCACCGTGCTGCCCTAAAAATGATTGGGGGAATGGGTGAATGTGTATGGATGTTTTCCAGTACTGGGTTGCAGCTGGAAGGGCATTTGCTATGTAAAACATATGCTGGAATAGTTGGCAGTTCATTCCATTGTGGCGACCTCTGATAAATAAGGGACTAGCCCGAAGGAAAATGAATGAACAGAAACGCCAACTGGCCCAGCCGGGGATCGAATCAGCGACCTTCTTGCTGTAAGGCCACAGTGCCACCCAAAGCAATACATAAATACACAAATCAAGTTAATTGGGGGAAATATTTATGCTTTTCACTTGTGAATTCACAAATTGTGTTTTGTATTTATGAGTTTTGTACATGTGGATTGTGCAGTGGATGTGTGAATTTTATTTTGTACATGTGTGATTTTTGAGACTGATCTGACTCCATATTTGCACTGTGTTCATCCTGAGCATGTGTATATATGTTTAAAAGGCGTATGTCTTTTGACATATAAGAATAGAGCTGCACGATAGTGGAAAAATATGCGATATTGTTTCTTACGATTAAAAATAAAAAGGCTATTTTTATATAATTTATTTAATAATGTTAAAATAAACAGGTAAAATACATTTTTCAGATCTAAACTCTAATTCAGACTCAAGGTGCAAACATTTAGTATTTAAAACACTGTGAGTAAGTGAAAACCTCAGCAGATATTCTGACTGATTGGTTGTTATATTTTTCCCGCCATTAGTGTTTATTTTCAGCTTTGGGTTCAGCTTTGAGCCGCTCCAGCCAATAGCAGAGCAGAAAATACTTGGGGAGGGGGGGTTAAAGATAATACGGCCGCATCTGATTGGGCAAATTCATACATTACATTTATTTTATGCAACCAATGCATAAAATAAATGTAATTCATCATACTTGTCTGCGATACAGATATTGCATATACTATTATCGCGATAATGATAATTTTGCAATATATTGTGCAATTCTATACAGTGCTGTAAAAACATCATCATTCAAAATCAGCTTACAGTTGCAAACAGAATTTTTTTTCTTTTTTAAATATTTCCCAAATGATGCTTAACAGAGCAAGGACATTTTCACAGTATGTCTGATAATATTTTTTCTTCTGGAGAAAGTCTTATTTGTTTTATTTTGGCTAGAATAAAAGCAGTTTTTAATTTTTTAAAACCCATTTTAAGGTCAAAGTTATTAGCCCCTTTAAGCTATATATTTTTTCAATAGTCTACAAAACAAACCATCATTATACAGTAACTTGCCTAATTCCCCTAACCTGCCTAGTTACCCTAATTAACCTAGTTAAGCCTTTAAATGTCACTTTAAGCTGTATAGAAGTGTCTTGAAGAATATCTAGTCTAATATTATTTACTGTCATCATGACAAAGATAAAATAAATCAGTTATTAGAGATGAGTTATTAAAACTATTATGTTTAGAAATGTGTAGAAATTTTTTTCTCTCCGTTAAACAGAAATTGGGAAAAAAAATAAACAGGGGGGCTAATAAATCAGGGGGTTGAATAATTCTGATTGCAACTGTATATTGATGACAGATCAGACTAAGGGCATGTTCACACGTACAAGGGTATTTGCCCCACTTTCATTTTTAAAAACAATCTCTGTCCTCATGAAAGTGCAAAAACGTACTGTGATGCAGTTTAAATGTGCACCAAACCAACAGGGGGCGATAGTGACACTTTCATACTGGTTCACACCATACAGGGAATTAAGTAGCAAGTATGCGAGTAAATTGCATACAAGTCAATGCAAATGTTAAAATAGAGACAGAATACCGTCCTGCGATGCGAATGACGTGGAATATGTGATGCGTTTGCTGCGAACGTGCAAAACTTGCCCCATTCACATCACCCGAATTTGGTGTGAACCCAACCATGTTGGCCAATCATTCATTCATTCATGCATTTTCCTTTGGCTTAGTCCCTTTATTTATCAGGGGTCGCCACAGCGGAATGAACCGCCAACTATTCCAGCATATGTTTTTTTACACAGCGGATGTCCTTCCAGCTGCAACCCAGCACTGGAAAACACCCATACACACTCATTCCCTTATCACGCATGTGTTTGGACTGTGGGGGAGCACCAAGAGGAAACCCACGCCAACACGGGGAGAACATGCAAATGAGACTCGAACCAGCGACCTTCTTGCTAACCACTGAGCCACCGAATCACCTGTTGGCGAAGCAGAAAGGAGAAAATATTCGTCATGAGGTGAAAACATCACGAGGCAAAAACTCAAATTTTGGAAAATCTTCCCCTGGCCTGGAGTTTTCAGAAAGTTTCAGTTGAGTCACCCGGTACTCCATTTTAATGTGAACAAACAGCGAACCTGCGTAGGCAAAAGGGCAGTTTTGAAAATACCCATGTTCGTGCGGAGTGGACAGGGCCTGAACCACAGCTTCTGGAATTATGATGTAATAGGCTGGATAAGCTCCGCCTCCATAGAAGATCGACAGCCACTTTTACTGCACTGACTGTTTAGCTCTGTTAATATGCAAATCTGTCAGCCAATCACAGCAGTGGGTGTTTACTTCTGAGTTTACAATTGGCCACGCTCTTTCAAACAGAGCGTTCTGACGATCATGTTAAAAAACAGCACAGAAAATAGATTATGCATTCATTATACAGTACATTACATTATACAAACTCTACATTGTGATGTAAAAATGTTGACGACATTATAAACGAATTTAATCAGAGAACAACACAAAATGATAACAAAAATCTTTAAGATATATAATCGAATACAATTTAGTGCTTTGGATTATTTTAGATTTAAGACTATTTAAGGATCACAGTTTGGCTCCAAAATAATCACTAATTGCCATCTGAAATCTTTATAATTTGCCACTATAGGATAGGGTTACCTATGAATCATTTTGAGTCATTTAAATACAATAAAATTGTGTATGATCACTTATTCTTCTATATATATTTTAATATGTTCAGCTCAAAATAAGTATGTTTAAGTATAATATACACATATTTTATTCTCACAGACATTATAAAACATTAAATATGGCTTTTATATTTATATTAAAAATCACATTTAATTTGATGTGCACAACAAAACCTATACAGTATGTAAGTGTCTGATTAATTGCATTGATATAAAATTATATATTGATCTCAACAGAGAACGAACAAAATAAAAATACAAAAACTGAGGACATTTTTATGATTTATGCATTTCAGTGATTTGGATTATTTGATTTACATATTAAAACACTATTTAAGGATCACAGTTTGGCTCCAAAATAATCACTAATTGCCATCTGAACTCTTTATAATTCGCCACTATCCTACAGCCTTATCTAATAATCATTTTTCAATCATTTGAAATACAATAATATTGTGTACGGTCACTTATTCTTCTATATATTTTAATATGTTCAGCTCAGAATAAGTATGTTTAAGTATAATATACTCATATTATGGACTTTTATTCTCACAGACATTATAAAACATTAAATATGGCTTTTATATTTATATTTAAATCACTTTTGTACATTTAATTTGATGTGCACACAAAAACAAACAAACGTATAATTGGTTGATTAACTATGCAGGCTAATTTTAATCTAAATATACTGCATTAAATGTGTATTTTGCATTAAAATCAGAAAAACTAAATTAAGATTTCAGTTGAACTAGTTCACATACAACTATTAAATTAATAACAAATAATAAAAAGCACTACTATTAAAAGATACATATTAGTATTAAAATTAAGATTAATAAATGCTGCATATAAAATCTGATGATTCTTAATTCGCGTTGACTAATGCAAATGTGACTGACAAAAAAGACAGAGATGCAAAACACACATTTTGCGGTGTGGGAAAGTGAAGGTCAAAGCATGAATGCATGCATGTAAAACAGCAGCGGCATGTTTAAATGCATGTACCTGTGCACATGGAGGAAAGTGTTGTGTACGTGTGAGATTGGGTTATAGAGTGTGTCTGCGCTACACATTGTTAAGGCTTATCTGACTTGCGCTGAATCTGTATTGATTTCCTTTCCCCTGCTCGCTCCTGCATCTCTGGGGCTCTCGCCAGCAGCAGCAACCACACACACACACAGTCGCTCAGACCCCCCTCCCTGCAGCAACGCCAGCTTTCCCATCAACAGATCTGCCTTTGAAGCACACAAACACATGCACAAACATACACACAAACACACACGTGACAGTCTGCGGGAGACAGAGAACATACTAACATGTTCAGAAAAGCAGACTGCTGCAATATTTCCATGCACAGTTTGCAATTTGAGCATCTCTGCACTCAAAACAGAGAATATTCACTGTAAAACATGCCGAGTTCCCAACAATAATTATAAAAAAATTGGATTTACTACATTTTGTAAAGGTAAGTGGTTGCAAACAAGGGCTGAATTTAAACAAGCAAATTAATAAATTTAATCAGCCCATATAAATTGCTTGTAAGCACTTACCTTAAATTTAGCCAATCCAATGAATCTTTCTTTTTTTTCAATGAATCCATTTGTGTTGGATAAACATGAAGGAATGACGTTAACTTATTACTCATTCATTCAAGTTCCTTCGGGTTATTCCCTTTTTTATCATTGATCGCCACAGCAGAATGAACCGCCAACTATTCCAGCATATGTTTTATGCAGTGGATGTCCTTCTAGCTGCAACCCAGTACTGGAAAACACCCATACACACTCATTCACACACACTCATACACTAAGTCCAATTTAGTTCATCAATTCCCCTATAGCGCATGTGTTTGGACTGTGGGAGAAACCGGAGCACCCGGAGGAAACCCACGCTGACATGGGGAGAACATGCAAACTCCACACAGAAATGACTGACCCAGCCGGGACTTAAACCAGCGACCTTTTAGCTTTGAGGCCTCAGTACTAACCACTGAGCCACCTAGATATTATGTCTTGTATTGACATTTTAGTCATTTGAAATAATATAAGTCATTTTGTTAAACTGTAGAGTAGGCATGGGCCGGTATAGACTGATTTCCCGCGGCCGCCATTATTAACAGCGAAATCGAGGCTGCGGTGGGAAGAAACCCGGAAGTATAGACTGAGTCACACAGGAATATTGTGTAGCTGGCTGTATATCTTATCAGCGAAGTGAAAGTGACACAAATTTATGATTTCAGCGCCTTCCGAGTGACCCGAAGGTCCGTTCTGAATGAATAGTGAAAATAAAAAGAGATATCAGACCTCATTTTCAGATAAGTTAAGGGAAATGGCACTACTTAGCTAACGTTTTCTTTCCCAAACACACATTTTAGATGCCATTCATCAAACTCAAGTTAATGAACTGAGTCTTTAACTATATTAGACTAGTCACGATACAAAATTTCCGTATTGAAATATAAAAAAACGCCAATTTCTCGTTAACATTTAAGACACTGTTCATGGAGTTCTTAAACAGCTCTGATTGGCCATTGTGTTCACGTGCTCAACAGAAATCACTCTGATTGGCTGTCAAGGTCATCGGTTCACCTCACTGCTGTTTACTGAGTGCAAACACAGACGAGCGATCCGCTGATGAATCGACTGATCTTCACGGCTTTAAAACGCTCCAATATCCGTCTATGTGTGTTTTCAATCTGTGAAGAGCAGCGAGCTGATAACCTTCACAGTCATTCTGTTGAGCACTGGTGAACACTACGGCAAATCAGCGGTGTTTATGAGCGCGCTCAGCGGCGTGTTAGCGGGAAATTGACGTTTTTAAAACTTCAGTACCAGGACAACACTGTTAAAGACAACACGAAGATGTGCTACAGAGGACTGCAGTGTTTTATCACTCACCGGGTTACATAGGCTGAAGCTGGGAAGCGTCCCCACGGTGTTTACCTGCTGCCCTGGACTGAAGTCTAGGAGGACACTTAAGTGTATCACTCTTAAACAGATTGTGATGTTGTTTGACGCCTAATATGCTTTTAATTGTTTATATTAAACTGAACTGAATGATATTAAAGTGATGTTTACACCATTTCTGCATTTGAAGTCGCAGCAAACAGCTGGAGGTTTATAGCACACAGCATATTGTTGCAATGTTTACAGTGCTGATCCTATACTTCCGGCTTTCTTCCCACCGCAGCCTCGCTTTCGTGTTCTAAAATGGTGGTCGCGTGAAATAAGCGTATAAGATTCTGACAGTGTGATAACCTTGGATAAAAATATCATGGTTTCACTGTATCACGGTATTTTAAGTCTCTTTTTAAATGTCTCGGTAAAAAACAAAAACTTTTTTTCCCCTTTAAAAAAACAATACATTTTATTTTTTGAAAGATTTATAATATTTTGGAGCAGTAAACATGTCAGGCTAAATAATTCAAATGAATCTTTGACTTCTGCTGTCTTCCTTAGTATTAAAAGCACAGAGTGAAGTTTATTTATGAACTAATTTCGAGAGGATCACGTGCTTAGGGTTGCTTGCAGACGGCCCCACATTATTCAATTCATGATTCATCAATCAGACAATTCCTAAGCCACTATAAATACCCTCAGTTCCATATAACAGCCATCTTGGTTTTGAAGAATCCCCCCTTCCACCCCTACTCCTCCTCCTTTCCTAGATGGGTGGCACAGTGGCCCAGTGGTTAGCACTGTTCATAGCAAGAACGTCACTGGTTCTAGTCCTTACCAAGCCAGCCGACGTTTCTGTGCGGAGTTTACACGTTCTCCCCGTGCTCCCCTGTGCTCCCCGGTTTCCTCCCACCGTCCAAAAACATGCAACTTAAGTTAATTGACTAATCCAAATCAGCACCATAGACATGCACCTAGTAAGTAGGTATCTCCTAAGAGCAATCACCATCTGTTCATTAGCTACTACAGCAGGGGAGTTCTCGAGATTGATTTAAACACAAACTCCCCTCTCGCCTTGCAAACGGGAGGGAGCCCCGGGCTCGAGGATCTTATGAGCTCAGGGCTCTCATGCCAAACACGCTTTATAATCAATCATCAGCTAAGTGTGAACTCTTGAATTTCTGTCCAATTTAACACAGCATCTTTGGATATTTTTTTCTGCTGAAGATACTGTTGTCCAAAAAAAAAAAAAAAAAAGTAAATAAAAAATCTTGCACATACCTTAGGAACGGTATAGCCAAGCCCGGATGAAGAATTCAGAGGCCCCTGGGCACAATGTCTTGTAGGCCCCCCTACAAAGCCACACCCCTATAGTTGCATTAAAAGATAAGATTAATATAATATTTTTAAAATAAAGTTAATCTATAATATTTTGCCCACATTTTTAACATAAATGACATAGTACATATATTTATAGTCAACAAAGATTTACCTGATTTTAAAAGCATTTAAAGCACACTTTGATAATAATACTAATATAACCAGTGAAAATTAATGGATTTTAATATACTTGTTCACTGAAGCAGTACTAAACATTTATATTTAATGGTATTTTTAATGTATAACTTCCACAAACTTAAAATGCATATGATTTGGATAAACACCTCTCCAATCCAGTTCTATGAATCTGAGTCTTCCATAACACACACACTGATTAATGATTCCTACTGTCTCCCTCGTGATGAAGAGGAGTAGGCAAAAAGCACTTCATTATAAAGCTGAAAGTATCCAAAATCACACACCATATATACCAGTTCTCTCCTGCCTCTCTCCTCTTCAGGGGCTTTTTCTGTCTCTCTCTCTCTCTCTCTCTCTCTCTCCATGAGGTCGGAGAATATGGGTGAAGCAGGGCGACTAACATTGTAAATACAGATTTATTATATTAAGATGTCGCTTACATTTAACGCCAGGTGGAAAATAACTGTTTATAGAATATTTATTATTATTATTATCCTTATTAAATACCTTGTGACTCATTTTATATACTTTATTTACATTTTTAAACAAAAACATTTCCTTTCTATTGAAAATAAATGTATTTCCAATCTGCTACGTAATGGGGGGAAAAAAGAAGATCGTGTTCATCAGTCGCTGGATTCGAACCGAGTTCATGATCGATCGCCTCAAAACACATATCCATGCTCTTTACGAGCTCCGCCACTCCCACCTGCTGTCTACCGCGCTCTTTAGTTATGTTGACTCTGTCGATCAAACGGCGCTGGAGGGAAGCACTTAAATAGCTTATTACAACGAGGTGCGCTATTTGCACTTAGCCTAAATAGACACTACAAAATCAGCATTTTTCCCCCCTCGCAGGGGACCCAAGTGCGCACGGGCCCCTGGGCCTGTGCCCATAATGCCCATTGGTTAATCCGGCCCTGGGTATAGCAGACAAATCTGACGGGTTTTAAAACCTTGACTTTTCCAAACCGCGGTACACCTTGAAAACGGTTATCGTCCCATGCCTACTGTAGAGTTGAATTTTCGACATCAAAAGTGGACAGAGCATAATGCAATCCCATGATGCAATTCACAACCGCAAATAAACCCAAAACACACAGAATACACAGATAGTTTTACAGTGTAATCATGTTCACATCATCCAGGAGCAACATCAACCCTGTTCTCACGCTCAGCTTCTCTATAATCCTTAATAAAAGTTCATCATTTTGTGAAACGCTTTTAAGGGCACCTATGGTGAAAAATCTACTTTTCAAGCTGTTTGGACAGACATATGTGTAGGTGTAGTGTATAGACCGTCATATTGGGGTGATATAAACACACTCAGTCCTTTTTTTCAATTTAACAACAATTGGACCAATTGGAGCGGTTTTGAGATCGACCGCAACTTGAGGTATGAGTGTGGTCCCCCCGCCCACCAATATTGATTGACAGGTGCGCATTACCATATCCTCAGTATGTTGTTTTATGTCTGCCATTTTCAGCGTGTGAGTCAAAGCGACGTCACCAAAGAAACACCCTTGCTCTATTTTTAGATGTAAGGCTCATTGGGCTCAACATTCACCACATTACCGCTCTCCTCGACGCCAGTGTTTGTAACTTTAGGTGGGTTTGCATACATGTGTACTTTTCATTGCGTCATCCTTAAACTTCAGCGGTTTGCATTTCCCGCGGTCACAGAAGCTCCCGGTCATCTTAACTAGGTGCAGCTGGAAAGTGCAAGCGCGTTGCCTCACGTGCGCGTTCCTTCCATTGGAAATGATGAACTAACGACGCGCAGCGCCATGCATTTCGCGGTGACGCGGATGAAAGTGAGGACCGGGAGGGTTCGCTCACTATTCTGCCTTACTATTAATTTTAAATAACATGCGAATGTGCACGTCTGGTGTGCCGTGTCGTGGCTCTGAGCGGCGCATCCGGTGTATGGCGCCCTTTAGTTATAGCCTCAAGCATGTCGTACACCAGAAGCGCCGCTCGGGGACTCTGAATTCTAAACATAAGTTTCTATTGGGGCACACACCGGCGCTGCAAGTCTCGGTGCACAAGCTCGGAGCTTTAAACTAGCACACAGTTGGCTGTAAAACTATACAAAGACACAAATGATTTTGTAGTCTCTGCTTGGTCTGTGTCCGAGTCGTACATGTACAGCTGAATGCTGGTCCTCTCACTCATGTTGCTTCTCTCTGTCTGTTGCCATAGGGAGCTCTTGGCTCCGCCCCCTTGTTAAGTTGGGCGGGAAGTCGAAACTAATTTTCATGTGAAGCAACACGCCCCTAAAACAGCGAACTGTGTACACGCCCCCAAAATCTCACTTTTTAACACATCATAATAAATAAATCTGAATTGTGTTTTGAACTGAACCTAAACTGGCACACTCAGAAGAGCCATAATATTAATATTACATCTTAAAAAAGGGGTAAAATAGGTGCCCTTTAAGAGAAAACTGAGCTCAACCTTTAGTGCCGTTTAGGAGAACTCTTAGTGCTAGAGACCATTTTGAGGGATGTAAACAAAACAATGTTCCCAACGTAGCTGTTAATTTCTTTTTAAATACTTTTTTCAGGGTTTTCACCTTTATTGGATAGAACAGTAGAGAGTATTGACAGGAAAGCATGAGAGAGGGGAAGGATCGGCATAGGACCGTGAGGTGGGAATCAAACTCGGGTCGCCGTGAGCACCGGAGTGCATGCGTCTACACCACTGGCGCCGACTTACATTTTTAATTTCTATAGCTTCCAAGAATCCAAAAACGAGCCACATATTGATAATGTTATGAGATCTGTTTTAACATTAAGTTATGATTAAATTGCCTTGTTACAGTTATGAAATAGGGGGCGTCATGGTGACGCAGTGGGTAGTACGATTGCCTCACAGCAAGAAGGTCACTGGTACGAGTCGCGGATGGATCAGTTGTCATTTGTGTGGAGTTTGCATGTTCTCCCTGAGTTGGCATGGGTTTCCTCCGGGTGCTCCGGTTTGCCCCCCAGTCCAAACGCATGTGCTATAGGGGAATTGATTAACTACACTGGCCGTAGTGTATATGTGTGAATGAAAGTGTTTGGGTGTTTTTCAGTGATGGGTTGCAGCTGGAAAGGCATCCGCTGAGTAAAACATGTGCTGGATAAGCTGGCGGTTTATTCCACTGTGGCGACCCCTGATTAATAAAGGGAGTAAGTCAAAAAAAAAAAAATGAATGAATGAGTGATGAAATTGTTTGATAACAAGCAGGAGATGTTCATGGGCTAATGACATGACCACATTGAAATGGTCTATATAACTCTTATCAAAAACATAATTTAAACTTAACACAATCAAGTCCAAGGCACTTGAAAAGTAAGTGAAAAATTAAAAAGCCTTTATTATTATGGCTGTTATTTAACCCTTTAAGGTGCACTCCTTGAAAATATTTTTTTTTGGCCCACATCTTGTATTGAATAATATGCTGACACAACTCTGAGGAAAACTGTAATTGCTTATTACTATTTATCATTGGCTTTGGTGCATTTCTCACAACACTCTTTACCTTTAACAACAGTTAATGCATTTCTCAAAACAATTAGTACAAACTGCAAAACCTAGTGGATAACCTGCAAAAGCACGTCACTTGCTCAAAATGGAGAGCTCATTCCTCAAAAGCAAGTATTGATGTCAATGAAAGTGTCAGTGTCATCAAGATGAAGAGTCCTGACACCATTGTTTATGAACAAGACAGTCAAATGGCTTTACTCTGTACATTTTTTTCAGTCAGATGTTGGTGACACTTCCTGAAAATGCTCAAGACAGCACTATATACTATTAGCACAGCCATTTGAAAACTACAGTAAAGTTAGACATCACTGCATTTAGTGAGGTATCTGAGTACAAGACACTGAATATGTGTGTTTCACATGTTTACTGCATTTGCTCTTTACAATTCTAATTTATTCACAGCATTGTGCAAAAGAATAAACACACCCTTATTTACAACAAACAAACTTCCTTTGGGTAGAGCTGTGCACAACTGTAGACAATACTGCAGTACATATTGGAACTGAACCTACAACATACACAGCTCTGTCAATCGTTCATCAAATTATTCAATTTAGAAGACATTTTCAGGAAAAAAAAAGATTTAACAATTTGTATATAATTTACTTGACAGATTTTGACAACTAGTTCAGCATTTTAGTATGTAATCACTCCAGTAATGAAATGAGGACTATTAGTTGTATATGCAATGACTATTCAGCATCCACAAGTTTAGTTAATTTTGACTGACATGACATAAGCAAATGATAATGTTACAAACAGCAGAGAGATGTATGAAAGCACTTGATGCATGTCCAAAAGCATTTGCAATTTGTTGGAAGGAATGAGAAACTGCTACTATGATGTGCACAAATGACTAATAGTTTTGAGAAATGAATTAACTGTTGTGCAAATGTAAATAGTGTTGTGTGGAATGCTCCAAAGCCACTGAGAAAAATTGTAATTTATTCACAGCATTGTGCAAAAGAATAAACACACCCTTATTTAAACCAAACATAAACTTCCTTTGGGTAGAGCTGTGCACAACTGTAGACAATACTGCAGGACATATTGGAACTGAACCTACAACATACACAGGTCTGTAAATCATTCATCAAATTGTTCATTTTAGAAGACATTTTCAGGAAAAAAAAGATTTTTTATAAAAAAATGTAGCCAGATTTTGACAACTAGTTCAACATGTTTGTATGTAATGACTCCAGTAATGAAATGAGGACTATCAGTTTAATATGGACTGACTATTCAGCATCCACAAGTGTAGTTCATTTTGACTGACATGACATATGCAAATGATAATGTTACAAACAGCAGAGAGTTGTATGAAAGCAATCGATGCATGTCCAAAAGCACCTATAAGTTTCGGCAACTATTGCCTTCATCAGGGTAACAATGTTCAGGTGGATTTCATTAGAACATTCAATACCCACTGAACAATTTTCTGTTTAGACGTCTTATAGACATTTAAACCTAGATGGCTTGGCTACAGCAAGGCTAAATTTGGGCTTCTAATAGACCTCTAGTCATCAAATACAGATCAGACAGACTTCACATACAGTGCTCAGCATATATAAGCACACCCCTCATAAATCTCTCTTTCAAATGTTTTTTTAAATAGGAAGCTATACAATATTATATTTGTGCATATACATTAGATTAGTCAGTACTGAAGCCAAATCTGGGGCTTTTCTAACAAAATAGCTTATAATAATGCTCCAAAAACTAGTACAGCCAAATTTATATGTTATAGAAAAATATTAAATACAAATTAAAAAAAGAGGAAAAATCAAGAGAAGCAAAAAATTGTGAAAAATTTAGTTATTTTATTTTTGCAATATTTTGCTTGAATTTAATTGTTTTATCTTTCAATTTCTAAATATGTTTGGTCACTAAAATATAATTTTAATAAATATATCTGTTTAATAAATCTGTTTTGTTTAAATGCACCAAAATACACTGCCTATTCACTGAGAAATGGAGGAAAATATTCATTTAAAAATGGGCTGTACTCAATTATGTTGAGCACTATGTAATCGTTAAATTTTTTTTTGTATTTGATGACTAGTCTAATTTTGGGCTTTTCTTCGATGTCTATTAGATGTTCACTGACAGCTCAAAATTAGCCTTGTTTTAGCGAAGCCAACTATGTTTAGACGTCTATTAGACATCTATTAGACTTCTTTTAAAAACAAAAAATGCTTGCTGAGTGGTCACATGACTCAATGAAATATCTAACCAATACAGAAACGTATATATCAAACACAATAGTCAACTCAACAGTAATTATTAATTCAGTAATGAGAGAGAGAGAACGTTAATAATCATGATACGTATTTATTTAACTATCTAACTTGATTACATTTGGAATGTTCAGGAAAAAGGCGTAAAACTAATAATATTTGCACAATAAAATAATGGAATGTTCATTTAACTATTAAAAAATACTTAAAATAAGCTTTTGAACATTCATAAATAAGGTTTTCATAACTTAATGAGGCGACACAGTGGCTCAGTGGTTAGCACTGTGGCCTCACAGCTAGAAGGTCGCTGGTTCGAGCCTTGGCTGGGTCAGTTGGCGTTTCTGTATGGAGTTTGCATGATCTCCCCGTGTTGGCGTGGGTTTCCTCCGGGTGCTCTGATTTCCCCCACAGTCCAAACACATGTGCTATAGGGTAATTGATGAACTAAATTGGCTGTAGTGTATGATTGTGTGTGTGTTTGAATGAGTGTATGGGTGTTTCCCAGTACTGAGTTGCAGCTGGATGGGCTTGATAAGATGCTTGATAAGTTGGCAGTTCATCCCAACCCTCTCCATCATTCTCACTCTCCTCTCAGAAGGGATGGTGGGCCAAACCAAAGGTTACCATGGGCCAAATTTGGCCCATGCATAGGCCCTACTTTAGGCATGAGTGTGGGATTAATGGGACATATCGGTCTGTAAAACTACATTATAATTATTCTTATAAATCACAAAAGCAAGCATCAATAGTGTATTTAAAGCTTAAAAACAACGTTTAAAACAACATTTGTGTGCACGTATTTACAGTTTAGAGATGCAACCATCCACAATTGCAAGCTAAATGTGTACATACTGATAATAATTAACATGCTAAAACTGCTTAAAAATTCATCTTGATCATAAAAAAGTCATTTAGAGAAACATTTGTGACTGCAAGCAACAGAAAATGTGCTCCAGAACACAAACACGCGCGCGCGCACACGCACACACACGAAATAAAGGCTTAATTTAAGATCTGTAAGTGGTGGTTTGCTCCTGCAATGACTTCTTGGCTTTCAGATCAATCAAACTGTCTATGAATGGCGTTTAATTGAGCTGCTGGGGATGGATCTGGTCTGTCAGATGTTTGTCCACTGAGAAATTGATTTTGGAGACCAGTTAGGAAAGCCGCAAGACAAAGAAGAACTCGTCCTGACGCGGACAAAGGGGGGGAGGGGGGGAACCCACACATATTAAAAACTCTCTCCGTCATAATCGCGAAGGTTTACTCTCTTTATATCTGCTCCAAATATAATCTGAACATTCTTCTTCTTGGACAGAACAGGCTGTGAATGTCTAATGTAAATTTGTGCTATATTTCAATATAAATGCGATTATACTAAAGCATTGAACATCTATTTTTTAAAATCCAAAATACTCCGGAATGAGCTCAAACTTTCTGTATTCTTGTTTTAAAGCAGGCTTTAAGGTAACACTTTAGTTTAGGTCATAATTAACACTATTAATACTGACTTATTACCATTAAGATATTATCTGTTCATTAAAAGATAGAAATAGCCTATGATTTTATTTTACATCTCTAATCTTACCGATACCCAAACCCAACTTCTAATTAACTAAGGATTAATAAAGAGCGAATTAGTAGTTTATTAAGCTAGTGGTTAGTTTGTTAATAGCGTGAATTGCGACCTAAACTAAAGTGTTACCGGCTTTAAAAATACGAGTCTCCGACATTAACACTTAAATCAAGGCGCATGAATCATTCATTCATTTTCTTGTCGGTTTAGTCCCTTTATCAATCTGGGGTCGCCACAGCAGAATGAACCACCAACTTATCCAGCACATTTTTACGCAGCGGATGCCCTTCCAGCCGCAACCTATCTCTGGGAAACATCCGGTCTACCCAATTCACCTGTACCGCATGTCTTTGGACTGTGGGGGAAACCGGAGCACCCGGAGGAAACCCACGCGAACACAGGGAGAACATGGGCGCTTGAATCAATAAAGCCTAAATATAAAACTACTATGTTTCACAATAGAACATATTATGGTGTTATTAAAATGTATGTCAGTATATATGGAGTGTGTACAGCTGCGGATCATTTAATTAAAGTGGATATTTAATTATCACTGATTTGCATTGAGCTCAATACGAAAAGCCGCTCACTTAAAACATTCATTCATTTTCTTTTCGGCTTAGTCCCTTTATTGATCTGGGGTCGCCACAGCGGAATGAACCGCCAACTTATCCAGCATGTGTTATTACCAAGCGTATGCCCTTCCATCCGCAACCTAGTACCGGGACACACCCACACACTCTCACATGCATACACTACGGCCAATTTAGCTTATTCAATTCACCTATAGCGCATGTGTTTGGACTGTGGGTGAAACCGGAGCACCCACACGACAACAACAACGAATTTACAGTTTAAATTGCACACGCGGTATCTGCACACCGCATATAAAAAATGATTGCAAGCATTTAAGCAGATCCGAATGCGACGAATGCATTCTTTTAAGTTGTTTTTAACGTAGTATAATTTATAAATATGACATATTATACTCATATTGTATATTTTCTATTATATTTATTAAGTATAAAGCACATGCATGCGTTTTTTGTGTAGGAATGTTTAGCTTACATAGGCCTAATAGACTTATTCTTACTTCTGGTGTGCTAAAAATTGAAAAGATATAGTCTATTGCCTTCTATATTGAGTATAATGTTATTTTTATTATTTTAACTGCGTGACACTAATAGCTAGGCCTATCTATTTATCCGTTTTTTGTGCATTTGACCGAAAAGCGGGAGTGATTTATTTACTGGATGCGTGAATAGTTTTTTTTAACATTACTCATTAATTTAGGTTACTTATCGTAAGTTTGCAGATATTATAGAAAGTAATAGGTTAAATGCACAATTCAATTAGCCTAAATAAATGTGCAACACCTGCGTATTGAAAGCATGATTTTATAAGAGTATGAAATAATATAGCTAATATTTCGGACAACGAATAGCCTAGTCATAGCTTTGTTTATTAATTTAAATTATATTAAATTAAATTATTTGTTTAGTAAAAATAGCCTATACTGACAAACAAATGCATCGAAAAGATAACCTTTTTGTACCAGTGTTTTGATGAATAACATTGAAAAATCTTCATTTTACCTTCACACTGATTTCACGCTCATTTATACCAAATGATAAGCTAAAACTAGGGTGTTACAGGATTTGTTAGGAATTAAATAAGATCCGAATTAGCTATAATTGGTTATTATTCAACTGAGAAATACAGTTAGCCTACTTAAATATTATCAGTCCTCTTTCCAACGAAATCCGACATCATTTCTTAACAATTTTTAGACCAAGAAAACAACTGTTGCTGAAATATTGGCATTAGAAATTAAGCATTGATTAAATAGTTTATTAATTTTGGGTTGTCGTAACCAAACGTTGCACTCTAAGAAATTCTGGGTTAATTAAACCCAAATTTGGTAACATAGACTAAATTTGGTCCTGATAATTAAATTAAAGTTAACCCAGCAGTTCGTCCCTATTACACTCAGTTGGGTAGAAATAACTCGGCATTTTTAGAGTGACTTATAGGTTAAATTATAGGTTAATTTGTCCAATTAAATTTAAAATGACACGTTTTGACACCCAACTGTTGGGTTTGTCTGCAGTAGTCAACATTTGAAGTGGATCAAAAACATGGTTTTGTTATTTTTTGCAAGACAAGATTGCCAATAGTATCTGGATGCAGATTTGCAAGATAAGACTGCATATCTTAGGCACAATGCACTCAATAGAGCGAGTGACGTCATGTGAGGGTTAGGGGCGGGGTTAGCTGTACGCATTAGAGGTATTGCATGCAGCTCAGCAGGGTGATGTATTGTTTTAGGACAGTGTGGATGAAAGGTTTTGATCCACTTAAAATATTGACTAATATATTTGACGTTGGGTTACAACAAATCCAGGACTTTTTAGAGTGTTGTTAATCTTTGATTTCACAGCAGCACTATGTAATGGCTGTGTATTGTTGATCTGGTGTGTGTTGAATAGGCTTTGATTGACATGCCTGTTTCTCGCCAGCAGTAGCCCGGCCCGCGCGGGAGAGGGCTCGTTTCACCGCACCCAAAAACAGATCCGCCCCGCTCAAGCCATCGATCCCGAGCCGAGCTGTTAGCGGCCTGGTGCGGTTAGTTTTCGTCCCCGCCCCCCGCCCTCTCCGCCACGCCCACACCCACACAAAACACACCCACCTCAGCAGACAGCATGTTCACAGATGCACAATGACTGCAATGCTCATTGACTTTGAGGTCCTGTGGAGCCGTTCCAGAAGGAAATATTTCAATATTTCAATATTTCAATACTTACAGCCTCAACTGTAAGATATCTGTTTATTAACAATTTCCGTGTTTTGTGTATTCGGTTTATTTACGGTTATGAATTGCATTATGGGATGTTGATCTCTGCTGTGTTAAACTGTAGAGTTGACTTTTCAACATCAAAAGTCTACAAAGTGACTTTGATTGACATTTTAGTAGTTTGAAATAATGTAGTATAAGAAATAATATCTAGAGAAATAAGTGTGAAAAATAACAGAAAATGTACTGGCAGTTTATTACAATTTTTGTACAGTAACATACACCAACCCAGACGATATATCACTTTAAACTATTAAAATGTTCATAAAAGTCACGTTTTTTAACTTTCAAGGTTAAAATATGTTGGAAGAAAGATCAAGGTCCCATAATGCAATTCAAAAGCATAACTAAACAGGTGAAAAATAAAAACACGAATCACTAAATACGGAAAACCGCTAATTTTCAGGTATTTTTACAGCGTAGTTTATGTTTTGGCGAATTAGTGGCTGATTTAAATAAACAGAATAGTAATTTTTTAGCTCACGACCCTTTTCAGCTTATGTTTACACTTTGTATAAATGCCAAAGCATTTCAACCCAACACTGGGTGTAATAGGGAACCCAACTTCTGGGTTAACTTTAATTAAATTAGTAGGACCAAATTTAACCCAATGTTTGGGTTAGTTCAGATTTTACCCAATTCGGGTTTTTCCCATTTCTTAGAGTGCATGGGGCGGGATTAGGGCCGTGTCTTCAATATCATTATGTTTCCTATTTCAATTAGCCACTGATTTGACAAAATAAAAACAGCTTTGGCTACCGAATGTATAAACAATGCCATTCAGGCACTGATTTGCACGCTTTCTGAATATTATTTTTATTAGCTATAATTCAGCCTCATTATGAAGCAATCCACCTTTTTGGTTGTTGTTGTCGTCTATTGAACATGTTATTACACAATCGTATAGCCTACGACTGGTTGAGGTTTAAAAATCATTGGATTATTTCAGTAAGCCTAAAAAGGAAATTAGCCATTTGTAGAAGAATAGTTTAAGAATTAACCATAGCAAGAGAAGATGAGATTGTATTAAATTCATCTTCTTGATTTAGGCTACTCAAAACAGGCAAAATATAAACAGAGGACCCAAACTGCATGAAGTTATAATTCATCCGTCTGAGTGATAAGATATCAATATCAGCGCTTACCATTGGCTTACAAAACTAAACAAACGCTGCCCATTAAAATGTCATCCGCAAACATCACCCAGACTTTCCGTATTGAAGGTCTTTTCTGAGATTATGCAGCTTCTCACACAGCTATAAGGTCAATAAATATAATTTCACTTGCCCTTTTTATGTCTGTCGCAATGTGCACGTGCTGTCTGATCTCTTTTTTTGTCAATAAAATGATTTCAAATGGGCTGGAATTTGAGCAGGAAAAAAATCTGATTTTAGCAAATGGCATTAATGAATAAATCGAGAATTGTTAAAAACAACACGCGACGATTTATGGCTAAAATAAGACAAAACTTCCACACAATGAACTCCTTTTATTGAGCACAAGCACTGTTGTTTATCCTATATAGCATGTACACTTCATGAAAAATGTTTTATACATATATAAAGCAAATGTCAATCGATTAAATGTGTAGCATGATGGAAATGTGCCGAAAGAACTGATGTATTCGTTAACAAACACTAGATGTATGGAATGTTAAATATAAAACACAATATAAAAAATCTAAATAGGCCTAATTTAATTTCCCCTCAGTCTTAACAGATATCCATTAAACACTCTATCCACATTATTCATCTTACATTTTCAAGAGATCAGCATTCTGTGGTCTGAGTGTGTTGTTTCTTGTAATTATGAGTCGAAACATGACTGCATTGCACTGCATTCATCCACGAATTGCATTACCCTTGAGATCTGAATAAACTGTGCGTGAAATTAAGCATTGCGGGCGTTTTGCCAGGGTTTCAGGTTTATGTATTTTGTTTACACTTAGTCAGAGAATGCTGTGCCATCATAGTCGCCATTATGCATTTTTTGTTTTCCAGAACAAGGAGGGGAAAGCACCATTAAAGTGATCCAATCTTCTCAAATGACAGCTGTGCTGGAGGGAAAGTCCTTTGCATTTTCCGCTTGAAATCATTGCATTATTCAAAATGGCGCCTTTTAGTTAAGAAACGACTAGCCTTTAATAATAACAACAAATAGCCTAATAATTTCGGCTAAAAGCTATTTAGTGAATTCTCATTTCCTACACACTGCAGTTTGCATTGCGTTATTCTAGTAGCACTATTGTTTAGTCATTTTGTATTCATGCGTTTTGAAGGCTATTTTTACTAAGAAATGCATCGACTAGCATGATAACCAGGCATATAGGCTAGCTAGCAAAAATAAGTACACTGTATGAAATGCTAGGTTCCACTCAATCAATTTGTGTTGGCACAATATTAATTATAATTTAAGTTAACATATTAGTTTTTACTTGAACATAAAACAAATAAGTTTGTCGCAAAAAAACCTTAAGTATTGTGTTGTTACAGCTCATTTTAAATAAGTAGTTTGAACAAACAGTCAATAGTAATTTTAGTAGAACTTAAAAAGGCAGCAGAAGCAAATTGCTGTGCATTTTCTTCACAATATGAAGGTACAATGGTTCAATATAATGGAAAAAAAGTGCCATTTCAGTGCGACCTTTCCAAAATGATCAAATGTTAAGCCATTATAGCGATAGATAGGCTATACATACAGACAAGGCGGACAAAGAAAGAAAGAAAAATACAAAATATAGAAATAAATAAGACTATCTACAGGATAGTAAATACTCGATGTTTTGAACAGCTGCTGGATGAATATTTCAGAATATTGCTCTGTTAAAGCGCGTATAATACGGCGGGTAGAATGTGCGTCTTTCTTCTTTCTGTCTGCGCTCTGCTGTTGGCCTAAAAGCTGCAATGATCGATTTTCCTCTGTTTTCTCTTGCGCACGTGGTCCAGTAATCAGGGCCCCTTCCCGGGCGATCGATCCGTATTGATCCCCCGAGCCTGGTGCGCGCCCACTCGCGGGAGCGCGTGACATCAGGAGGCGGATGGTGGGAAAGAGCAGAAATGATGCTCGATACAGAAACTGGAGACAATCGGACAAAAGAGCTCTAAATATGGGTCAGAGACGAGCGAGAGTGTGGTCAGATTGTCGGGCATCTAAGAGTCTGCACTATGATAGGAACTAAATGATTCTGATCTGACTTCACGTTTGTCCATGATGTTCTTATGAGCCAGAATACAGCTATATAATACAGACAGAAAGAAAGACAGATAGAAATATTAATAGATAATATGGATGGATAGAACAATAGATAGAATGATTAACAATAGACACTTAGTAGAAATACAGAATGATCAAGAACAATAGGGATAGATAGATAGATAGATAGATAGATAGATAGATAGATAGATAGATAGATAGATAGATAGATAGATAGATAGATAGATAGATAGATAGATAGATAGATAGATAGATAGATAGATAGATAGATAGATAGATAGATAGATAGATAGATAGAGCAGAGAGAACTGTAGATAGAACTAGATAGACAGACAGACAGATAGACGGATGGATGGATTTATAGAAGGATGGATGGATGGATAGATAGATGGATGGATGGATAGATGGATTTATGGATATATAGATAGATGGATTTAATGTTTGAACAATAGAAATAGATAGACAATTAACAGATAAATAAAACACTAAGAAATGCTCGATTTTTCAAACCCAAATTGGGTAAAATTGTGTTGAAATAACATCGCTTGAAATTTGAGTGAACGATCCGATGGATGGACGGACGGATAGAAAATTGATCGACGGATTGAACAGAAATGATAGATAGATAGAATGTTTTAACGATAGAAATCGATAGACAGTTAACAGATGGATAGATCACTAAGAAATGCTGGGTTGTTCAATGAGAAACTGGGTAAAATATGAACTAACTCAAACATTGGGTTAAATTTGTTTGTTAATTTAATAAATAAAACAGCAGTTGGGTTAATCCCCATATTATGGATGGATGGAATGTTTGAACGATAGAAATACGTAGATAGACAATTAACAGATGGGTAAATAGATTGTGTTGAAATAACCCAGCTTTTTTGAGGGATGGATGGATGGACGGACGGACGGACGGACGGAGGGAGGGAGGGAGGGAGGGAGGGACGGACGGATGGATGGATGGACGGACGGATGGATGGATGGACGGACGGATGGATGGATGGACGGATGGGTTTATGGATGGACAGATGGGTTTATGGATGGATGATGAAAGGGTTTATGGATGGATGGATGGGTTTATAGATTTATAGATGGATGGATGGATGATGGATGGGTTTATGGATGGATGATGGATGGGTTTATGGATGGATGGATGGATGGATGGGTTTATGGATGGATGGATGGATGGACAGATGGATGGACAGATGGATGGATTTATGGATGGATAGATAGATAGATAGATGGATAGATGGATGGATGGATGGATAGATGGATGGATTTATGGATGGATAGATGGATGGATAGATGGATGGATTTATGGATGGATAGATGGATGGATAGATGGATGGATAGATGGATGGATAGATGGATGGATGGATAGATAGATGGATGGATTTATGAATGGATAGATGGATGGATTTATGGATGGATAGATGGATGGATTGATGGATTTATGGATGGATTGATGGATGGATAGATGGACGGATAGATAGATGGGTGGATGGATGGATAAATAGATAGATGGATGGATTTATAGATAGATAGATAGATAGACGGTTAGATAGATAGATAGACAGATTTATAGATAGATAGATAGAATTGATTGATGAACGGATAAAATTGCTCTCCAGTCAGTATTTGAGTGATTCTGCATGCTGTGTGTGTGTGTGTGTGTGTGTGTGTGTGTGTGTGTGTGTGTGTGTGTGTGTGTGTGTGTGTGTGTGTGCGCGCAGTGTATATGAATATGATGGATGAGTGAGCTGCAGCTTTAGACGGCAGCAGTAAACAGATTTGACTGTGTAGGGTAGATCGATTGGCTCATGGCTCTCTGTAATTAGACATACAGTGCTGGGCCTGGCATCAGCACAATCTCACTGGGGGAACCCTCACCACAAATCTGTGTGTGTGTGTGTGTGTGTGTGAGAGAGAGAGAGAAATGTGGACGCATGCATGCAAGAGAAGCAATCACAGAATTATACAGCAGGAAACAGAGCAGCATGTTCAGTGCATTAGCAGACGATTATGTTCGTTTTAATGAATGATAGAAGAGCGAGAACTGAAACACCGACATGGATTTGTAATGATTTTGTTGCACAGACTGATTTTTTCCCCTCTCGCTCTCTGCGGTGGTCGTTGCTAAAAGCGGAAGCTGCCTGGGCTTTGGTGTGTCTGTATCGTCGACAGTGTTTTATAGAGTCAGCCGAGAGCAATAACACATGAATGTAAATCCTCTGGAAGGCTCCAAACAGCTCGGATTTTGCCCGAGGGCTCTCGAAACATGAGTCCCACAGGATACATGCTAAAAACACATGCACACGCGCACACACTCACACACTTTGATTATAGTGGTTTGTGCTTCCCTAGTACAAATATATCAGTCATAGACTCTTAAAATATATTTATATGCAGTTTTTGATGAAAAAGCATATGAAGTGTAGTCTGTTTATTTGTTGCATGTTGCAAAGGTTTTATTTTATAGAAGAATAATGTGTTTATTAGTGCTGCGGTTAATGATATACAAAATAAAAGTCTTGACAATATACGTGTGTGAATTATACTTATTTGTTAAGTATATACACACACACACACACACACACACACACACACATTGAAAACAAAACAGTTTTGTTACATATTTAAATTTATATATCATTTGTATCATAGGCCACACGCTGGATCAGTGGTTAGCACTGTGGCCTCACAGCAAGAAGGTTGCTGGTTCGAGTCCCAGCTGGGTCAGTTGGCGTTTCTGTGTGGAGTTTGCATGTTCTCCCCGTGTTGGCGTGGGTTTCCTCCGGGGGCTCTGGTAGTGTGCGCGTGTGTGTGTGAATGTGAGAGTGTATGGGTGTTTCCCAGTACTGGGTTGCAGCTGAAATGGCATTCGCTGTGTAAAACATATGTTGGAATAGTTGGCGGTTCATTCCGCTGTGACTAAGGCTGAAAGAAAATGAATGAATGCATGCGTGTTTTTATACATGCATAATAAATATGCACAGTATATATGTAATGGAGGCCAGCTAGTGAAGTGCTGTGCAGCTAAACCTCACTCCTCTGACCTCTAAAGGTGCTCTAGCGACAGACGCTAAAAGCCATGATCTTTAGCCTCCTTGGTAGAGCAACCGCCTCCCATGCGGAAGGTCGCTGGTTCGATACCAGCTCAGAGCGGGTTGGGTGGTGAAGGACCGGCGGGGTTACATTGGTGCCGTGACCTGGATGGGAGTTGAGGTTTAGGGGGGTGAGTGTAATGGAGGCCAGCTAGTGAAGTGCTGTGCAGGTAAAACCTCACTCCTCTGACCTCTAAAGGTGCTCTAGCGACAGACACTAAAAGCCATGGTCTTTAGCCTCCTTGGTAGAGCAACCAACTCTCATGCAGAAGGTCGCCGATTCGATACCAGGTCAGAGCGGGTTGGGTGGTGTAGGACCGGCGGGGTTACATATACAACAATATTATATCAAAAGAAACTTTTATTTTGGATACGATTAATCTTTTCCTATCACTATATGCATTTCTGAACCAAAACTGACTGTTCTATAAATAGCAGAAGGGTCTAAATGATGTCACTTCCTCTTCCTTATGTCACTTAAAGTGGCAGGTCTTTTGTTTTGAGGTAAAAACCTGGCTTGAAAGAGAAATCTAAGCTTAGACAGAGATAAAACGCTTTTATTAAAATGGGTTTTTATACGGCTGGAAGGGCAACCGCTAAACTCTAAAACTCTAAAAAATGTGCAAAATTTGGAACTAATCTAACAAAAAATAAACTCAGACCACAGTCCAAACATTTGTACACCCAAATTAATATGTTGGGGGAAAATATGAAATAAAATTTCAATAAACATATTAAAAACAAAATATCAAATTTAGTTGACATGTTAAATTTTGAATTTGCAAAAACTTTTATATTTGTATTGTCGTTCTATTCTTAAAGATATTTGGTGTATACATTTACTATTAAGTGACTATAAAGTTTTAATCATTATTAAGAGGTTAAGTGAATTAAAATGGCATCAAGTTACGGCAGGTGAATGTTCCCATTACCTTGATTAAGCTTGAATTTAAGACTTAGCCTGAGAGTTAGCCTGCCCCAGACCAGGGGTGCGTTTCCCAAAACCATCGTTAGCCAAGTAAGGTCGCAAGTTCCGTCGTTACAAACATAGTTCTTTGATTTGCTGTTTCCCAAATCCATCGCTCCAAACGAACATTCGCAAACTGCGTCGCAAACTTGAGCCCTTGAAACGACACCTGTGGAGCTGTAGTTAGAAGCATAGTTCCTGGCTGTGTTCTATTCCCACTTATCCCCCCTATGCCCTATTCATTTAGAACATTCTAACATTCAAAGTTGGAATTATTAATAATAAAAAAGCATTAAGGTCATCTCTCTTAGGTGTAATTTGCTTTCAAAGTATTTTTACGGTTCAGTTTTAGCGATCTTCATGTTTACAATTGTGCTCCCTTCGCAGTGCACTTTGAAAACTTTGATATCATTTTGAACACAGCCTCATGGCGAAAGCTATAGGTATATTTAAAAACGGAAATTATGTTACGTCTCCAAAGCTTGTGAAAATAAAAAACATAGCATACGTTAATTCTTTTATTTTATAGTGGGTTATTTATTAAGTATCTCTGCTGTATATGACATGGGTCTGTTGGTTAGAACTTTCTGCTGTGGTTTGCATGTGTCAAATTGTAATAAAAAAATAAAAAATAAATAAACAATATCCTAAATAATAATAATGATAATAATAATAATAATAATAATGATAATGATAATAATGATAATGATAATGATAATGATAATGATAATAATAATAATAATAATAATAATAATAATGATAATGATAATGATAATAATAATAATAATAATAATAATGATAATAATAATAATAATAATAATAATAATAATAATGATAATGATAATGATAATAATAATAATAATAATAATAATAATAATCATCATCATTAATAATATCATTATTAAAGTAAATATATTTATAATAAATCGCCTCATTATTTATTTATTTATATGATTTATATATGATATTAGAATAGTGTTAGCTTTTGTAAGTGATTTTATGTTTTAGAATAGAATATGTAATGTTCAACTTCTCAATAATATTAGTAAAGCAAGCACAGGCCCTATATGTGCCATTTACATTTATTTTATTTAATATGTAAAACGAGTGCATGTTTTTACCAAAACTAATATTGGATTTTATTTTAAATGCGTGTGCGTGTAAAACAATATAATTTGCACAAAGAAATGATGGGGTTGTTCTCTAAAGAAGTTACTCCACCCCGTTTAGAGCATCATTATGGGCGCTTTACGCTATAACTAACGTGGTTCAAGCGATGGATCTGCGACAGAGAAACTACGGGTTTTGGGAAACACTCGTCACTACATCGTTTTTTTGCCAAACGATGCATCGCACTATGATAGTTCAGCCGCGAGTTACATTGTTGTTTGGGAAACGCACCCCTGGCTAGTTTCCCAGCATAAGTTGCCAGAGTAACGGAGTTTGAACTATCACAAATTTGATTTATGAAACCGAATGCGCCATTAATAAACGTGACTTACCAACATAAGCCTGGCTTTTTCTCTAAGCTTGGTTTAAGGAACAGCCCCGTGGTGAGTCAAACAGTATTCAGAAGCTGAAATTAAATAACCCCTGTATAATAATAATAATAATAATAATAATCTTTAAGCTATTCTTTTCATTTATTATTGCCAAATGGCTTAAATTTGCTTCCGATTCTTACAGTCAGGTCTAGAAAGCACATGCAAATAATAAACATTCACTCCGAGGTTAAAATATTAAATGACTCTGCTATGTTGTTATCTGTAACGTCTGGTCAACTATGATCCCAACTACATTGCAGATCCCTCCTCCTTGTATTTTCATCGTGATATCAATGCTGAAACGATATATTGTGCGGCCCTAAGACAGACCTTTCATTTTCAGTCCGCCAGCCTAACGGCCCATTCACACGGGGCGTCAGCTTCAACGCTTCCCATTCACTTTGAATGGGTGACGTCAGGCGTTGTCGAACTGCATTGTGGATCCGTCTGCGCCGCTTCAGTGGCGTTGCTCGCTGCAGAAGTTGGGACATGCTCAACTTTTCAAGCGCCGACGGAAGCGTCAGCCAATCAGATCGCTGTATGCAAATACACCAGCTCCAACAGTGGCCTATTGCTGACTAATTTCATTGGCTGACGCTGCCATGACAATCGCGTCACCCCCAAATTCAGACACGCCCTCTGTCAAGCGTTGAAGCTGAAGCCTCGTGCGAATGGGGCGTAAGTGCTTCCGGTGAAATGTCTTGGCATTACAAAATCGTTTAAGATCAGATTTCTTTAAAAATCAGTGATCTTCCCTGCCTGATTGAGATATAATATAAAGTGGGTATCTGGCCGGACATGAAGCAATGCAATAAATGACATTTTTTCCGCATCATTTCTTTAACACATGTATTTTCAATGGAGGTTCTGCTCTGGCCTTCTGCTACTGACTGTCTTTCATCTCATTTTATGCTTGAACAACTAAATAAATGCTTAAATCTTTTTAGCTGATTGTTTTTTAATTACATCACAACACCGATGCTGTAAAATTAACCTTATAAAATTGAAAATAGTCACATAAACCTTTCACCGGAAGCTTATCGTTGGCTGGAAAACACTAGCTGTGCATATACCCCATTGTTGAAGATGAATAGCTCTAAATGATGACAGAATTTTAATGTTTTGGATGAACTTTCCCTTTAATAGCCTCCTTGTATTTTCACTCGTGTCTTCTTCTGTGTCTCCTCATGGCAGCGTGCAAGAGAAAGGAGCAGGAGCAGCACAAAGACAGAAACATGGTGCCCAAGAAGCAGCGGCTGGTCTTCACCGACCTGCAGCGCCGAACGCTCATCGCCATCTTCAAGGAGAACAAACGACCCAGCAAGGAGATGCAGATCACCATCTCGCAGCAGCTGGGTCTGGAGCTCTCCACCGTCAGCAACTTCTTCATGAACGCCCGGCGCCGCTGCGTGGACCGCTGGCAGGACGAGCACGCCAGCAGCCCCGGACAGCCCGGGACTTCGGCCAACACTTTCTCCAAGGCGTGAACGCAGAGGAAGATGCTTCGACGCATGCGCAGCACATGATGATCTACGGTGCCCATCAAAACTCCTCCGAATGAGAGTCGGAGGAGCGCGGATTTCATTTTTTTTTTCTTCAAAATAACATTATACAGTTGTCGAGAGACCTTAACTTGCTGCAGTTTAAGAAAACCCATGCAATTATAAAACACACCAGCTTGTTGAGAAAAGATCTTCATCAGTTTGACAGCACAATGCAAACAAATCAAGAAAACCTGCTGCAAAATCTCATAACGCAAACAGATTTAGGAAAACATGCAGCAAATCCGCAAACAAATTAAGAAATTGCACTGCAAATTCTCACAAACAAATTTAAAAAACGTGCTGCAAAATCTCAATGCAAATTAAGAAAACGCAAATGTAAATTCTCACAACACAAACAAATTAAGAAAACGTGCTGCAAAATGTGACCATGCAAACAAATTTAGAAAAAGTGCTGCAAATTCTCAACGGAAACACATTAAGAAAACGCACAGCAAATTCTCACAATGCAACCAATAAAAAAAAAAAACGCACTGCAAATTATCACAACCAAAACTAGTTAATAAAACACGCTGCAAAATCTTACAATGCAAATTAAGAAAACGCAATGCATATTTTCACAACCCAAACGATTTTTAAAAACACGCTACAAATTCTCAATGTGCAAACAAATTAATAAAATGCGGTGCAAATTCTCACAACACAAACAAATTAAGAAAATGAAATGCAAATTCTCACAACGCAAACAAGTGAAGATAAGGCGCTGCAAAATATCAATGGAAATTAAGAAAACGTGCTGCAAAATGTGACAATGCAAACAAATTTAGAAAAAAGTGCTGCAAATTCTTAACGCAATCAAATTAAGAAAACGCAATGCAAATTTTTTACAACACAAACAATTAAAAAATAAAACGCGCTACAAATTCTCAAAGTGCAAACAAATTAATAAAATGCACTACAAATTCTTACAACACAAACAAATTAAGAAAACAACATTTCAAATCCTTGGAACATAAACAAAGAAAACGCATTGAAAAATCTCACAACGCAAACAAATTAAGAAAATGCAGTGCAAAATCTTGCAATGCAAATTAAGGAAATGGGCTGCAAATTCTCACAATGCAAACAAATTAAGAAAACAAGCTGCAAAAAAAAATCTCACAATGCAAATTAAGAAAACAATGCAAATTCTTACGCAAATTTAAAAAACGTGCTGTAAAATCTTACAATGCAAATTAAGAAAATGCAGTGCAAATTCTCACAACGCAAACAAATTAAGAAAACACGATGCAAAATCTCAGCAACAAACAAATTTTAAAAACGCGCTGTAAATTCTCACAGCGCAAACAAAGAAAACGCTCTGCAAATTCTCACAATGCAACCAATAAAAAAAAACGCACTGCAAATTATCACAACCAAAACTAATTAAGAAAACGCGCTGCAAATTCTTACAATGCAAACAAATTAAGAAAACGCGCTGTTAAATTCTCACAATACAAACAAATTAAGAAAACGCACTGCAAAATTCTCACAATACAAACAAATTAAGAAAATGCGCTGTTAAATTCTCACAATACAAACAAATTAAGAAAACGCACTGCAAAATTATCACAATGCAAACAAATTAAGAAAACGCACTGCAAAATTATCACAATGCAAACAAATTAAGAAAACGCACTGCAAAATTAATCACAATACAAACAAATTAAGAAACGGTGCTGCTAAATTCTCACAATACAAACAAATTAAGAAAACGCACTGCAAAATTAATCACAATGCAAACAAATTAAGAAAACGCGCAGCAAAATTCTCACAATGAAAATAAATGAAGAAAACGCGCTGCAAAATTCTTACAATGCAAACAAATAAAAAAACGCACTCCAAAATTCTTAAAATACAAATAAATTAAGAAAACGTGCTGCAAAATTCTTACAATGCAAACAAATAAAAAAAAAAAAAACGCGCTGCAAAATTCTCACAATACAAACAAATTAAGAAAACGCGCTGCAAAATTCTTACAATACATATAAATTAAGAAAACGCGCAGCAAAATTCTCACAATGAAAATAAATGAAGAAAACGCGCTGCAAAATTCTTACAATGCAAACAAATAAAAAACGCACTGCAAAATTCTTAAAATACAAATAAATTAAGAAAACGTGCTGCAAAATTCTTACAATGCAAACAAATAAAAAAAAAAAACACGCTGCAAAATTCTCACAATACAAACAAATTAGGAAAGCGCGCTGCAAAATTCTCACAATACAAACAAATTAAGAAAATGCGCTGTTAAATTCTCACAATACAAACAAATTAAGAAAATGCACTGCAAAATTAATCACAATGCAAACAAATTAAGAAATCGCACTGCAAAATAAATCACAATACAAACAAATTAAGAAAACACACTGCAAAATTAATCACAATGCAAACAAATTAAGAAATCGCACTGCAAAATTAATCACAATACAAACAAATTAAGAAAACGCGCTGCAAAATTAATCACAATACAAACAAATTAAGAAAACGCGCTGCAAAATTAAACACAATACAAACAAATTAAGAAAACGCGCAGCAAAATTCTCACAATACAAACAAATTAAGAAAACGCGCAGCAAAATTCTCACAATACAAACAAATTAAGAAAACGCACTGCAAAATTAATCACAATGCAAACAAATAAAGAAAACGCACTGCAAAATTATCACAATACAAACAAATTAAGAAACGGTGCTGCTAAATTCTCACAATACAAACAAATTAAGAAAACGCACTGCAAAATTAATCACAATGCAAAAAAATTAAGAAAACGAGCTGCAAAATTCTTACAATGCAAACAAATAAAAAAAACGCGCTGCAAAATTCTTAAAATACAAATAAATTAAGAAAACGTGCTGCAAAATTCTTACAATGCAAACAAATAAAAAACGCACTGCAAAATTCTTAAAATACAAATAAATTAAGAAAACGTGCTGCAAAATTCTTACAATGCAATCAAATAAAAAAAAACGCGCTGCAAAATTCTCACAATACAAATAAATTAAGAAAACGCGCTGCAAAATTCTTACAATACAAATAAATTAAGAAAACGCGCAGCAAAATTCTCACAATACAAATAAATTAAGAAAACGCGCAGCAAAATTCTCACAATACAAATAAATTAAGAAAACGCGCAGCAAAATTCTTACAATGCAATCAAATAAAAAAAAACGCGCAGCAAAATTCTCACAATACAAATAAATTAAGAAAACGCGCAGCAAAATTCTCACAATACAAACAAATTAAGAAAACGCGCAGCAAAATTCTCACAATACAAACAAATTAAGAAAATGCGCTGTTAAATTCTCACAATACAAACAAATTAAGAAAACGCACTGCAAAATTCTTACAACACAAACTAGTTAATATAAAGTGCAGCAAATTCTCACAACGCATACAAACATGAAAAATGATGGAAGTTGCAAATTCTCAAAACTCAAACAAATTAAGAAAACATGCTACAAATCATTACAATGCAAATTAAGTAAACGCCCTGCAAATTCTCACAATACAAACAAATTAAGAAAACGCGTTGCAAATTCTCAAAACTCAAACAAATTAAGAAAACATGCTACAAATCATTACAATGCAAATTAAGTAAACGCCCTGCAAATTCTCACAATACAAACAAATTAAGAAAACGCGTTGCAAAATTCTCACAATACAAATTAAGAAAGCATGCTACAAATAATTTCAATGCAAACTAATTAAGTAAACGCCCTGCAAATACTTACAATGCAAACCAATAAGAAAACAAACATGATTGACCCGGCTATGTTTTTGGGTTCCCTTGAAACATCTCCATTGTGTTCTGTGCTATTTGCATGTGTTGTGAGAAAATGCAATGCATTTTATTAATTTGTTTGCATTGTAAGGATTTGCAACACCTATGCTGTCAAAACAATCAAGATCTTTTCTTAATTTGCTAGCATTTTTTGTAGTTGCATGCGTTTTCTTCTGTTGCAGCGCAATAAGCTCTCTCGGCCACCGTCATTTACACTAGGTTTATTTAGTTCTGTCATAAATATTTCGTTAACCCCCCTTCCCCCCCGAGCTGTGCTTGATATTTGAGCTGACCATCTCTCACCTCAGTCTCTGGATTAGCTATACGGAATTTTCTCTCTCTCATAGAGTAGCAGAAAGAAGGCAATACGTATTTTAGCACACGAGCTTTGGTTTACGACCCCCTTATTTGACCTTCACATTGATATTCATATCGCTGGATGTGTTCAGGAGTCTCGCCGTCTCAGTCTGTATTCTCACTGCCAGTGTGGCGCCTTGTTCTTGCTTCAGCACAATGATAAAGGGATGCAAAGAATCAATCAGCTCTCTGTATTTGCCCCTAAAGAATCATTTTACCGTAGGGGTTTTACAGAGCGCTTCTTCTGCACAGAGCAGCGGCGCCACCTCCTGGAGAACCGCAGAAACACACACGCGCTATTATTATTGTTACCACTGATCATATGCTGCTTTCAAGTTTAACTCATGTATTCTTTTTATAAATTAAAAGTCTTTATTTTTTTTTAATTTTATTAGTTTGATAGCTACTAGTTAAGTCTATTTTTTATTTCAATACTCGAGCAGGTTAGTTTTTAATATTTTAAATTACGTTTTTTAACAACACAAATACAATTTATGATATCTTAATAATGATACCAATACAAAATGTGATGTCTTGGCATCGTTTAAAAAAAAATGATTTAAAAAAAGTAATATTTTTGTCTATTTATTTACTTATTTAATGTTTTATTAAATTATTTAAACACATTTTATATTAATTTAGTAATTTAGCAACTAGAGAAATGTCTATTTTGATTTTTGGTAATATTGTTGTGTGTTGTTGATTGTAGTATAAATTTATACAAATATAAACATGATTTTTATGATTTCAATTTAACCCTTGTTAAAGTGTTTATTTTTCATTATACCTCAACTTAAACCAAACCAAAACAAATAAATATTGCCTAGGCCTTTGGTTAAATAAAAGTTATACAAATATTTAAAAAAACATTTTATTTAATACATAGGTGTCAAACTCAGTTCCTGGAGGGCCGCAGCTCTGCTCAGTTTAGTTCCAACTCTATTTAAACACATCTGATCAGACTAATTTAGTCCTTCAGGATTGCTTGAGACCTACAGGTAATGTCGAGTTTGAGCATGTGAAATTCTCTAGTACTGCGCTGCGAAAAGGGGCAGGATTAAACAAGATAAGACATTTAAAAAAAGCGAGCGATTCGTCCGTATTTTAAATTTCTGTACAGAGAGGTCATGTTTTGATCTTCGATTGGTCTTACGCAGTCATGTAATGAGATTTCGCAGGCCAGAGTTCATCAAGCTTGAACTCTGCACCACAGCGAACTGCAAAACTTGTCGCATGAGGTTGCGTTTGCTGGTCTGACCAGCCTGATCTCATGAGAAAACATAAGTATTTTACGTTTTACGAGTTCAGTCATATGAAAATGTACGATTTTAAAAAGGAGGTGTGGCACCTAACCCCAACCGTCATTGGGTGATAAGCAAATTGTACTAAATTGTACGAATTTGATCGTACAAATTAATACACATTACCCACCAAATCAAAATGTTACGAATTGCCGAGAGATTGCATTGGTCTGACGCATTCGCGTGTGCATGAATGGAAGTCTATGGGGAGAAAAGTCCAGTGTGACCGCGGCTTAAGTGTGTTGGAGCAGGGTTGCAACTAAACTACGCAGGGCTGCGGGCTGTTTGACACCCCTGATATGCATATATACACAATTTTAGTTAACGTTTCGTTTTAGTTACGATAATAATCCTGCATCCAATTAAAATAAACAGAGCGTATACCCATCTTTCTGTCAAATACCACTCAAATATGAACTTGAAGGCAGCATGCATCACCGTCCTGCACACATCGTCAGGATTTTATCATCCGTGCATTTTATTTCTCATGCATTTCTTTCTTTCATCCGTTACCAAAGACGAAACAATCAGCAGGAGAGTAAAAGCTGTGCGATTATATATATTTTTGTCTCCTGTTTGTGGAGATGATCTGCAGCTTCTAGTGGCCAAACCTAAAGGTAAAATGTCACTGTATGATAATTGAGTGCCAACGACAGATGCCTTAACGATAATCACAGAGGATGATAGTATATGTTCACCAGGACTCTCTTTCTTTTCCACGAGTCTGTGCGGCAAACCACAGAATCTGACAAATCATGCAAAACACTCATTCCTGACATCCGCTGATCACCAAAACTGTAAATATCCCTCTATCTTTCCTCCTCTCTCTCTCTCTCTCTTTCTCTCTGTTCCTCTATAATAACGATGCGGGTAAAATAGTTAAATAGACACAAAGTTTGTATTAAACGTCTGGACTCTTTGTGCTCTGTTGGTGATAAAACTAAGTGTAAAGAAGCACCTTGTGAACAAAAACGACGAGAAACAAAGGAGAAAAAAAAAGAGAAGCCGTTGTGAACTGAACACATTTGGTGGAGAAACAGACTCCTGAACTTGAACTCTCGCACACCTGGATGGTGTTTCTTCAAAGGAAAGAATAACACATGAAATAGGTGTGCTCTTTCCCCCCCATGTCTCGCTGGGCAGACAGAAGGAACAGCAGACGTCTGTAGCATTGGAGAAGGAAGCATCGACCAGGTGAAGAGCGAGTTTTTATTTCTGCAAACTCTTGATGATGTGAAGCAAAAATGTGAACAAAAAGCGAACACACACCTCGTTTGTAGTGAGAATCAATGTGGCTACCTCACAGAAACACAGTGGTGTGTGTTTGATACAGCCACTGATACCAAAGATTCTTCTTCAGCCTGCCAGTTTAACCATCATCATCATCATCATCATCATCTACACACACACGCACACGCACACACACACACACACATATATATATATATATATAAATACCATAGTGTTTTTGAACCACAGCCTACTATAGCAAAGTACTTGAATTAATTTGTTATGGTGATTCTACAGTTGCTATGGTAACACAAGAACTACAGCAATTGATATGTTGTGATTTTACAGTTGCTATGGTAACAGAAGCTACAGTAATTGATCTGTTGTGATTCTATGGTTGCTATGGTAACACAAGAACTACAGTAATTGATCTGTTGTGGTGATTGTAGTTGCTATGGTAACACAAGAACTACAGCAATTGATCTGTTGTGATTCTACAGTTGCTATGGTAACAGAAACTACAGTAATTGATCTGTTGTTATTCTACAGTTGCTATGGTAACAAGAACTACAGCAATTGATCTGTTGTGATTCTACGGTTGCTATGGTAACACAAGAACTACAGTAATTGTTCTGTTGTGGTGATTCTACAGTTGCTATAGTAACACAAGAACTACAGCAATTGATCTGTTGTGGTGATTCTACAGTTGCTATAGTAACACAAGAACTACAGCAATTGATCTGTTGTGATTCTACAGTTGCTATGGTAACAAGAACTACAGCAATTGATCTGTTGTGATTCTACGGTTGCTATGGTAACACAAGAACTACAGTAATTCATCTGTTGTGGTGATTCTACAGTTGCTATGGTAACACAAGAACTACAGTAATTGATCGGTTGTGTTCAATTGTTGCTTTGGTAACACAACAACTACAGTAAACGAATGGCCCAATACTGTAGTTTTTCTGCAGCTATACTATTTTATATTATACTACAGTTACAGAGTATACACCACAGTTTACTGCAGTAAAAGACTAAAGGATACTACAGTATTTAATTTAGTTCATTATAAATACTGTATGCTGTAAATACTATTATATATATTATAATAGTATTAAAGTATAATACTTTACTATAGTATTGTTCAAAGCACTATAGTATTTACAAAAATGTACTATTTTTTTCACGTCAGTGCACACACACACACACACACACACTCACACACTCACACACTCACACACTCACACACACACACACACACACACACACACACACACACACACACACACACACACACACAAATGTGGTTTAGTGTAGCAACATATTGTTCTTAAACACACATACACAGACATTTGCATAGTTAATCTACACTGGAACAAACACTTGGGCTGTGTCCGAAATAGCATAGTTCCATATTATGTAGTACGCTAAAAACAGTATGCGAGCTGATATTATGTAAGAAATCATAGAATTAAAAAAACAATATGCGAGAAGTACTCGGATAACCTCCGAGATTCTGAAGTGCACATCCGATGGACGCTACGCTATCCGCAGGTAGGTCACGTGATGTAGCAATGGCGGATGTAGTACGTCCGAGTTCCATTCATACTACTCACATAGAACGTACTTTTCTAACAGTCGAGTAGTACATTTAGATTCAAATGCAGTACCTACTGAGTAGTAGGCAATTTCGGACGCAGCCGAAGTTATTTATAACTGCAAGGCTTAATTAAAGGGACAGTTTGCCGAATAATGATATCCATTAACCCATCACTTACCCACACTCAAGTAGTTCTAAACTAGTTTCTTCTGTTGAACACAAAGGAAGATAATTCGAAGAACAGGTTTGGAATCAACTTGAGGGTGTGTAAATGATATAACTTTCATTTTTTTGGGTGAACTATCCCCTTAAGACTCACAGCAAACCAAAATGTTCTAAGAATGTTGTTATAAAAACATTATTTCTGAACGTTCTCACAACGTTTTCACAACTTAGGTGTTAAGGGAACGTTCAATTTTACAAACAATATAGGAACGTTCCTTTTGAACATTCTATATCAAGTAAGATTTCTTGAAACACTTTGGTATGAGGGAAACACAGTGGCTCAGTGGTTAGCACTGTTGCCTCACAGCAAGAAGGTCACTAGTTCGAGTACCAGCTGGGTCAGTTGGGGTTTCTCTGTGGAGTTTGCCTGTCCTGTGTTGGCGTGGGTTTCCTCCGGGTGCTCCGGTTTCCCCCACAGTTCAAACACATGCGCTATAAGGGAATCGATTAACTAAATTGACCGTAGTGTATGAGTGTGTGTGTGTGAATGAGTGTATGGGTATTTCCCAGTACTTGGTTGCAGCTGGAAGGGCATCCGCTGTGTAAAACATATGCTGGATAAGATGGCTGTTCATTCCAGATAAATAAAGGGACTAAGCCAAATCAAAATGAATGAATGACAGTAAAGATTTCAACAACAAAAAATGAGTCAGCACAACTGCTCAACTGATAATACTCAGAAATTCAGATCAATTCAATTTAAGTTAATTTGTTCACAATAATTATTGTTTCAGCAATGTTACTTGATCATCAAATCCTAATTTTAGAGTTGTAGAATATATGATAACATTAATAATAATGCATTTTATTTATTTTTATACCCAAAGCACCACATCCAGGGTGATACAGAAGAGATTTAATAAGTGATATTAGCCCACTTTCTGAAAACACAAGACCTGAAGTAGAGCTCACATTATTCCTCAGTAAGAGGTAAATGATCATTTGAGGTCAGTAAGGTTGAATTGATAGAAAGTGACACCCTTGAACATTTCTAGAACATTCCTAAATTTAATTTGCTTAAATTCATCCCATAAAATTGTTTGCAACCACACCTTAAATTTTTCTTTAAATGCAATGAAATCCTCATCCTCACCTGCCAACCTGTCTTGGGTTTAATTTACATTCGAAAAATGGATGCGCTATAGGGGAATTGATGAACTAAATTGGTTGTACTGTATGTGTGTGTGTGTGTGTGTGTGTGAGAGCGAAAGAATGAGCGTGTATTGGTGTTTCCCAGCACTGGGTTGCAGCTGGAAGGGCATCCGCTGTGTAAAACAAATTCTGGAATAGTTGGCGGTTCATTCCGCTGTGGCGAGCCCTGATGAATAAGGGACTAAGCCAAATAAAAATGAATGAATGAATGAATTTGGGTATAAATAATAAATATATACTAACAGAGAACATTAATAAAACCGTTTAATACATACACATCAATATAAAACATCGACAGAATGTTTCGAGAATGTTTTGAAGAGGTCACATAAAACATGAACATTATACTTTAAATTAATTTGTGATAATATTACTTCATTATGTTTCATTTTAGACCCCCCCCTCCAAGTGAAATGAACATATAGTGAACGTTATGGGAACGTTACCTTCAAATGTTCTCTGAAACAAGTGATGAATTACTCATTCATTTTATTTTCAGCTTAGTCCCTTTATTAATATCAGGGGTCGCCACAGTGGAATGAACCGTCAACTTATCCAGCATATGTTTTTACAGAGCGGATGCCCTTCCAGCTGCAACCCAGTACTGGGAAACACCCACACACTCACATACACTATGGACAATTTAGTTCATCAATTCCCCTATAGCACATGTCTTTGGACTTGTGGGGGAAAATGGAGCACCCGGAGGAAACCCGCGCCAACACGAGGAGAACATGCAAACTCCACACAGAAACACCAACTGATTCAGCCAAAGCTCGAACCAGCGACCTTCTTGCTGTGAGAATGTTTGTGTATCCAAATAAATGCTCAATATAAATTTTGAAAGCATTTTATCAGCAGCGAACATTCTGTCAATGTTAAGAGAACATTCTGAGAACGTTCTTTCTTAGATGTTGAGATTTGACACACACACACACACACACGCGCACGCACGCAGAGTAGTCAGACTGCATTATGCCACGGTGAAGGAAGTGGCAACTATGCAGGACAAGTTGAGTGCCTTTTTCCTTCAACCACGGGTGGAATTACTCTGTACACACTCACACACACATTTCAGCACACATTTTATTTTCGATATTTAGCATAAATACGAAGGAATCCACAGACTCTGTCTCCATCCTGACAAAGAAGCACTTTGTTTTTTACGAAAGGTCGTTGTTTTTCTATTCGCTGCATTTATTTATTGCTTTATTGACGTGTGTTTATTTCTCTATGAAGTGTGGCAGGAGCAGTTAGTGACGTTTAACTCCTCCGAACGCCTCTGGATTCGCACGCACACTTCCGCCAGAGCTATTTTTGTGTAATTTACAGCATTCTGGAAGTGTGTGTGTGTTTTGTGAGGATCACGTAAAACCCTGAGGTATACCTGCACTGTCAGTGGTCGTCCAATCACAGGCCTCCATCGGTCACATTCACACGACCAATCCGGCGATCCGACCAATCATGTCATTTCACGCTGGCAGGCACGTGTCGACAATGAGAAATTCCTGATATACCTCAAACGCTTGTAATGTAAAGGTAATCTGATGAAACAATAACGATGATAGTAGAAGACAATACTGCGAAATAATAGTTTTGGAAATATTGTGACTTGAAGCTTTTTACTGTTCTGTACTGTCCTGTTGAGTTGAGTAGTTTCTTCCTGTTCATTTCGGCATGCTCCCTCAGAAGCAAACGTTTGGGTTTTTTAATCTGTTGTAAAGTCGAGGTCAGCGCTTATAATGAACATTTAAGTGGCAACTAGAACAGTACGAAACCTTTGACCGTGGAGTCAAGATTGCCTGAAATTAGCCAAAGCTTGTGTAGTAGTTATAGTTCCTTTGAGAAACACCAAAAATGAGCTTTAGAGACCAAAGTAATATCATGAGGCATATTGCTGTATACTTGATTTGTTCATTTTATTGTTGGATTTCGTTCTCCTTCTCTTAGTTTCATTTACTGAGCCATGTTTCAGTCCATAGGGAAATGCATTTGGGTTCGATTAGTGTTTGTTGTGCGTGTTCAAGTGATCCTGATATTTAAAAAAGAAAAAAAAATATGAAAAAATATGAAAATGAAAACCAGCTCTTCTGTTGTTGGGAAACGCTGGTGATTCTTTTATGCATGGATATTAATCTAACTGTTCAGAGACAGGACGACTCGTACGTCACGGTCAGGGAGAGGCGGGATTCGCCCAATGCAGGGCTCTTTTATTTATTTAATACACAGGTGTCAAACTCAGTTCCTGGAGGGCTGCAGCTCTGCACAGTTTAGCTTTAACCCTAATTAAACACACCTGATCAAACTAATTGAGTCCTTCAGGCTTGTTTGAGACCTGTAGGTAAGCGTGTTGGAGCAGGGATTGAACTAAAATGTGTTGACACCACTGATTCAATATTATGTCTATTTTCGGTTGTTTTAACCCAACATTTGTCAACTATGGATAGTTTTAATTAAATTTTAGTAATGCTTTTTAACCTAGTGGTTGAGTTTATCCATATTTGACCCAACGTTGGGTTTAAACAACCCAGCATTAATAAGTGAATATTACAAAGAAATGTCTGGCTCATATTTTACCCCACCAAAATATCTGCATTAAGAAAACTGAGCTGTTCTTATAAGTAATGTTTCTTTTCGCATCATAGCACAAGTCATCGTACATTCGAAAACTGTTGGGTTGTTGTAACTGAACATTGGGTCATTTATAGACTAACCCAATGTTGTGTTATTTAAAAAAAAAAATAAACATTTTAACATTAATTGGCTGAGTTTGTCTATATTTAACCCAATGTTGGGTTACAACAACTCAGTATATTTTAGAGTGCATTACTAAAAATAATTTTAAAATAAATAAAAAAATAAAATAGTAATGCACTCTAAAATATACTGGGTTGTTGTAACCCAATGCTGGGTTAAACATAGATAAAACCAATGTTGGATTATTTTTTATAAATTACACTTTTTAACCCAAATTGCTGAGTTTGTCCACATTTAACCCAATATAGAGTTACAACAACCCAGTATATTTTAGAGTGCATTACTAAAAATAATAATGCACAGTAAAATATACTAGGATGTTGTAACCCAATGCTGGGTTAAACATAGACAAACCCAATGTTGGAATATATTTTAAATGACACTTTTTAATCAAAATTGCTGAGTTTGTCCACATTTAACCCAATATAGGGTTACAACAACCCAGTATATTTCAGAGTGCATTACTAAAAATAATAATGCACACTAAAATATACTGGGTTGTTGTAACCTAATGCTGGGTCAAACATAGATAAAACCAATGTTGGATTATTTTTTTTTTTATAAATGACACTTTTTAACCCAAATTGCTGAGTTTGTCCACATTTAACCCAATATAGGGTTACAACAACCCAGTATATTTTAGAGTGCATTACTAAAAATAATAATGCACACTAAAATATACTAGGATGTTGTAACCCAATGCTGGGTTAAACATAGACAAACCCAATGTTGGAATATATTTTAAATTACACTTTTTAATCAAAATTGCTGAGTTTGTCCACATTTAACCCAATATATATGGTTACAACAACCCATTATATTTTAGAGTGCATTACTAAAAATAGTAATGCACTCTAAAATATAGTGGGATGTTGTAACCCATTGCTGGGTCAAACGTAGACACCCAACTGTTGGGTTAAAAATATAATTTAAATGTAATTTAAAGATTTACCCCAATGTTAAGTTTGTCCATATGTTACCATTGGGTTAAAACAACCCAGCATTAATAAGTAAATATTATAAAGAAATGTCTGGTTCATATTCTACCCCAAAAAATTATTATGTGCATTATTAAAACAGAGCTGTTCTTGAAGGTACTGTTTTTCACATCAAAGCACAAATCATCATACTTTCTAAAAATGCTGGGTTGTTGTAACTCAATGTTGAGACAAATATAGACAAAACCAATGTTGGGTTATTTAAAAAAATATTTAATTGACACATTTTAACCTAACGGCTGGGTTTTTTAATATTTAAACCAATGGTTGAGTTTATTCATATTTGACCCAACGTTGGGTTCAAACAACCCAATTTTTATTCTAAAATGTTGAGTCAAATATGGACAAGGACAACAATTGGGTTAAAATGTGTCATTTAAATTTAATTGAAAAAATTAACACATTTGTGATTTTGTTTGTCCATATATTACCTAACAATGGGTTAAAACAACCCAGCATTAATAAGTGAATATTACAAAGAAATGTCTGGCTCATATTTGACCTAAAATCACAATAAAATAAAATAATTGCATTAAGAAAACAGAGCTTTTCTTACAGATAATTTTTTCGCATCATAGCACAAATCATCATACATTCTAAAAATGCTGGGTTGTTGTAACTCAATGTTGGGTCAAATATAGACAAACCCAATGTTTGGTTATTTACACATTTTAACCTAAATGGCTGAGTTTTTCTATAACCCAATGATGGAGTTTATTCATATCTGAGCCACGTTGGGTTCAAACAACCCAGTATTTTATTCTAAAATGTTGAGTCAAATATAGACAAAAGCAACAATTGGATTAAAATGTGCCATTTAAATTAAATTTAAAAAAATATATCCAATTTTGGGTTTGTTTGTCCTTATGTTACCTTACCAATATTTAGCCCATTGTTTGGTTACAACAACCCAGTATATTTTAGAGTGCATTACTTAAAATAATTATAATGCACTCTAAAATATACTGGGATGTTGTAACCCAATGCTGGGTCAAACACAGATAAACCTAATGTTGGATTATTTGAAAAAAAAAATACATTTATTTACACTTGAATTGCTGAATTTGTCCACATTTAACCCAATATAGGGTTACAACAACCCATTATATTTTAGAGTGCATTACTAAAAATAATAATGCACTCTAAAATATACTGGGATGTTGTAACCCAATGCTGGGTCAAGCACAGATAAACCTAATGTTGGTTTATTTAAAAAAAATAATACATTTAATTACACTTTTGAATTGCTGAATTTGTCCAAATTTAACCCAATATAGGGTTACAACAACCCATTATATTATAGAGTGCATTGCTAAAAATAATAATGGACTCTAAAATATACTGGGTTGTTGTAAATGCTGGATCAAACAAAGCAAACCCAACATTGGATTATTTTTAAAATACATTTAAATGACAATTTTTAACCCAAATTGCTGAGTTTGTCCAAATTTAACCCAATATAGGGTTACAACAACCCATTATATTTTAGAGTGGATTACTAAAAATAATAATGCACTCTTAAATATACTGGGTTGTTGTAAATGCTGGGTTAAACATGATAATTTAAATGTAATTTAAAGAATTACCCCAATGTTAAGTTTGTCCATATTTTACTCAGTGTTGGGTTACGACAACTCAGCATTTTGTAGAGTGTATATTTGGGTCATTATTAATAATTGATATAAATGATGCAAAAAGAAACATCACTTATAAGAAACGCTCGGTTTTCTTAATGCTAAATATTTGTTCTGGTGATTTTAAATACGAGTATTTTTATGCAGTTTGATTTGACATCTCTTCAGATTGTGAGTGTAATACGAGCTGGACATATTCTTGCCTGGTTTTTAAGATTCACTTTTTTAATCTGTCCATTCCCATTGGGTATAAGATGCAGACGTTTCTCTCTCACACATAAACAACAGACATTGTTTGAAATCTCCCAGTGTGTGGAGACCCGAAACCCCTGCGGGCGAATCCTCCTCCTTCCTCTGGTACCAGAGAATCAATCAGAACCATGTGTCTTTGTGATGGTAGAAGACAATCAATTTCCAATAAGGAGAAGAACAAAAGACGAGAAAAGAGCGCTAGAGAGACGGTCACTGTAAAGGCTCGAGACTGGGAAAGAAACGCCGTGAGCCATGAATGCAGCTGTGCGTTTAAACGCTCCACGCTTCTGAAAGCATAATATAGATTTTCCTTGCAGATTGCCATGGTAACTGTATTGCAGAACAGCTCTGATTTTAGTCATTTTCCACAGAGGCTTTTAGACAGAAGCAGCTTGATCCACGGGTTAATTCACTCCAAAATGTCATCATTTACAACCCTTGTGCTCTTCCAATTGCACATGATGCCTGAATTCACTGTACGCGGGGTTGCCAGGTCTGCATACCAAAACTGACCCACTCAACTCAAAATATGTTTGACTACAATACCCAAAATACAGATTTTACAAGTTCTTGTTATAGATTATGCACGGTTTAACCATGAACACCAATGTTTTTAGTGGATTGATAATTTGTATAACCTGGGTTTTACAAATACTGTGGTTAAAGTGTGGTTAGTGCAGAAACAGCATGGTTAATATGTTGTTACGTTGGTTTTTGATTTTATTTGTAGCAGAGTTTCCACAGGTTTGATGAAGTCAAATTTAAAACTTTTTAAGACATTTTGAAGACCATTATGAATGAAATTTCAGACTTACACATGGCTAAATGGTAAGGATGTTTTTTTCTAATGGCCCAGTTGAAACATAAAACCCCATTAAAAGAGATGTTATTGTAAGGAAGATAATTAATTTATATTGGTAAACTTTTATTGAGATAAATGTTAGTGATTGAATGGGTGTCAGCCTGATTGGGTAGCTTTACATGAACATAGGAAAATAAAGACCTGTTTAGGCATGGGATGATAACCGTTTTCAAGGTATACAGCGGTTTGGAAAAGTCAAGGTTTTAAAACCACCACAATTTTCTGTAATACCGTTTCCAAGGTATGTGTAAGATTTTTTATTTACACACATATATATATATATATATATATATATATATATATATATATATATATATATATATATATATATATATATATATATATATATATATATATATATATATATATATATTTTTTTTTAGACAACAGTATATTCAGCAGAAAAGATATCCAAAGATCAGTGTTTTTGAAACTAATGAAGACAGCAGACGTCAATGATTCATTTGAATTATTTAGCCTGACATGTTTACTGCTCCAAAATATTATAAATCTTTCAAAAAATTAAATATATTGATTTCAAAAGGGATTTTTTTTGGGTTTTTTTACCCAGACATTTAAAAAGAATAAATTTTAGAGCAGTAATCACAATATCGTGAGACCATGATATTTTATTGAAGGTTTTCATACCATCAGAATCTTATACCGGCCCATGCCTACCTGTTTAAAATTATTTAAGACCTACAACACAACATTTAAGTGAATTAAATATTTAACTAAGACTATTTAAAAAAGCAAATGTTTGTTTTTGAAATTTAAGACATTTTAAGACATTTTAAGACCCAGCTGATACCCTGCGTGTACTATAAGATAAAAAAATAATACATAATAAAAATTACTGGGTTATTTCAACCAAAACTGAGTAAAATATGGACAACCCCAAATGTTGGGATGGTCGTTGACATTTTTTTTTAATATTATTATTAAAAAATAAACAGCAGTCGTTTTTGCTTGTACTTCATTTTGAAATAACCCAGTCGTTTTCAAAGTGTGGTAAAATCATGGCTAACTGTCTCCTTATAAAAAATGAGAAATTATGAATGGTCATGAATAACCACATATGAATACTGTTTTTCCATTATATTTGTGGTAAATCTGTGATTATAAAAATAGTTAACAATTCGCCAAAAGGAAAGTCAAAGGGAAAAAAAGTATGGTTACTACACTTTTACCATATTACAATCATTGTTTACTTTCGTTAGGGTTGCAGGAATAATAAACAGTTTGTTTTCATAAAAGGAGATCAAGGCTCAGTGACTCTCTAAATCAGAGGTGGGCAAACTACGGCCCGTGGGCCATATGCGGCCCGCTAAACTCTTTCATACGGCCCGCAAGGGAGTTTTTAAAATGCTGCTTCTGAGTAACGGTTTGGTTTCAGAACTAGTAAATTAATGATGCAATACAAGTGAACGCCATTTGAGGTAATATTAAAGTTTAAAGAGGTGTAAAAAGTTTGTCTACCAGTGCTCTAAATCTTATCATTGACACAAAGAATACTTCAGTCAAATTAAACTGATGGACTATTTAAAACCTTTAACTTGCTCGGGAAAAACCCGCAGTGATGATTTTCAAGTAAATTCCATTGGTAAACCGTGGACATGGCAAGACCTATTGTTAAAATTTGCCAAAAAGAAAGACAAAGGGGAAAAAAATTAACTTAATATACTTTTACTATATTAAAATGATCGTTTACTTTCATGAGTAACGGTTTGGTTTCAGAACTAGTAAATTATTGATGCAATACAAGTGAACGCCGTTTGAGGTAATATTGCACGCGGTACAGTTAGCGCAATCAGTAAAATTAGAACGAACACACTCTCGCATATTAAAATGCACTCGACCGTTAATGACTGAAAATGAGTCAGGCAAAAAAAAAAAAAGAAAAATTGACTCTGAATGTCGTGTGTTTAAGGAAGAATGGACAACAAAATACTTCTTCATCAATATCGGACAGAAAGCGGTACGTCTAATATGCCAAGAAAGTATTGCTGTTTTTAAAGACTACAACCTAAGTCGGCATTTTTCACGCAAACATTATTTTTAATGTGTTAATATGAGATTTTTTCTATCAGACAATAACTTTTCTATTCTCCACTGTAAAAATTATTACATTATTATTATATTTTCTATGGGATTCATTTATTGTTTTATGATGATTGATAAGTAAATATAAATAGCAGTGCAAATTAATTTGACTCAATAATAACTATTAAAAAAAATGTGTGTTAATGTGACACAATTCTGTGCGATATTACATGCTCCATGCACACTGCCACTATAGATAAAAGCTACTTTTTGAAGGATTTGACCTGTGGCCCTTCACTTGGTTTGCAAAACTTGATGTGGCCCTCAGGTCTAAAAAGTTTGCCCACCACTGCTCTAAATCTTATCATTGACACAAAGAATACTTCAGTCAAATTAAACTGAAGGACTATTTAAAACCTTTAACTTGCTCCGGAAAAACCCGCAGTGATGATTTTCAAGTAAATTCCACGGGTAAACCGTGCACATGGCAAGACCTATTGTTAAAATTTGCCAAAAAGAAAGACAAAGGGAAAAAAATAAACTTAATATACTTTTACTATATTAAAATGATTGTTTACTTTCATGAGTAACGGTTTGGTTTCAGAACTAGTAAATTATTGATGCAATACAAGTGAACGCCGTTTGAGGTATTATTGCACGCGGTACAGTTAGCGCAATCAGTAAAATTAGAAGGAACACACTCTCGCATGTTAAAATGCACTCGACCGTTAATGACTGAAAATGAGTCAGGCAAAAAAAAAAGAAAAATTGACTCTGAATGTCGTGTGTTTAAGGAAGAATGGACAACAAAATACGTCTTCACCAATATCCGACAGAAAGCGGTATGACTAATATGCCAACTATTAAAAAAATGTGTGTTAATGTGACAGGTTTCTGTCTGACATTACATGCTCCATGCATACTGCCACTATAGATAAAAGCTACTTTTTGAAGGATTTGACATGTGGCCCTTCACTTGGTTTGCAAAACTTGATGTGGCCCTCGGGTCTAAAAAGTTTGCCCACCACTGCTCTAAATCTTATCATTGACACAAAGAATACTTCAGTCAAATTAAACTGATGGACTATTTAAAACCTTTAACTTGCTCGGGAAAAACCCGCAGTGATGATTTTCAAGTAAATTCCACGGGTAAACCGTGCACATGGCAAGACCTATTGTTAAAATTTGCCAAAAAGAAAGACAAAGGGGAAAAAAATAAACTTAATATACTTTTACTATATTAAAATGATTGTTTACTTTCATTAGGGTGGCAGGAATCATAAACAGTTTGTTTTCATAAAGCAGTTTAAGTCTCAGTGACTCACCTTCCCAAATTTGATCATTGACAGACAGAATATTTCAGTTAAATTAAATTGATGGACTATTTAAAACCTTTAACTAGGGATGGCTGACGTGAAACTGACGTTTCGACACAGTGTCGAGATCCCGAAGCGCAAGTATTTCGAAACACTGCACCGAAGCATGATCCGAAACACCCAGGTCACGTGACTGAAGTGTTTCGAAACACCTGGTCACGTGACTAAAGCGATTCAAAGCGTCGATCAGTTCAGAAGCGTTTCGAGACCTGGCGAATGTGCATTTGACTGACAGGGTCAGAACAAAACTTCCGTCTCATATGACCTAGTGGACCGTGCATGTGCACGTTGTAACTGTGCTTCAATTGACTTTTGGGTTCAAATCCCGACTTGTACAAATACTCCGAAATCATGAATTTATGTACTTTAATTATGTTACTGTTTTATGGTGTAGTCTAGATAGGAACTGCTGATACGCCATCAATTTAGCATCATTTTTGTAACACTGTAAAACAATAATATTTTTACAGTACTGTGATGGTTGGGTTTAGGTTTTGGGTAGACTAATAAAATACAATAAATGGGAAATTTAATGAGTAATATAAATAATTCTTGTTAACTTCTGTCCACAACCGTGTCTGATCTAGCAACAACCCTGTTTTATGATCGAAACAAGACATATTTATTCACAAAGTGTTTATTCGGATGTCAGACCAATGTTGAAACAAAACAATACAAGAGCAGAGCAATTCAAACTGATATTAAAGCATTTCAAAACAGCTGAGTTAGCCTGGATTCGAACCCACAAATCCCACATGGTAGTCAGGAACCCTAACCGCTCCACTAATGCACTTGAAGATTCAAGCCTATAAAGTTGGTTTTAATACCTCAATTTGCTCAACTGATCTTTGCTGAAGCTGTTCCAGTGCAATACATAAAAAAATGACCACTAGGTGTCACCATAGAGTGGGGTTTCGAAACGTTTCAAAGCTTCGACACAGTTGCTTCGACTGTTTCAGCGCAGTGTTGCCAACTTAGCGACTTTGTCGCTAGATTTAGCGACTTTTCAGACCCCCCTAGCGACAAATTTTCAAAAAAGCGACTAGCAACAAATCTAGCGACTTTTTTGTGTGTTACTGGAGATGTTTATAGACTGTTATTTGTCCATTACTGTACCGTCCCTACTCTTCTCAACGAGCTGCGGGTGATGCCCCTCCCCTGCCTCAGAGCACTGACAGGCGGCCCAGTCCTCATACAGCAGTCTCTCTCCTACCTGCAGCCTGACAGCAGATCACTCTTCTGCGTACCGACGCCAAATGAATTAGCACCGGCAGTGTGAAGGTATTTCCCTTGTACAGTCAAACCGATCTGCTTCTCCTGTATTTTAACAATTTATTTTGACCGTTTATTCTTTTCTTGTTCACAATCACAGATATTTTAAGTGAGTTTCAGAACTTGTCTGAGTTTATTATGTCTGAGAGATTACTGCAAATTCACTACACATCCATAATGATATACTGTATTCAAACACCAATAAATTTAGTTAAGTTGACATGCATAACGTTACATAAAGCGTAGTCTAAATATAAATACCCCTTTATTGACCATAGGCTGCTAAATAAACAGAAACGGTAGAATGTGATGACGTCGGTAATATGCAAATTAGCGTATGACGTAATCTAGCGACTTTTAGCGACTTTTCGGGCAGAGCTTAGCGCCTTTTCGTTGAAAATAGTTGGCAACAGTGTTTCAGCGTTTCACGAAGCCTCGCTTTGCCCATCACTACCTTTAACTTGCTTGGGAAAAACCCGCAGTGATGATTTTCAAGTAAATTCCACGGGTAAACCGTGCACATGGCAAGACCTATTGTTAAAATTTGCCAAAAAGAAAGACAAAGGGAAGAAAAATAAACTTAATATACTTTTACTATATTAAAATGATTGTTTACTTTCATTAGGGTGGCAGGAATCATAAACAGTTTGTTTTCATAAAGCAGTTCAAGTCTCAGTGACTCACCTTCCCAAATTCTATCATTGACAGACAGAATATTTCAGTTAAATTAAATTAAATTGATGGACTATTTATTTAAAACCTTTAACTTCCTCGGGAAAAAACCCGCAGTGATGATTTTAAAGTAATATATACATAACATATAACACTGAACTGCTGTTTACCTGTGTTGAATTTGATCCACCTGAACAGACGAGCGCTGCACTGAGAGCTATGCAAACACCTTCCCGAAGAAACCATTTCCCCCTCGCGTTCCCGCCAACTTCCTCTCGAAGGACGTCATCCTCACGTGACTCAGGGTGTTGTGAGGAGATCCCTATAAATCCACATTGCCCCCTCAAAAAAAGTGCCTACGCTCAACACTTCTGTCCTGATATGTTTGTTACTGCTAAATCTATGAATGTCAGCTGTTTAGCTTTGAATATATCGGTCAGATTTTAAGTCGGTCAGTGAAATTTGGCGGGAGAAATGCAGTGAATATGACTTAAAATCTGCATGATAATGGGGTTTAACGCAAGTTGTTAACTAACAAAAAGCTGCTTGTTTTGAAAGTGTGAGCACTTCTGTACGATTGAAAACTCACTAATCTACCAAATAATGATAAAGAAATAATATTTTAAACATTTAATTAAATAAAAAATACGTTTTGGATTTGAAGTTGGAATATTTCACATGATAAATGAAGTCCCACAGATTTACAATATTTATTCAATATCATTAAATAGAAGTGTAACCCAGCTGCTTTTCCGCTCGGAGTGTTTCATTTCCCAGTCTCGATCTCAATGGTTATGAACTGTACAGTATAACTTACAGTATGTTCATATGTTGAGTCCTTTGGAGGTGGCTAAACCTGAGTGTAAACTGTTATAGAACATCAATGAACTAAAAAGAAAAGTATTGGTAAATACAATTGTGTGTTTTGAATAATTAAGTCAATAAAAAAAATTGGGAAAAAATGTTTCATCATTTTGTGTGAAAGAAACTGTTGTGCTGCAGCGACACCTAGCGGTGTAACGAATATCACACAACTCTGGTCTCTGTAGGCCTGGAAAAACCACATTATGTTCTACACATGCACACCCGGTTTCACAAACAAGGTTTAAGGCTAGTCATGGATTAAATTGCATGTTTGAGCTGTCTCAACTGAAAATAACTTGCAGTGAGATGTCTTAAAATATGTCAGTGTCATTTTTTGTCTACAGGTGCACACCAGTAATGTATTTTTCTAAGGCTGATTTTATAAATGTGGCTTAAATAGCCTAATTTAACTAAGGTCTAGTCCTGGCTTAAGCTAAGCCCTGTTTGTGAAACTGGGCCGCAGTCTTCTACATTTTGATAAAATATTTGAATTGAAAAGTTAAGTTTGTACCACAATGAATAATTAAGCTATTGTTTTTTTTTGCTTTCAAAAAAGTCAGTATTTATTTATGTATTTATTATTTATTTATTAATGTAACTGAATATTATTATGAACTCAATTTATTATTATAAATACAATATAAACTCAAATAACACATATAAAATAACATAACTATTAAAACATATTTGAATTGTGATACAAAATTGGCATTTTAGAACAATTATTATTAATAATTATTATTTGACTTTGAACATGGCATGGTTGTTGGTGCCAGATAGGCTGGTCTGAGTATTTCAGAAACTGCTGATCTACTGGGATTTTCACGCACAACCATCTCTAGGGTTTACAGAGAATGGTCCGACAAAGAGGAAATATCCAGTGAGCGGCAGTTCTGTGGGCGCAAATGCCTTGTTGATGCCAGAGGTCAGAGGAGAATGGCCAGACTGGTTCCAGCTGATAGAAAGGCAACAGTAACTCAAATAAGCACTTGTTACAACCGAGGTCTGCAGAAGAGCATCTCTGAACACACAACACGTCCAACCTTGAGGCGGATGGGCTACAGCAGCAGAAGACCACACCGGGTGCCACTCCTGTCAGCTAAGAACAGGAAACTGAGGCTACAATTCACACAGGCTCACCAAAACTGGACAATAGGAGATTGGAGAAACATTGCCTGAGTCTCCATTTCTGCTGCCACATTCGGATGGTTGGCTCAGAATTGGCCTCAACAACATGAAAGCATGGATCCATCCTGCCTTGTATCAGCGGTTCAGGCTGGTGGTGGTGGTGTAATGGTGTGGGGGATATTTTCTTGGCACACTTTGGGTCCATTAGTACCAATTGAGCATGGTGTCAACACCACAGCCTACCTGAGTATTGTTGCTGACCATGTCCATCCCTTTATGACCACAGTGTCTCCATCTTCTGATGGGTGCTTCCAGCAGGATAACGCACCATGTCGTAAAGCGTGAATCATCTCAGACTGGTTTCTTGAACATGACAATGAGTTTACGGTACTCAAATGGCCTCCACAGTCACCAGAGCTCAATCCAATAGAGCACCTTTGGGATGTGGTGGAACAGGAGATTGGCATCATGGATGTGCAGCTGACAAATCTGCAGCAACTGTGTGATGCCAATATGGAGCAAAATCTCTGAGGAATATTTCCAGTACCTTGTTGAATCTCTGCCATGAAGGATTAAGGCAGTTCTGAGAGCAAAATCAACCTAGTGCTAGTAAGGTGTACCTAATAAAGTGGCCGGTGAGTGTATATAATTCCTTTTTTTTTTCTCCAGAAATGGTTCAAAATGAACAAATACAATTTATATTTTATGACCATTTTAGTGCTGTTGAACAAATACATGATCAGAAACACACACACACATAGACAAGAACAGACAAGAAACAGCCAAGACAGTGAAAAGGGTACAACATGCTTTTATGAATAAAAGACCTTTCTCTTTTTTTAACAAGACAAACAGTATAAAACAAACATATGCATAGAAAATAACAGATAAACAACATTCATACACATTATAATGGACACGACCGGGTAACTGCGAGATTGGATGGAAAAAATAAATCACGTTGAAGACTGCATTTCCAGTCTGATTCTCGCTCATCAAGTGCTATAAAGGTCATAAACACACACGATGAGCAAATAAAAGCGACGTGCATGAAAATGGCACATCAGAGGTTCACATTTCACCTGAAATATCTGGGATAGAGCTCGATAACTCTTTATCAGTGCCACTGAATGCCCACAAATAGGAACAGAAATCATGTCTCATTGCAAAAGCAAGCAAAAGACAAGAATATATTGCTTTATAGTAAGAATGTCAGGCATATATATTCCCATATACCTGAAATATTCACAAACTCAGTCGGAATGCTGTGAAAAATCCCACAAGATTATGGCTCATACTCATTTAACATGAGTCAAACAGTTTTCATCCAATCTCACAGTGAACATAAAGACATCAGATGATTTTTTACACAAGTACACAGGGAGTGTTTGGCAGGTTTAGGGATTTAAAATGTCATTAAATGTAAAGAAATGCATGCAGAGATCTCAAATGGAGACTGTCTGAAGAACAGCATTCCTGAATCTAAATTATTACAAGTAGAAATATCAACAATTGTTGAGTTTCCTTTCACATCACAGTCAAATCTGAACACTTTAAAAAGGCTGATTTTACAGCACTAAGTCTAATTTTGTTTTTGTGTCATCAAATATGTGATATCCGTGACTGAGATCAGAGTCACAGACGGCTAATGAGTGTCTCATGACCATAAAGGTAGAAAATCATTTCCGCCTTTAACAATTACACTTTCTGTCATGTATATTATGGACTAACAGTCATTGTTTTATATATATATATATCTGCATAAAACTATTCTCGAGCATTTATAGCAGAACGGAGAACCTGAGAATCGTGAATGGAGATTCTCAATGTTTTGGCTGTTTTCCGCTAGATGGCAGTACAGTTACATGACAAAATCACCTCAGAGTAATAAAAACAACGTTCCCGTTTTCCAAAATCTTGTTCAGAGCAAATAAAACACGCATTTAGATCATCTAATAATACAGTACATTTCCCTCAAGCACATTTATGGGAGCTTTTCATTTCACACGTGGAAACAAATGATTATCATGAACGACTGAATCGTGACCTCCATTCCAGGCGAAATCTCTTCAGTATAGGCTGATAATACAGATCAGTAAAACAAATAAGAAGTCAGAGATTCTTTCCAGTTAAATAATGTTGAAATCAATGTTAGCATAACCAGATAAACAAGAACCAGCTGCATCCTTGCGATTGACGTTGCTAGCTATTGTTGTTGCTAATTGTTTACTGCCAAGACATCCCACGTGAACAAATAGTTTAGTAATTTATAGTTAGTAGTATTGAGTTTTTGAACAATACTATAGTAAAGTACTTGAATTAATCTGTTGTGGTAATTCTTGCATTCTTTACAACTATTATAAAGCTACAATACACCACAGTTTACTGTAGTAAAAACTATAGTCTACGCTCTTTATTGCAGTCAATCAGTTCACTAATAGTATGCTGTAGCATTCATTAAAGTGCTGTATATACTACAATATGGTATAACACACTATAGTGTTGTTCAAAAACACTAATATTTACTATAAATGACTATCTAGTTGTTTTTTATAATCACAACACATAACTTGAGAAATGTCGTCATGTAATAAATACACTATTCAAGCATTAAAATCATAATGTGGGTCAGAAACATGATGAGATCTATTAGTGAACTTCAGATTATTGGAGCCAAATGCGGCCTGTTCATTGTGCATCATCAAGCACAGGCGACGAGTGTTTGTGTGAATCAATAGGAGACGGTGGAGGAGACCAGACTGACGAGGGGCCCGGGGACCGAAAGACCTAGTTTCTGGAGATGAGAAGGGCATCTGCTCCACCGCCTGGGCTAATGAGAGAACACACTCTCGGCTTCAACACCACAACATGTAGGAAGTCACAAAGCAGATCCTGCTGGAGAGCTGGTGAGACAGCAGAGCTTTTATTGGACATGCTATCTTTCATATGAAGGATGGATTGAAGTGTGGCTGTGTTCAGAATGACACTACTCATACTGTTCCCTCCAGCATGGAACATGTACACTGCTTTTATTATGCAAAGAATCACTAAAAAGCGCACATGAAAAAAATACTATAGTACTTTATAGTAATTTGACCATATTTTATAGCAATTTATATTGAACCATAATATAGTAAAGTACTTGTATTTAATCTGTTGTGGGGATTCTACAGTTGCTATGGTAATAAAACAACTATCGTAATTGATCTGTTGTGATTCTATAGTTGCTATAGTAACATAAGAACTATAATAATTGATATGTTGTGGTAATTGCTATGATAACACAACGACTATCGTAATTGATCAGTTGTAATTCTATAGTTGCTATAGTAACATAAGAACTATAATTAATATGTTGTGGTGATTCTATAGTTGCTATGGTAATACAACAATTATCGTTATTGATCTGTTGTGGTGATTCTATAGCTGCTATGGTAACACAACAACTATCGTAATTGGTCTGTTGTGGTAATTCTAGAGTTGCTATGGTAATACAACAACTATCGTAATTTATCTGTTGTGATTCAATAGTTGCTATAGTAACATAAGAACTATAATGCATATGTTGTGTTAATTATATAGTTGCTATGGTTACAACAGTTATAGTAATTGATCTGTTGTGGTAAGTCTATAGTTGCTAAGGTAACACAACAACTATAGTAATTGATTTGTTGTGGTAATTCTAGAGTTGCTATGGTAACACAACAACTATTGTAATTGATATGTTGTGGTAATTCTATAGTTGCTATGGTTACAACTTTAAATATTGATTTGTTGTAGTAATTCCATTGTTGCTATGGTAAAACGAGAATTATAATAATTGATCTGTTGTGGTAATTCTATAGTTGCTATGGTAACACAATAACTATCGTAATTGATCTGTTGTGGTGATTCCATAGTTGCTATGGTAACACAACAACATTAGTAATTGATCTGTTGTGGTAATTCTATAGTTCCTATGGTTACAACTTTAATTATCGATTTGTTGTGGTAATTCTATAGTTGCTATGGTAACACAAGAACTATAATAATTGATCTCTTGTGGTAAATCTATAGTTGCTATGGTAACACAGCAACTATAGTAATATAAATAAATGACCCAATACTGCAGTATTACATAACTACAAGGTATATTATACAACAGTACACCACAGTTTACTGTAGTAAAAATTAAGTATATTTATTACAGCTAATCAGCTAATACTACAGTAATATATAGCATTTATTAACAGAGTTCTATAATGTATACAGTATAATACAATTTACTATAGTAAAAGTTCAAAAAACACTATAGTATTTAATATTAATGCATATAGTATTTCTTCATGTGGGAACCTGCAGTGCACTGACAATGTAGCACCATTTAAAACATTTATCTCTGCATACGTTCACATACTATTTGAACCAAAAATAAATAGTAAGCACTATGCAGCAGTATGTACAGTGCAGTATGGTTGTATTCAATTCTGAGCACAGCCAATGTGATTAAGCATATTTGACCTCCTGATAAGATAAAAAAGCATAATGCATCTTCATTAAAAGTGCACCAAAAGCAACATCTAAAAACGCTTTTGAACACACTTGCAGCCAATCAGCTGTAAGTGGCGTCTAGTAATGAGTGCAGATATAAAGAAAAGGGGCATGGTCATATTGGGTTATGGGCATGTTTTGTGCTTTCAAAATATTAACATCATTTGGCACACAAATAATTAGCTTAGTGCACTTTTAATGCTGTGACATTGATGTTTGTATTGACTGAAGCTCTGGGTTTATGGAGGTCACAGACAGGGGGCGCAGTCGAGCTCAGATGGACAGAAGTGAACGTGTGATTGACGTATTGCTGTTCTTTCTGCTTGAGGAATCATCAGACTGAATAAGAGCAAATAACAGACTCGGAGAACTGGCACATTTCATACAAACAGAGATTTCGTGCGTTATGTAAATGCCTGATGCTGTGTTTTTCTCTGAGGGTTGAGCTCAGTTCATTCTCAACTGAACTGAGATGCCTTTTAGATCACAGTACAAACTGCAGGATGCAGAATTGCAATAGAGAATTTAGATTTATATGTGTTATATATAAAATACAAATGTGCATAAAGCATTGCATACAGCAAAATTAAACAGAATATATTCTGAAACATTAAATGATCAATCAATAAATATAAAATAAACAAAAATGTCAACCCTAATTATTATTTAGCAATTAGTACAACAGATTTATTTCTTCTCTCTTAAATATTATTTAAATTAGAGCTGCACGATATTGAACAAATCTGACATTGCAATATTTTGTTTTGCTGCGAAATACGGTTCAAGTCAGAATTATTAGCCCCCCTGAATTATTATTTTTTCCCCCATTTTCTGTTTAACAGAGAGCAGATTTTTTCAACACATTTCTAATCATAATAGTTTTAATAACTCATCTCTAATAACTGATTTATTTTATCTTTGTCATGATGACAGTAAATAATATTTGACTAGATATTCTTTAAGACACTTCTATACAGCTTAAAGTGACATTTAAAGGCTTAACTAGGTTAATTAGGGTAACTAGGCAGGTTAGGGTAATTAGGCAAGTTATTGTATAACGATGGTTTGTTCTGTAGACTATCTGAAAAAAAATTAGCCTAAGGGGCTAATAATATTGTCCCTAAAATGGTTTTTAAAAATTAAAAACTGCTTTTATTCTAGCCAAAATAAAACAAATAAGAGTTTCTCAAATAAGACAAAATATTATCAGACATACTGTGAAAATTTCCTTGCCCTGTTAAGCATCATTTTGGAAATATTTAAAAAAGAAAAAAAAATGAAAGGGGGGGGGGATTGGGGTAATAATTCTGACTTCAACTGTATATATATATATATATACACTTATTTAAATAAATACAAATACAAATAGCTAAGCAGTGAGGTTTAGATGGCTGAGAATTTAAGGGAACAAATAGGTATAATTAGCCACCGAATATACTTGAAATGCAATTAAAGATGCATGTAAATTCAATATCACAATTCAGCATCCTGTGTGCTAAAATACTGTGAATTCAAAACCACATTTACACACAGTCTTAAATTCAGCATTTTCCTCATCATCATCATCAGGCATTCTGCATACATACAATGTGCGTTAAACTCAGAAAAGGGCACAGACATGTCGAGTATATGCTCTGAAATACTTCACAAGTGCTTTCTGGCACAAATAATCTCCAGTTTTCTGATTAGTAGAGTCCAGAGGAGTGTGTTGAGATGAAGGGGAGTGTGAAGAGGAGGCCGGATGATCCCGGCTGAGCCTCCGATCTCTCGTTCTACCATCATCACCACACCTAAACACAGTGACTGACTGCACGCCTACAGGCTAACGCTAACAGAAAGAGCTAAAGCTAACCAAAAACAACCCATCGAGAACATCGAAGCACAGGCCACAAGGACAACATCTACGACACGACCACGACTGATGATGTCGGTGAGGTCTGAGAACAACCAGCTAACGCTTCCGAACCAAACGAACAAATGGCGAAGGGTCACAAAAAAACCTGATATGTTTCACCTGGATTAGCATCTGTCCGGCTTTCAGGAGAGCAAATACAGGCAAAATGGCTGGACGTCATGCACTCGAAAAATTATGAATGATGTTTGTTCAGACTACTTATTTAAAATGAGCTGAAACAACACAAATCTTGAGGTTTTTGGGGGACAACTTATGTTTTATGTTCAATCCACTTAAGTTTGTAAAAACTAATAACAGGGTTTTTCTTCACCAAGTTAAGTTTAAAGGTGCTGTATGTAAGTTTTTGACTCTTCTAAAGCCTCTTGCTGAAGTCAGATATTCTGCTTTGGAAAGTTGCCAGAACGTCTGTCTTTGTTTTGGTCATTTAACCCGCCCAATGCCAGTTTAGCCAATTATATTTCAGCACCCCGGGTTGCCTTCATGGAAAACCACGTATTTCATTCATTCAGTCAGGAAGGCTCTCAAAGCATGCGTCCGAGAAGCTGAAATGAGACGCAGATTCAGAGTTCCACATGAGGTGGTTATTAATTAGCAATAAATGTAAATATGATAAATGTAAACATTAGGTGAGCAGGTTACATTGTAACCCCGTGTTCCAACAACCCACTATGTGATGAGATTTGCAGTGATGAGCAATTTGGCTGTATGCACCAGACGAAACACGACTGAAATTTTAATACAGCCATTCAGAAGCACAGCATGAAATTGTAAGGTTTATAATCTAATGCATACATATTAAACCTCTTTAACATTATTAAATGTAGATGCTGAATCACTGATGTGTGTTGGTTTGCACTGAGTCACAGCTCTAGAGTTCAATTTCAAATGATTTATTTTATTTTTCAGGTCTGAGGTGAACTACCTGCTGCTGCTTGTTTGTGTTGGTTAGGACAAAAACTCCTTTTAGTATGGAATATATTCCTTCTACCGCATTGATTTTAGTTAGAAAACGGTTTAAATCAGACTTAAATCAGCCTTAGGCTCGATAGTCAGGCATGCTCAGGTCAATCTGGCAACCTGCGCTTGCGTGTGTTTTAAACCAGGAGTGCAATTCCGAGTTCAACCACTGGGTGTCAAACTTACATACTGCACCTTTAAAACCATTATGAATGAAATTTTAGACTTATACAGGGCTAAACGCTAATGAATGGCCCAGTTGGAAAAGATTTTCACCTGCCCTATCAAAAAATAGATTATAATATTATACAATTAATAACACAATAATAATTATAATTTAATAATAATAATAAATACTGTAGGTCAGGTCTTTGTCCTCAGCAGTAAATACATGGAGAACTTTTAAACAAATGATTTTGTAAGGAAAATAATTAAACTATTATGGTAAATGGAGTTAAAAATGTAATTATTAAATAAAAAGTTCAAAGTTTTGTTGAGATTGGGATTTTTAGTGATTGTATGGGTGTTAATGGCCAGATTAGGTAGCTATACATAAAGAAAGCAAAATTAAGACCTGTTTTAAAAAAAGATTCAAGACCTACAACACAATATTTCAGTACATTTAAGACTTGTTAAGGCCTACAATTGTGTTTTTGAGATTTAAGACTTTTTAATTACAATTAAGCATCAAATGGATTTTTTCCAACCTGAATAGTTTTTGTGGCAGTTTTTACAGTGTGATGCATTCGGAAAATCAGACTCATATCAGTCTGTGTATAGGTTATTATTGAACTCTCAATAAGCAGAGCATTGTATGTTTCTACTGTCGTCTAAGAATAATTTAGCTTCACTGTGAGTCTCAGTCGATTATGTAAGTCATGCTAAATGGAGCATCAAAAATTATATTTGTTTTCCCCCAAAGCCTTTGACTGTCATGAAGATCATCATAACAGCGCTTTGGCATATAATAAACAATAAAACTTGAATATAATATCTGATGATTATAACAAATGTAACAATCTTGTTCTTTTTAAAATGACTAACGCACATTTTACTAGAAAATCATAATTCAGGTTTTCCACTTCAAAATTTCACTTTAATTCAATGCTTCACTTTAATGGTATTTAGGAGAGCTGTTTATAATTTTGGGTTGCATTATTTTTCTTCAATCCCCAGTTTTTAAACCTAATAATATCCAGTAAAGGGATTTCCAATGAAAGCCTTGATTGTTGATCAATGTACACTTTCCCTTTTTTTGTGAAATAAATCATTATTAATAAGGAAGAAATTATATTCTCCACAGAATGCGAGTGACATCCAGCACATTTGACTGTATTTGTCATAATGCACACAGACACTGGGGACCTGTACCATGATGGTGGTTTAACAAATTCAGGATTATAGCATTAGTTTTGAGTTGACAAAACCAAACCAGAGCAATCAGGCTTTGTCGGTACCATGAAGCTGATCAACTTTCTCTGTTAACTCAGACGGAACAACAGCCAACTCAGTAGCAAACAGCCAATCATAGGCCTTAAAACATAGATGCTGTGATTGAAATGTTTACAAATTTATAATAATTTATATATCATAGATTATATATAGTTACCTTTATTGTGGAACAAGCTAAACTGGAAGAGTGTCTTTGAGTCATGTGTCACTTTGCTCAAGCTGATTTGTTAAATCTTAGCTTTCAATCTCTAAACCAGAACATAGCCTGAACAAAACCTGAACATAAACAGAACATAACCTAACCAGGACATAAATAGAACATAGCCTGAACATAACCAGAACATAAACAGAACATAACCTAACCAGGACATAAACAGAACATAGCCTGAACATAACCAGAACATAGCCTGAACATGACCAGAATATAACTTGAACATAGCCTGAACATAACCTCAACATAATCAGAACATAGCTAGAACATAACCAGAACATAGCGTGAACATAACCAGAATATAACTTGAACATAGCTTGAACATAACCTCAACATGATCAGAACAAAGTTAGAACATAGCAAGAACATAACCTGAACATAGCTACAACATAACTTGAACATAGCCTGCACACATCCTCAACATAACCAGAACATAGCTAGAACATAACTAGAACATAGCGTGAACAGAAACTGAACATAACCAGAACATAGCCTGAACATAACCAGAACATAGCGTGAACATAAACAGAACATAACCCGAACATAGCCTGAACATAAATTGAACATAGCCAGAACATAGCATGAACATAACCAGAACATAGCCTAAACATAGCGTGAACGTATACATAACATAAACAGAACATAGCGTGTACATAAACAGAACATATAGCACATAGCCTGAACATAACCAGAACATAGCCTGAACATGAACTGACCATAGCCTGAACATAACCAGAATATAGCCTGAACATAACTAGAACATAGCCTGAACATAACTAGAACATAGCCTAAACATAACTAGAACATAGCCTGAACATAACCAGAACATAGCCTGAACATAAACAGAACATAGCCTGAACATAACTAAAACATAGCCTGAACATAACTCAAACATAGCCTGAACATAACTAGAACATAAACAAAACATAGTCTGAAAATGACCAGAACATAACCTGAATATAAACGTTATATAACAAACCTAACCTGAGCATAACCAGATTCAAAGCAGGTTAGTCAAGCAGTGCAAGGTATAAGATGGCAAAAGATTGATTCAAGTCAAGCATCTTCATGGTACCTAAAAAAAACCAGGATTGGTGCAAACTAAACCAAAACCTAACTAGCTAACCCAGCTTCATGGTACAGGCCCCAGGACAGGTGAGTTTAAGTTAAACATTCTTTGTTTATGGCTCTTGTAGCTTATTGGCATCTGTTTTCCACAGATTCGGTTGAGATTTCTTATGACGTTTTTCAAAACACCCAAAATAAAATTAAACAAATAAATAAAAAACAATTCAGTGTACAAAAAGAACCACATTTGAACTGAACAATATAAATATAATAAACACAGAATACCCTCTACAGTCAAAGACACATGGACTAGATGGGTGACAGGGTTTATGTAGATCCGTGGTCTCCAGCCAGGGACCCTCCCTCATTGAGACCCAGTCGGGCGGCAGGAAATGACATCATGGGGGGTTTTGGACTGGGCAGGAGAAGCAAAGACGTTCACACACCGGCCGCAAAAAAACCAAGAGCCTCAGCACCGCAGAACAACAGGCCGATCTGTGCTTTACACTGTTCAATATCAGCTTATGCATCTAACAGTATATACTATAAACCTTATTATTATATGTGCATGAATAATAATGAATGATGCATGATAAACGATGGTGTATGAAAATAAAATGGTCACTTTACTATAAGGTTCTATTTAGTTAATGCGTTATTAAATAACAATGCATTTGTCAAAGTGTTTGTCTATGTTAAAAGCAGATTTCACAGTTAGGTTTTATAATAACACTTCATAATAAGGTCTCGTTTCATTATAAAACAAATTAATTTTAGTTAACCGTTACATTTATTATTGTTTGTTGAATGCAGTGCATTAATTATTAAACTTCATTAATGAATTTGAAATTGGAACAATTAATATTCTAGTCAAAATATAAATTGATTTTAGCAATGCAATTATATAAACAAATTTAGATTTCAGCGATGCAATTATATAAACAAATTTAGATTTCAACGATGCAATTATATAAACAAATTTAGATTTCAACGATGCAATTATATAAACAAATTTAGATTTTAGCAATGCAATTCTATAAACAAATTTAGATTTCAGCGATGCAATTATATAAACAAATTTAGATTTCAACGATGCAATTATATAAACAAATTTAGATTTCAACGATGCAATTATATAAACAAATTTAGATTTCAACGATGCAATTATATAAACAAATTTAGATTTCAACGATGCAATTATATAAACAAATTTAGATTTCAACGATGCAATTATATAAACAAATTTAGATTTCAACGATGCAATTATATAAACAAATTTAGATTTTAACGATGCAATTATATAAACAAATTTAGATTTCAGCAATGCAATTATATAAACAAATTTAGATTTCAGCGATGCAATTATATAAACAAATTTAGATTTTAACGATGCAATTATATAAACAAATTTAGATTTTAACGATGCAATTATATAAACAAATTTAGATTTCAGCAATGCAATTATATAAACAAATTTAGATTTCAACGATGCAATTATATAAACAAATTTAGATTTCAACGATGCAATTATATAAACCAATTTAGATTTTAGCGATGCAATTATATAAACAAATTTAAATTTTAGCAATGCAATTATATAAACAAATTTAGATTTTAGAGATGCAATTATATAAACAAATTTAGATTTCAACGATGCAATTATATAAACAAATTTAGATTTCAACGATGCAATTATATAAACAAATTTAGATTTCAACGATGCAATTATATAAACAAATTTAGATTTCAACGATGCAATTATATAAACAAATTTAGATTTTAACGATGCAATTATATAAACAAATTTAGATTTCAGCAATGCAATTCTATAAACAAATTTAGATTTCAGCGATGCAATTATATAAACAAATTTAGATTTTAACGATGCAATTATATAAACAAATTTAGATTTTAACGATGCAATTATATAAACAAATTTAGATTTCAGCAATGCAATTATATAAACAAATTTAGATTTCAACGATGCAATTATATAAACAAATTTAGATTTCAACGATGCAATTATATAAACCAATTTAGATTTTAGCGATGCAATTATATAAACAAATTTAAATTTTAGCAATGCAATTATATAAACAAATTTAGATTTTAGAGATGCAATTATATAAACAAATTTAGATTTTAGCAATGCAATTATATAAACAAATTTTGCATTTAGCAATGCAATTAAATAATTTTTTTTAGACTTGAGCATTGTAATTATATAAGCAAATTTAGATTTTAGCAATGCAATTATATAAACAAATTTAGATTTCAGTGATGCAATTATATAAACAAATTTGGATTTCAGCAAAGTAATTACATAAAATTTTTTATAATATATATATATATATATATATATATATATATATATATATATATATATATATATATATATATATATATATATATATATATATATAAAATTTAATATTAAAGTCTTGCAATTAACCTCGGGATTAACAAATGCAATTATTACCTAACAGAACCAAGCAGTAAAAGTGCACCAATAAAATATGATTTAGCAGTATTATTACACACAGACGGAGCATGTTTTATGGTTTAGAAAGTGAATGAGAGTGCAGGATCTATTGCTGTGATTATCTATGGCTCAAGTGTCTGTCTGTGTGTGCATGCATGTTGTTCTCGATGGTGACGTTTATGGTCTCGACACCCGTCTGCCTCCCCCCATGAAGGCCAGCGGTTGTCGGCATGTGTGTGAACCGTGGCTGAAGCAAAGGGTTATGGGTAAATAACGCCCTTGTCCTCCTCAGCCCGGTTCAGACACTGTAAAACACTCAGAAGCAAGAGTTTCAGGCTTCTGGATGACCGCAAATGGATTAAATTTCAGCGATGCGGCCGGTGTGTTTGACCCAACGCACACAGTTGCTCATCGCAGAACATCAAGCCGATGCAATGATTTTTTTTTTCTTGCATGTTGTTTGTTTTTTGATGCAAATCAATCAAACATATGATTGCAATTTGCGAGCTCTAATTGAGCCGCTTGTTTTCTCCTCTCAGCTGTGGCTTTGTGAAAGTGGGCGTTGTATTAGAGCGCATTATGGAAATTGCTTAGCTTTATTTCTGTATAAATGACTATGCTAATTAGCAACTCTAAAAGAGCAAATTTACATGCCGTTAAACTCGCTGTAAGCTCAGCACAAAGAGGACAATGTGGAAGCCACTTATGTTGACAGGAAGTCTTAAATGCATATTAAAATATTAAATGCAAACAAATAATTGACAGATTTGTGGTGTATTTCTAACCAACAGCTGCAGTGGCAATGTGTGAACACACGTTATTAAAGTCATTTCATGACCTGGCTTTTAGATATACTCTTATTATTCTGAACTGAAATATTGCTTAAAAGTTCAGTTTATACTGAAGCATTCCACTAATATAAATAATAAAAATAATTCTAAAGCATGGATATATATATATATATATATATTTACAAATATTAGCATTAAAGGGAACCTATGATGAAAATCAACCTTTGTAAGCTGTCTGGACAGAACTGTGTGTAGGTACAGTGTGTCCACAAGCATATTGGAGTGATAGAAACACAAGAAGTCTCTTTTTTTAATTTACCGATGTTATAATAGGATCAAAATCCCACACTGTAAAAATGATATGATTGATTAGTCCTGACAGCATATGTTTTTAGGTCATTATAACTTAATTAACTAAGTTAATGATGTTATAACTTAGTTTTATAAGTTACGCAAGCTGTTTTAAGTCAATTTAACAAAATATAAGTGCAATGGACTCTTAAGGTTAATTTGATTCAGCTTAAAAATATAAGGCTACCAGGACGTTTTTTTTTACAGTGCAGTGATTTTGTAAAAAGAGGTAAAACAGGTGCCCTTAAAATAAAATGTCAAATTAGTATAACATAATTAATACTAATGCATATAAGTATATAGAGTTATGAGAACAAATTAATACACCATTTGGAAATTCTCAGTTTCCCTGAATTATTCATATTTATTGAGGATTTTCTCTTTAAAAAAATAATATTGTGCTCGAAATGACAATTGGCCGAAATACCAAAAAGTTGGCATATTTTCAGATGTCTACATCAGTTTAAATTAATATAACAAATTAATATAGACAACTTAATATCATGATTTAAACTTTAGAAGAGTTAGGAAACTAATATTTGCTGGAATAACATTGAATTCTCAATCCCAACATGTTATACAGGTAGGTAGGTAGGTAGGTAGGTAGGTAGATAGATAGATAGATAGATAGATAGATAGATAGATAGATAGATAGATAGATAGATAGATAGATAGATAGATAGATAGATAGATAGATAGACAGACAGACAGACAGACAGACAGACAGACAGACAGACAGACACAGTGCTCAGCATATATGAGTACACCTCTCACAAATCTCTCTTTTAAATTCATGTTGTAATGTAATGTAATGTAATGTGTATTTATATAGCACATTTATCGTGTATGGCCATACACCCAAAGCGCTTCACAATCATGAGGGGGGGTCTCTCCACACCACCACCAGTGTGTAGCATCCCACTTGGATGATGCGACGGCAGCCACAGGACAACGGCGCCAGTGCGCTCACCACACACCAGCTATTGGTGGAGTGGAGAGACAGTGATAGAGCCAATTCAGTGGATGGGGATGATTAGGAGGCCATGATGGGTAAGTGCCGATTGAGGGACTTTGGCCAGGACACCGGGGTTACACCCCTACTCTTTACGAGAAGTGCCATGGGATTTTTAATGACCACAGAGAGTCAGGACCTCGGTTTAACGACAGTGTAACCACTGACAGTGTAGTGTCCCCTTCACTTTTACTGGGGACTCACAGACCACAGGTTGAGCGCCCCCTGCTGGCCTCTCTAACACCACTTCCATGTGTTTAATAGGAAGCTCTACAATATTATATTAGTGCATATACATTAGATAAGCACTGAAGCCAAATCTGGAGCTTCTAGAACAAAATAACTTACGATAACGCTCCAAAAACGTTATAGAAAAATATTAAATACAATTTAAAAAAAAAAGAGGAAAAATCAAGAGAAGCAAAATAATGTGAAAGATTTAGCAGGTTGTCATTTATTTGCAATATTTTGCTTGAATTTAATTGTATTCTCTTTCAATTTCTAAACATGTTTGGTGACTAAAGTATAATTTTAATAAATAAATAAATCTGTTTTGTTTAAATGCACCAAAATATATTGCCTATATTCACTGAGAAATGGAGAAAAATATTCATTTTTAAAACGGGGTGAACTCAATTATTAGGGGTGTCAAAATTAATTGTCGATGCAGACGCGGACAATTCGGTATTGGTTCAGTAATAATCATAAGCGGTTATTATGTATGACGTCATTTATCTCCTATGCGCTATGTCGCGGTAGCTTACTATGGCGAGGGAGGCGAGCGCGAGTGTTTACAATGCTTCGCCTACTTGACGCACAAACTGTGCACAATTTCACTGCGTGTGTGTTTGCTGGACACTCTTTCACTGACACTTACAGCAGAAGCTCCTATTTCACAGCGATTGAGAGAATGAAAGTAAACTCCATTACTCTCTCTCTCTCTCTCTCTCTCTCTCCCTCTCTCTCTCTCTCTCTCTCTCTCTCGCTGTGGCCCATTTGACCTGCTGGCGTGACTTTTTCTCTCCTCTCGGCTGATACGGCGATACTTCTGGATAGAGGTCTGCATTCCCGCGGCTGTACGGTGGGAGCCGCTGGACCAGACCAGATTTCTTGCGGCGCGGTAATAAATTTCCGAATAAATCGCGGGAGCGGTCGGTAACTCTGGTGTAAGTTGAACGGGAGCGGGCGATCTAACAATCAGTGTTGCCAGATGTAGCTGACTTTTTCCAGCCCAAAAACCCGCCGACAAGCGAAAATACCCTCTCAACAACCTCGACTTTACAAAAAGGGGGGGGGGGGGGGGGGGGGGGGGGGTAGACGGTCCCAAATTTCACGAAAAGTGGGGGGGGGGGTTGGGCGCTCCAAAACGTATGAGGGGTGGTTGGATCGTCCTATATTTCACGAAAAGTAGGGGGAACGGTCCCAAAATTGACGAAAAATGGGGGGTTACGGGAGATCGCGGGCAGGCGGGCGTACCTTTACAATACCGCCCAAATATCCACTACCCGCCTATGATATTTTTTACCCGCAAACTTGGATTCAAAACCGCCCAATTGGACGGGAAACCGCCCAATCTGGCAACACTGCTAACAATATCGCTCCCGAGCAAGCAAGTGTGTGTGTGTTTATGTGTGTGAATGAGAGAGAGCGATGCTGTGTGTTGCTGTCTATGTTTGTGTGTGCGTGTATGTGTGTGAATGAGAGGGCGTGATGCTCTGTGTCACTTGCTTGGTGCTGTGTGTCTCTGTGTGTGTGTGTGTTTATACAGACAGCCCCAAATATAAAACTGTGTTTGGGGAATGCATCGACAATGCACCGTGATGCACCGAGATATCGAAATGAACCGAATCGATGGCATGATAATCGTAACCGAACCGAACCGTGAGACCAGTGTAGGTTCACACCTCTATCAATTATGCTGAGCACTGTACTGTATATAGATAGATGTTTTGACCGATTGTCAATAAATGCTCTAAATGACTAACATTTGTATTTGAAGTGTTACTTTTATAGAACAAAATAAAACATTAACATTTTACTCCAGTCAAATCCAAAGACACTAAAAAATTTCCAAGTGATCTCTCAATTTCTTCCATATTTATGCAATAATAATAATAATTAATACTTTTATTATGAAGAGTTCATTTGCAAAAAACAAGTAACAACACTTTGAATGTTTCAGAAATATTTCCTTTTGCAATTGAACTCTTAAATACTCAATGATTTCTGAAAAAAAAAAAAAGAAAATCACGTTTTTTTGCAATTGCACAACTTGCAAAATGCAAAACATGACATCTGGGGGCACCTGTCATACAGTACCGTACAACTTAAACTATAAAAATGTAAATAAAAACAATTAATCATCATTAAAATCCAACTATAAAGGAATAATAGTAGTAATCTAACAGCGCAGGTCATGCATGTGTGTGTTTATGTTCTGCGATCAGCACTGTGTGTGTGTGTATATGTGTGTGTGTTTATTGTTGGGCGTCTATGCTTCTCCCAGGGGGCCCCTGGCTGCGTTGTTTCATATCATCTTCATGTTAAACTTGCGCGTTCCTCCGGAGCTGCTGGTGGTGGCGGGTCCTTCCGTCTTCCTGAAGGAATACTCCACCGTGAAGTTATTCTTGCGCTGGCCGCGTCCACGGCTCCACACGAACAGCAGGAGGAAGCAGAAGAGAACCACACCCAAAAACATGATGCAGCCCATGGCGGTGGACACCAGGATGGTGGTCAGATCCAGCGTGAATTTGAGAAACACGCGCGTGCTGTTGAGACCCGTTTCGTTGAAGTCCATCGCATACATTGATCGGTTGCTAAAAATCGCAGCGTCCACCGGTTGACCTTTGACTGTTAGCGTGGCGAAGTAGGTGTCGTTTCCGCCGGCGTTGCTGGCGATGCAGATGTAGGTGCCGCTGTCTGTTAGCTGGGCGTATCGGATCTCCAGCGTCCCGCCGGGGAGGACCGTGACCCTGCCGTTGGATTTGGACGTAATTCTTCTGCGTTGAGGAGAAATCCAGATTATGGCTGGTGTGGGTTCGCCCTCGGCACGACATAGGAAAGATACCGGCTGACCCTCGTGCACCATCACCTGCAAACACAAATTACACTGTATATTAAACACTACAACACACTGTAAACAATATCTGTGTTTTCGGTTTACCTATGGTTGTCAATAGCATTGTGGGATGTTGATCTTTGCTTTGTCGAAGAGGTAAGATGTGTCATTTTTACTGTTGATCATCAGTTGTCAGCATTAACCCTTTAGATAGGCCTGTGCTGAAGAGTCTCTGTCTTTTATATGGAGTAAAACAGCAGATTATAGTGTGTGTGTGTGTGTGTGTGTGCGCAGAAATACACTTACTGTGTTTACTGTGTTCTGAAAGCTGAGGGGATTCTTTTCAGACATCTCAAGATAAGTGCACAAAGGTCTCTCTTACAAACACACTATGCTCCATATACACTCACTGGCCACTTTATTAGGTACACCTGTCCAACTGCTTGTTAACGCAAATTTCTAGTCAGCCAATCACATGGCAGCAACTCAATGCATTTAGCCATGTAGACATGGTCAAGAGGATCTGCTGCAGTTCAAAGTGAGCATCAGAATGGGGAAGAAAGGGGATTTAAGTGACTTTGAACGTGGCATGGTTGTTGGTGCCAGACGGGCTGCTCTGAGTATTTCAGAAACTGCTGATCTACTGGGATTTTCACGCACAACCATCTCTAGGGTTTACAGAGAATGGTCCGACAAAGAGGAAATATCCAGTGAGCGGCAGTTCTGTGGGCGCAAATGCCTTGTTGATGCCAGAGGTCAGAGGAGAATGGCCAGACTGGTTCCAGCTGATAGAAAGGCAACAGTAACTCAAATAAGCACTCGTTACAACCGAGGTCTGCAGAAGAGCATCTCTGAACACACAACACGTCCAACCTTGAGGCGGATGGGCTACAGCAGCAGAAGACCACACCGGGTGCCACTCCTGTCAGCTAAGAACAGGAAACTGAGGCTACAATTCACACAGGCTCACCAAAACTGGACAACAGAAGATTGGAGAAACGTTGCCTGGTCTGATGAGTCTCCATTTCTGCTGCCACAATCAGATGATCAGCTCAGAATTTGGCCTCAACAACATGAAAGCATGGATCATCCTGCCTTGTATCAACAGTTCAGGCTGCTGGTGGTGGTGTAATGGTGTGGGGGAGATTTTCTTGGCACACTTTGGGCTCATTAGTACCAATTGAGCATGGTGTCAACGCCACAGCCTACCTGAGTATTGTTGCTGACCATGTCCATCCCTTTATGACCACAGTGGCTCCATCTTCTGGTGGCTACTTCCAGCATGATAACGCACCATGTCATAAAGCACCAATCCTCTCAGACTGGTTTCTTGAACATGACAATAAGTTCACTGCACTCAAATGGCCTCCACAGTCACCAGAGCTCAATCCAATAGAGCACCTTCGGGATGTGGTAGAATCGCGCTTTGGCATGGTTCAAGGCAACTGTACCTAATGTGAGTGCGCCCTTAGCCACGTCAATTTTACCGTTAGTTTGCTATGAGTGAATGATGGAAAAAAGAACCCCCCCTTCTACTCAATTTTCAGTTTCAGGTGGAAGTACATTAACATACTGAAATAAAAGTCTCTGCAACTTCCGGTTCATGTGAACTTTGAGTATTAAAATAACTTAAGTACTAACACATCTCATAACACACCAAAAAAAAAAAAACCCATGTAAAGAGGACCTGTGTGTCAGCAGTGTGTGAATATATCCAGCGTCTAATGGCAATAATTCTATTGTTTATTATCAGACTTAATAAAAACAGTCTGCCGAAACACTTTGATTGACATTCTCCCTTTGTAAGCGTCATCAGAGGGGGAAAGCCCCGCCCACTAGTGCCCATCTCCGCCCTTTTTTAAAAAGAGCACAATCTTATTTGAATTTAAAGCGACAGTCACCAAAATGCCATAATTAGGATCAAACACTGAAAGGGTCAGTTTCAGAGAGTTATACGACATTATCTGTGTGCTATTTTGAGCTGAAACTTCACTACATATTCATCAGAGACTTATTCTACATCTGGTGCATTATAGATAAGAAATATGAAGTAAAGCATCACCTGCTGCATCTTGCGGTTGCGTATCTTGGGCTTCTGGCAGGTGAAATAATCGAACAGTGCCGAATCGGTGAACATGCTCAGCAGATACCCCTGTACCTCCGGCGGTCCGGCGCACACGGGCATCTTCCCGTCGAAGTTGAGTGTGCGTCTGCGCTGCAGGATCCACAGCAGGCGGCAGTCGCAGGACAGAGGGTTTCCATCCACACGCAGCGTCTCCAGGCTGTTGACCGAGTGGAAGGAGCTCTCCTCCAGCGTCACCAGATCATTATTGGACAGATTTAAGACTCGAATCTGACGCAAACCTCCCAAAGCGTGAGGCTCGACCGTGAGGAGGTTAGTGCTGACCATGTGCAGCTCCTTCAGCCTGGAAAATAAGGACACGTTCGTTATTTTCGTTTCCATTAAAAAAGTTGCTAAAGTGCTTTGAAATGTGAATTTTTATTCAATGTCTGATGTCATTTCAACGGAAACATGTAGAGAGGGCAGGGCACAGAGTAGCTCCTTCCCTTTATTAAAAAAACCAGCCAATAGCATTTTGTTTTTATCACAGCTCTGCCAGTGAGAGTGGTTAAGCTCAAGCGCATCAAATAAGAAGCATCTTGAAGGGGGCGGGGCATGTCAGATACTAGAGAGCATTTGATTGGACACGAAACTGAAGTATGAAGTGACGTGAATAAAACCTTTGTCGCTATATTTAGCGACTTTTCAGACCCCCCCCCCTCCCCCCAGCGACAAATTTTTAAAAAGGCGTCTAGCAACAAATCTAGCGACTTTTTTGTGTTACTGGAGATTTTTATAGAATCTCAAGTGTCTAGAGATGTGAACCTACACTGGTCTCACGGTTTGCTTCGGTTACGATTATCATGTCATCAATTCGGTTCAATTCCATATCACGGTGCATTGACGATGCTTTCCATACACAGCTTTATATTTTCTTCACAGCACAACAATTCTTGTATTAATATGTATAAATATATTTACATTTATATTAGTGGTGGGCCGTTATCGGCGTTAACGTGCTGCGTTAACGCGAGACTCTTATCGCGCGATAAAAAAAATATCGCCGTTAATCTATTCTCAAAGTTGGGTGAGAGCTGGGTCTATTCTACGCAAGCTATGATGACTTTCACCTTGATAGTTTAGCGCGGATGTATACCTGACCGGTGAGCCGTCTGGGAAAGAAGTGCCCTTCTGAATCAAATCAGCAGGATGCCTGACTCTAACTGCAGTTCAGCAGTTTCACTTTAACTCACGAACATTTAATTCATGCCTTCATGACAAACTGGGGTATTAGACGCAAATAAATGAGTAAGGACAGGTGAGAGTGTTATGGAATTTAATAACGCACGCCAAATGAGAAGAAAAAAAACTTCCGCATTTCACTATGTGTGTGTGTGTTTGTGTGTGTGCGTCTGTGTGTCTGTGCGGTCCATTACTGACAGCCGCCTGTGTGGATCTTGTCGGAAAATATGGCGAAAAGTCCTGCATGACGGGAATAGTTTGTCAGTATTGCCACTAATATCTGCATACTCTACGTCTTAATTCCATTTCTGTTTAGTTCAGTTATGACTTTAGTCGCATTAAGTAATCAAAAATCGCTGTTTACATGGTAGACTCTTAATCAGAGTATTGTTTTAATTATATTAAAATCGTATTAAAGTATTGTTGCCCTTGTAAACATATTCCATGCTTGACACACCGTCAGGGCTCTGTGAACTTGCCTTTGCGAAGCAGCATTTTCTGTATGTACGTATATCAAAAGCAAGTATGAAATCACTGTTTGGAGCTTATGTAGGCCTACAGCTCAACACTGATGTATATATTACAATTTTTAATTTAAAACAATTTAACAGTTACAAAACTAAAATGAAGGAACAAACAAATTATGTCTTTAATGACTGGAAAGGAATATTTGAGCCTATCGGTTTACAATATACTGATGCCCTGTTTTAGCTTTATTGGTGATAATGGTCAGGAATTTTGGACCATTATTGCCTTCTTAGCATAAGAAGAGGACAGAAACTAGCCAGACAGTAATCAGAATCAGTTTTATTGCCAAGTGTGCTTCACACTAGTGACGGGAAGTTCGGATCATTTTACTGACTCGGATCTTTGAGTCTCGTTCATGGGTTTTTCAAATCATTTCGTTCAACTTGCCAAAATATTATTAAAATGTAATAATAATAAAACGTCTACAACCAGCCCAAGGTTGATCACACTACAAACAAGTCATAAATAGAATGCTATAAGAGAGAGAAAATAATCATTCATTGTTTACCTGCTCTTTTGTCTATGAAGATATTTTTGTCTTTTTGCTCAGCTCACCTCTTCATGTCTTCAAATTTCAGTGGTTCGTTCACGTCACAAGGACAGTCCATATAATCTCAACCAATGTACACAGTCTGAGCCGAAAGGAGCCATGATTAGCTCACCTTTCCAGTCTCCTGGTTCGTTCATCACATGACAGAATGTAAAGAGACATGACTCAAAGCCGAGGACTCGGGAAGTGAACGGATCAAATCTCTTTCCGGCTCTAAATGCATATGATTGGCTTCTGTCTTTCACGTGTTGAACGACTCAGACCGAGGACTCGGGAGGTGAACGGATCAAATCTCTTTCCGGCTCTAAATGCATACGATTGGCTTCTGTCTTTCACGAGTTGAACGACTCAGAACGAGGACTCGAGAGGTGAACGGATCAAATCTCTCTCCGGCTCTAAATGTATATGACTGGCTTCTGTCTTTCACGTGTTGAACGACTCAGACCGAGGACTCGGGAGGTGAACGGATCAAATCTCTTTCCGGCTCTAAATGCATACGATTGGCTTCTGTCTTTCACGTGTTGAACGACTCAGACTGAGGACTTGGGAGGTGAAGGGATTAAATCTCTTTCCGGCTCTAAATGCATACGATTGGCTTCTCTTTCCGGCTCTAAATGCATACGATTGGCTTCTCCTTCCGGCTCTAAATGCATACGATTGGCTTCTCTTTCCGGCTCTAAATGCATACGATTGGCTTCTCTTTCCGGCTCTAAATGCATACGATGGGCTTCTGTCTTTCACGTGTTGAACGACTCAGACCGAGGACTCAGGGAGGTGAACAGATCAAATCTCTCTCCGGCTCTAAACGCATCTGATTGGCTTCTGCCTTTCCGTGATGAATGACTCAAAAGACTTGAAAAATGAACGAAACCTGCACATCTGTGCGCATGCGCGGATGAACGAATCACTCCCTGAGCGGACTCATCGTTCCCGGGTCATATTGAAGATTCGTTCAAAATGAACGAATCGTTCAAGAACGACCCATCACTACTTCACACTCACAAGGAATTTGTTTTGGCTAATGTGTTAATTGTGGAGCAGGCTACATCTAAAAAAACATCTGTATTTTTAGTAAGTCTACTTATTTAGCTTTTATTCTTGCCATAATATAAATATATCTGTAGAGCAACACATGCTCTGTTGTCATTAATATTGTAATAAACTAGAACTGTCCGAGATATGAACAAAAGCAAGTGATGCATCAAAGTTTGATTAAAAAAAATCTTGAATAGTTATAAATAGGGCTGCAACAACAAATCAATTAAATCGATTAAAATCGATTACTAAAAGTGCTGGCAGCGAATTTCATAATCGATTCATTGTGCCGCGCGACGCGGAGATGTTTGATTATTTAAACAATTTTAGTTGAGCACGGAGCTGAGTGAACGCATTGATGTCGCGCACTGATGCCAGCAGAATTCGGCACCTCACAGACTGGACAGAGCAAACAATCGAGCGGAGGTAATGTTAGAGGAAAGAAACACTAGGAGGAACAGCAGGGTAAATCACTACAGAATCCTGCTCTTGTTCCGTTTTGAAATGTGAGGAACGTAATGTCCCTGGTGTTTAGTGTTTACTTGTTATCCAGCTTGACAAGCATGTCGTGAACAATTCAAACTGAGCTTTGGCGCGTTGGCTGGCGCCGAGCCAAAGAAAGACGTGTCATTTTATCACAATTATGCAGTGTTTTTAACCACCCAATGCTTATTTTATGTTTTAGACATGTAAATACACACAAGTACAAGTAAAACATTACATTTAGAGTTTGTAAAACACACAAGGAAGTCTAACAATCCGTTCAAATATAATTTGCCGATGTGTATTATTCATATCAGATACACATAGTGAAAGTGACTATAAAGTTAAGTCTATTCTTCTCCCAGCTGGCCAGCTACTTACTTGCATGCATTTTGGGAGTAACTGGTGAATTTACAGGCTGAATCCTGCGTGGTCTGTTTTTATGAATGAGGCAAACGTGCGGCTGCAAGTAAACATGTGTCGCCCATCTCACATTATAGATCACGATCCAGATCATTTATACGTCTTTTAAACAACACTCACGTGTTTTCGTGAATTGGAAGGTCAGGTTGTTGATGACATGATGAGCAAGCGTGTGAATATGTGAAGTTTATTTATAAACTAATTTCGAGAGGATCACGTGCTTATGATTGCTAGCGGCTGGACCCACATTATCCAAATCACCATGCACCAATCAGATGATCCCTAAGCTACTATAAATACCCCGGGTTTCATATCACCGCTATCTTCGCTTTGAAGAATCCCCCCTTCCACCCCTACTCCTCCTCTCTTTTAGATGGGTGACACGGTGGCCCATAGCTTAGCGTTTTTACCTCACAGCAAGAATGTCAATGGTTCTAGGCTTTACCAAACCAGCTGGCATTTCTGTGCTGAGTTTGCATGTTCTCCCCGTGCTCACGTGGGTTTTCCCCAGGTCCTCCGGTTTCCTCCCACCGATTAAAAACATGCAACCTAAGTTATTTATTAATCAACACTATAGACTTGCTCACTATCTAGTACCAATCTCGTTAAAGAGAACTACTATCTGCACTTCAATCACTACGATGGGGGAGTTTTCGAGATCTACCTGAGCTTGATCTCCCCTCTCGCCTTGCAACGGGAGGGAGCCCCGGGCTCGAGGATCTCATGAGCTCAGGGCTCTCTCCCGGTCCAGCATGCCAAACAAGCTTTATAATTAATCATCAGTGAAGTGTGAACTCTTGAATTTGTATTAAAACAGAAAAGCATAATAAAAGGGATACATCTGTCATACAGCGGTATAGACTGATTTCACACGGCCGCCATTAAAAAAAGCGAAATCGAGTGCTGCAGTGGGAAGAAACCCGGAAGTATCGCCGGAGTCACACAGGAATGCTGTGCACCTGCTGTATATCTTATCAGCGAAGAGAAAATGACACAAATTTATGATTTCACCATGTTCTAAGTGACCCAAAGGTCCATTCTGAATGGATAGTGAAAATAAAAAGGGATATCAGACCTCATTTTCAGCTAAGTTAAGGGAAATGGCAGTAGTTACAGTACCGCTAAGTTTACGTTTTCTTTGCCAAACACACGTTTTAGATGCCATTTATCAAACTTAAGTTAATGAGTTGATTCTTTCACTATATTAAACCTGTCACAATACTGAATTTCATTACTGAAATTTATAAAAAACGTCAATTTCCCACTAACATTTAAGCACTGTTTAATGCAACATCATAGTGTTCACCGGTGCTCAACAGAAATGACTGTGATTGGCCGTTGTTTATGGAGTACGACTGATCTTCACAGCTTTAAAACGCTCCAGTGTTCATGCATCTGTGTTTGCACTTGGTGAAGTGCGGTGAACTGATGACCTTCACAGCCAATCACAGTCAGTTCTGTTGAGCACTGGTGAACACTATGGTAAATCAGCGCTGTTTAGGAGCACGCTCAGCGACGCTTAAATGTTGGTGGGAAATGGACATTTTTAAAACTCCAGTACAAGGACAACAGTATTACAGACAACACGAGGGTGTGCTACAGAGGACTGCAGTGTTTTAGCGCTCATCTGGTTACATAGGCTGAAGCAGGGAAGCCCCCATGGTGTTTATCTGGTGCCATGAACTGAAACCCAGAAGGACACTCTTAAAGAGATTGCCATGTTGTTTGATGCCTAATATGCTTTTAATTGTTTCAATTAAACTGAACTGAATGATATTAAAGTGATGTTTAGACCATTTCTGCATTTTGAAGTCGCAGCAACAGCTGGAGGTTTATAGTCCACAGCATGTTGTTGCAATGTTTACAGTGCTGATCCTATACTTCTGGGTTTCTTCCCAGCGCAGCCAAAGAGTATAGATGGCATTGAAGATGAATCCAAAGACTCTTGATGAACTCTGGGAGTCCTGCAAGAACGCTTTCTTTGCCATTCCAGATGACTTTATTAATCAGTGATTTGAGTCAGAGATGTATGATGCAGTCCTCCAAGCTCATGATGGAGTCAGACACAATATTCATTCTGTTTCCACTGCAGCATGACTTTATATTCTATACTGGACATTATTTCTGTTCAGTCACAAGACTTTTGTCTAAGCAGAGTCAGACCTTACTGTCCTAATGAAATCATTCAATATCAAGACATGATCATATTTTATTGTGCTCAAATAAGCGTCATCTAGAGGCCTTTGTCTTTCATATAAGACACTTCTGATACCAAATGATCAACTAGAAGTCAAGTTATTATTTACTGTTCCTAAAACTCAGCTAGGCGACAAGTCTTTTGTCAGGTAGTGTAATTACAGCAGTAATGTAAATGTAAAAGTGCACAGGCCTGATGAGGTCTCTGAAGGCCCAGGACTCCAGCGTGCTGATGGGGTTGTAGGACAGGTTCAGAGCCGTCAGGTAGGCCAGATTTCGGAAAGAAGCGGATGGCACGGATGTGATGTTGGTGTTGGTGATGAAGAGCCAGGACAGATTGAGTCCCTGGAAGCTGAGTGGAGAAATGAACTCCAGAAATGGCCAGTCGTGGATCTCCAGGCCTCGCAGTGCCGTCAGCTTCCGGAAGTTCTGCTCCTCCAGAGTGGATATGCTGAGGTGGCGCAGGCGGAGGGTCACCAGCCCACGCAGGTACGAGAGAGTCTGGCCCGAGATGGAGGTCAGGTTACACCGCGCCATGGTCAGATCCTCAAGAGACAGCAGACCTGAGAACGCCTTGTGGGAGATGTAGACCAGGTCATTGTCTCCTACCTGCAGACACACACAGAATTATTGTTAGTATTAGTGTTAATTTTTTCCAGTGGCTGGGGCATATAGATTTTCACATAAACTTACTCATGCAATCATAACCAGTCTACCTGGAAACAAGTCTGATAAGAAAAAAATGCTATGTTTATCCCAGTCTGCGTCTACATACATGTCCTGCTTTTCTATATGTTCTGCTGAGAGATCATTAGGGATATTGATGCGCCATTGTTTTAAACTTTTAAAGACATTCATGCATACCTGCCAACATTTGGTTCGTAAATTCCGGGAGACCAGCCAGGCAGGGGGGGGGTAATTACGTCATACGCTAATTTGCATATTACTGACGTCATTGCGTTCTACCATTTCTGTTTGTTTAACAGCCTATGGTAAATAAATGGGGTATTTTATATTCGCACTATGCTTTATGTAAGCTTGTCAATTTAACTAAATGTATTGCTGTTTGAATACAGTATATCATTATAGATGAGTAGGGAATTTGCAGAGGAATCTCTCAGACGTAATATACTCAGACAAGTTCTGAAACTCTCACTTAAAACATCTCTGATTGTGCAACAAGAATAAACGGTCAAATTAAATTGTTAAAATAAAGGAGAAGCAGATCGGGTTGACAAGGGAAATACCTTCACACTGCCACCTGTTCTAAATCATTTGCCGTCGGTACGCAGAGAGGTGCTCTGCTCTCAGGCTGCAGGGGAGGCTCGATGAGAAGAGTAGGGACGGTACAGTAATGGACAAACGACAGTATATAAAAATCGCCAGTAACACACAAAAAAGTAGCTAGATTTGTCGCTAGTCGCTTTTTTGAAAATTTGTCGCTAAGTTG
>LR812520.1:69691436-69788936 GCA_903798195.1 Danio kyathit
GGCTCCAGCGTGGAGATCAGGTTCTCACTCAGGTCCAGTTCCTCCAGCCGTGGGTACGGGGCCAGGTCTCCGGCGGCCACCCAGCGCAGGCGGTTCCGGCTCAGGTCCAGCAGGCGGGTCTCTGTGGGGACGCCCTCGGGGACGGAAGACAGACGCCGCCGCTGGCAGGACACGGAGCGCAGCTGAGCAGCGCAGTCACAGCGGGGCGGGCATCCAGAACACGGAGGAGCCGCCAGTGCCAGGAGCAAACCCAGCACGCAGAGACGACCCAACACACAGAGACGACTCACGGCCCATGAGGACGCCATGAGCCCCCGCCGCGTCACTCTACACTCCTGCACACACACAGAGAGATTAATGTAATTATGTTAGAGAGAAAAGAGAGAGAGAGAGAGAGAGAGAGAGAGAGATATTAATGTATACTTTAAATCATGAAAAACATTAACAAAATAGGGCGACGCGGTGGCGCAGTGGGTAGCACGTTCGCCTCACAGCAAGATGGTCGCTGGTTCGAGCTTCAGCTGGGTCAGTTGGCATTTCTGTGTGGAGTTTGCATGTTCTCCCCGTGTTCACGTGGGTTTCCTCCGGGTGCTCCGGTTTCCCCGACAAGTCCAAAGACATGCAGTACAGGTGAATTGAGTATGCTAAAAGTGACTGTAGTGTATGAGTGTGTGTATTGATGTTTCCCAGCACTGGGTTGTAGCTAGAAGGGCATCTGCTGCGTAAAACAGTTGGCGGTTCATTCCGCTGTGGCAACCCCAGATTAATAAAGGGACTAAGCCGAAAGGAAAATGAATGAATTAACAAAATACAGATTGAGTTATCACTGTCTGGCTATAGAGAGAGGACAGAGATGGAGACCACCAGAACAGAGGCTGTGCTTATTGGGGTGGAAACAGAGCAACATTTCCTACTTCACTGCGATCACTATCACCACATTAGGATTGAATATTTCCAAAAATTCCAGCAAATTTATCCAATTTTTTAACATTATCATTAAATTCTGAAAAATTACGATATACAGTTGAAGTCAGAATTATTAGCCCCCTGAATTATTAGCCCCGTTCATTTTTTTTCCTAATTTCTGTTTAACAGAGAGCAGATTTCTCCAACACATTTCTAATCATAATAGTTTTAATAACTCATCTCTAATAACTGATTTATTTTCTCTTTGTCATGATGACAGTAAATAATATTAGACTAGATATTCTTCAAGACACTTCTATACAGCTTAAAGTGACATTTAAAGGCTTAACTAGGTTAATTAGGGTAACTAGGCAGGTTAGGGGAATTAGGCAAGTTATTGTATAATGATGGTTTATTCTGTAGACTATCAGGAAAAAATATAGCTTAAAGGGGCTAATAATATTGACCTTAAAATGGGTTTTAAAAAATTAAAAACTGCTTTTATTCTAGCCGAAATAAAACAAATAAGACTTTCTCCAGAAGAGAAAATATTATCAGACATACTGTGAAAATCTCTTTGCCCTGTTAAACATAATTTGGGAAATATTTAAAAAAGAAAAAAAATTAAAAGAGGGGGTGAATAATTCTGACTTCACCTGTATTTTAGGTGAAAATTCCACAATGATCCCAACAGCAGCTGCCGAATATTTTCAGCCTGCCACAAACTCAGACTATCAGCCAATGGACAAACCTAAAGCAAGAGCATTTCTTATGTTTATATTTCTTCTTCTTATTATTATTATTATTATTAATTATTATTAATTGTTGCTGTTGTATTTACTTATATTCATTTACTTTGTATATTATATACATGTACCTGTTACCTATTTTACAGATATATTCTTGCTCTATGTATTGTATAATTGCTTTGGCAATACTTTTGGCAATACTGCATGCCAATAAAGCTCATTTGAATTTGATATGACTGTAATAATATTCCATATTGTATATACGCAGAAGGAAGATTGCCGGAAAGAGCGCGTTCACGTCTAGAACACGCTGACGTGAGACGTCTACTCCAGCCAATCAGAACACTCAGACGCATTCACGTCCGCGCGGTTTATAAAAATAAAAGCCTTTGAATATTTTTCCAGACACATTCAGCTGCTAGATGTTAGTCAGAAAACATTTCTGTTCCTTCTTAATGCCGACTGTGTAAAAAAGTTATCGATAACATGCGATGATAAACTGTTGTTCGTTTACCTTCAAGCTCTGACGCGTGTGCACGTAAAGCAGCCGGTGAGCGCCAGCACACTCACATATTATGTACATCTCGACAGGCGAAAGTGTTTCTCTATATGTTTTCATCGAAGTTGTTGACAATACTGATTCATCCACAGAGTTTGTAATGTCGGCAAATGTTTAGAAATACAAGCGCAGCAGTTTAGAGCTCATTTCTGGTTAATGATGTCAGAATTTATCTCTATTTTGGAATGGATGTGTTAAATCCCGTAACGTCCGTGTCTGTGTGAACAGCGCTTTTGTAAACTAGCCGGTAAAGTCGTTCCGGAAATCTTCTGGATATTTACCGGTATCACTGTGTGAAAGGGGCTATAATCTAGTGGGTCTCTGTCATCTTTAATGAGGGCGTTCGTGATTTCAGGAGGCGTGGCTTTGGACGACAGGGGAGGGACTGTGCTTCAAAGATATTATGCTAACGGATAGTGTTTAAATATACTGTTAATGACTGTGTTTACTACTATTTCTAATGTTCTGTTTATTGGAAACATCACAAATGCTTTGACAATACTGCAACAAAAATCATGGCAATAAATCAAGACGTTTTTCAATTATCTTTTGTTTTACTATAATCTTTATTTTGCGGTTTTAGTTTCAGCTAAATGGACAGTTCCACCCCAAAAAATGTAAATTTACTCACTATTTACTCTCCCTCAAGTGGTCCCAAACCTGCTCGAGTGCAGAAATCCTGTAACCATTGACATCCATAGTATGAAAAACGAATAACATTGATATTATCAATGATCACAGGTTTTCGGCTTGTTCTGAATATCTTCTTCTATGCTCAACACAAGAAAACAAGTCAAACAGGTCTGAAAGAAGTAAAGGGTGAGTAAATGATGACAGAAATGACATTTTTTGGTGAACTATACCTTTAATAGCAATAAACCCGAGTGTGACAGAAGGACATATTTAAACGGCACTGCTGTAATTCCTCATGCTTCATCCGTCAGGCTGGAAGAGAAGGTCAGATGAGCTGCATTGTGGGAAACAAGACTGCAGTGCAGCAAACTGATGTGTTTTAATCTTTATAAAATGACCAACCTATGCACACACAAACACACACACACACACACACACACGCACACACAGATTGGTTCATTATCTTAGGGAGTACATTACATAAACTTCTATTGTTTTTCTATCAGTTAATAACACACCTTAGTAAAGCAACTGCACATCATCTGATACTAATAAAACCATCTTCTGGCTGATTTAAAAGCACTTTTAATTAGTGAGGAGCAGTGAAATGTCAACATTAGTCACTTTAGTTTCTGACTATATAAGATATAAAAGAGAACAACTGAGTCCAAACAAGTGTAGCTAAACCTAAACACACATACACTCACGGCCACTTTATTAGGTACACCTTACTAGTACCCAGTTGGACCCCTTTTGCCTTCAGAACTGCCTTAATCCTTGGTGGCAGAGATTCAACAAGCTACTGGAAATATTCCTCAGAGATTTTGCTCCATATTGACATGATAGCATCACACAGTTGCAGATTTGTCAGCTGCACATCCATGATGCCAATCTCCCGTTCCACCACATCCCAAAGGTGCTCTATTGGATTGAGCTCTGGTGACTGTGAAGGCTATTTGAGTACAGTGAACTCATTGTCATGTTCAAGAAACCAGTCTGAGATGATTGGTGCTTTATGACATGGTGCGTTATCCTGCTGGAAGTAGCCATCAGAAGATGGAGACACTGTGGTCATAAAGGGATGGACATGGTCAGCAACAATACTCAGGTAGGCTGTGGCGTTGACACGATGCTCAATGGGTACTAATGAGCCCAAAGTGTGCCAAGAAAATCTCCCCCACACCATTACACCACCACCACCAGCCTGAACCGCTGATACAAGGCAGGATGATCCATGCTTTCATGTTGTTGATGGCAAATTGTGACCCGACCATCTGAATGTGGCAGCAGAAATGGAGACTCATCAGACCAGGCAACGTTTCTCCAATCTTCTATTGTCCAGTTTTGGTGAGCCTGTGTGAATTGTAGCCTCAGTTTCCTGTTCTTAGCTGACAGGAGCGGCACCCGGTGTGGTCTTCTGCTGCTGTAGCCCATCTGCCTCAAGGTTGGACCTGTTGTGTGTTCAGAGATGCTCTTTTGCAGACCTCGGTTGTACCGAGTGCTTATTTGAGTTACTGTTGCCTTTCTATCAGCTGGAACCAGTCTGGCCATTCTCCTCTGACCTCTGGCATCAACAAGGCATTTGCGCCCACAGAACTGCCGCTCACTGGAGATTTCCTCTTGTTCTGACCATTCTCTGTAAACCCTAGAGATGGTTGTGTGTGAAAATCCCAGTAGATCAGCAGTTTCTGAAATACTCAGACCAGCCCGTCTGGCACCAACATCTATGCCACTTAAATCCCCTTTCTTCCCCATTCTGATGCTCAGTTTGAACTGCAGCAGATCCTCTTGACCATGTCTACATGCCTAAATGCATTAAGTTGCTGCCATGTGATTGGCTGATTAGAAATTTGCATTAACAAGCAGTTGGACAGGTGTACCTAATAAAGTGGCTGGTGTGTGTACGTTTGCTTTTGTACATTTTGGGGACATTCCAAAATTTTTATTGTGTTTATACTCTACAAACCATATTTTCTATAGTATTCTCTTTTCTTTTTACCATCTCGATGTATTACCCGTGTGATTATACACATTTGTATCCTGATATGTCACAAAAACAAGCACACACACACACACACACACATAGATGTTATGTGTGTTGTCAGCCGCTGGTCTGCTGATTTATGTAGTATCAGCTCTATGTTTGACAGGATCATCATCATGCGGTGTGTGTTCAGCTAATGGCATCACTAGAGCTCGACACACACACGTCAGCCAGAGAAAACATGACCATTTATTCCTCTGCCATTCAGCACGGGCTGCCTCTGTCTGTCATTTACAGCCCTGCTCCTGAAAGCCTGATTCAGCAGAAGATACACTTCAGCACACGGCTGTAAAACACACACACCATCTCACTGACATCTGAACTGCTCAACCAATCCATTACACACACTCATCAGACCATAGAACAGCCCAGTGACCACACACAACATCAGCCTAACAACCCTATAGGAACTCAATAGCAACACAAACACAACTCTATACTAACATTCTAACAACACCCTAGGAACTCCAAAGCAACACCGTAGCAACTCTATAGCAACAGCACAAAAACATCCTAGCAACAGCCTAGTAACACCCTAGGAACACAATAGCAAACTCCATAGCAAAACTCTAGCAACAGCCTAGCAAAATCATAGAAACTTCTTAGCAAATCATTAACAACTCTATAGCAACAGCCTATCAACACCCTAGACACTCCATAGCAACACCCAAGCAACTCATTAGCAACAGCCTAATAACATCATAGGAACTCAATATCAACACTCTAGAAACTCCATAGCAACAGCCTAGCAACATGGTAGTAACTCCATTGCAACAGCCTAGCAACACCCAAGGAACTCCATTGCAACACGCTAACAACAGCCTAGCAAGATCATAGGAACTCAATAGCAAATCTATAGCAACAGCCTAGCAACACCCTAGAAATTCCATAGCAACACCCTAGCAATATCATAAGAACTCCATAGCAACAATCTTATAAACTGTATAGCAACAGCCTGGAAACTCCATAGCAACACCTTAGCAACATCATAGGAACTCTATAGCAACACCATAGGAACTCAATAGCAACACCCTAGAAACATCATAGGAACTCCATAGCAACAGCCTAGCAGTAACATACTGTATGTACTCCATAGCAACACCCTAACAACATCATAGGAACTCCATAGCAACAGCTTAGCAGTGACATATGTACTTCATAGCAACATTATAGGAACTCCATAGCAATATTATAGCAACTCCATAGCAACAGCCTAGCAGTAACATATGTACTCCATAGCAACATTATAGGAACTCCATAGCAATATTATAGCAACAGCCTAGCAAAACACTAGGAACTTCATAGCAACACCCTAGCAACATCATAGGAACTAAATAGCAACACCCTAGAAACTATATAGCAACAGTTTAGCAGTAACATATGTACTCCATAGCAACATCATAGGAACTCCATAGCAAAACCACAGCAAGTCCATAGCAAAAGCCTAGCAATAACATATGTACTCCATAGCAACACCCTAGCAACATCATAGGAATTCCATAGCAACTCTATAGCAACAGCCAACAGCAACATAGGAACTCTACAGCAACACCCTTGCAACTATACAGCAACAGCCTAACAACACTCTAGGAACTCCATAGCAACTGCCTAGCAACACCCTAGCAACTCCACAGCAACAGCCTATCAACATCGTAGGAACTCCCTAGCAACCTAAAAAAATCCCTTATACATTCAGACAATTTTTATCTAAATACTGAAATGAAGAACTTTGAAAAAGATGAAACACTGTGTGTATTTGATGACTGGCCCACACACAGGAGTCTGACAGGAGAAGAGCAGATGGAGGAGGCTTTGGTGGAGCTGAGATTGTCTTCATGAACACACACACGCGGTAGGTATGACGTGCAGAGGTTTGGAGAAACAGAGAAAGGGCTTCGGCCACAGCTAAAAATAGACGAGCAGAAGAGCCGCTGGTGTTTGGCTGAATGTCCGAATCTCACAGAGAACGTGTTTACAAGAGTAAAAACACACACGCTTCACTGCTTACATTACACAACTCTTTCAAAACAACACCAGACACACACACACACACACACACACCTTAATACTAGTGGTTTATGAGGACTCTACATAGGCGTAATGTATTTAAACAGTAAAATAAATGCTTATTATGTGGCCTACTGCACCTTAAAGTCCCCATTAAGTATGATTTTCAGCATTTTAAGACACTTTTATGCAATTACAAACACACAAGCCATGTCCCCATAAACAATCCTAATAGAGTACAACTAGGTCATGTCTATGCCATTATTATACACATACTGTATTTAGTCCTTGTAAACCACCAAAGACAGTACAAACACCTCATGTACACACTCAAACATACAACCCCCCCCCCCCCCCTTACACACGCACAAACACACACAAGTTAGTACTGGTGGTTTATGAGGACTCTCCATAGGCGTTATGTATTTAAACAGTAAAAAAAAGCTTATTTTATTGCCTACCACACCTCAAAGTCCGCATTAAGTATGATTTCAAACATTTTTAACACACTTTTATGCAATTACAAACACACAAGGCATGTCCAGTACCAGTACAAACACATCACATACTCACAAACATAAAACCGCACACACAAGTTAATAATAGTGGTTTATGAGGACTCTCCAAAGGCGTAGTGTATTTAAACTGTAAAAAATGCTTATTATGTGGCCTACTGCACCTTAAAGTCCCCATTAAGTATCACTTCAGGCATTTTTAACACACTTTTAAGCAATTACAAACACACAAGGCATGAACAATTAGAACAAACAAGGCATGTCTTCATAAACCATCTTAGAGTACAACTAGGTCATGTCTATGCCATTATTATACACATTATATTCAGTTCTTGTAAACCACCAAAACCATACAAACACATCACGTACACACTCAAACTCAAACAAACAACCCCCCTCCCCCCAACACAAACACACACAAGTAAATACTGGTGGTTTATGAGGACTCTCCATAAGCGTAATGTATTTAAACAGTAAAAAAAATGCTTACTAAATGGCCTACCACACCCAAAAGTCCCCATTAATCAGGATTTCAAGCATGTTAACACACTTTTATGCAATTACAAACACACAAGGCATGTCCCCATAAACCATCTTAATAGAGTACAACTAGGTCATGTCTATGCCATTATTATACACATACTGTATTTAGTCCTTGTAAACCACCAAAGACAGTACAAACACCTCACGTACACACTCAAACTCAAACATAAAACCCCTAACCCCCTCACACACACAAACACACACAAGTTAGTACCGATGGTTTATGAGGACTCTACATAGGTGTAATGTATTTAAACAGTAAAAAAATGCTTATTATATGGCCTACCGCACCTTACAGTCCCCATTAAGTATGATTTTCAGTATTTTAAGACACTTTTATGCAATTACAAACACACAAGACATGTCCTCATAAACCATCTTAATAGAGTACAACTAGGTCATATCTATGCCATTATTATACACATACTGTATTTAGTCCTTGTAAACCACCAAAGACAGTACAAACACCTCACGTACACACTCAAACATACAACCCCCCACCCCCCTTACACACGCACAAACACACACAAGTTAGTACCGATGGTTTATGAGGACTCTACATACGTGTTATGTATTTAAACAGTAAAAAAATGCTTATTTTATTGCCTACCGCACCTCAAAGTCCCCATTAAGTATGATTTCAAACAATTTTAACACACTTTTAAGCAATTACAAACACACAAGGCATGTCCACATAAACCGTCTTAATAAAGTACAACTAGGTCATATCCCTGTCATTATTATACACATTTCTGTCCTTGTAAACCACTAAAACCAGTACAAACACATCACGTACACCCTTAAACATACACCCCCCCACACACACACACACAAATTAGTACTGGTGATTTATGAGGACTCTACATAGGTGTAATGTATTTAAACAATAAAAAAAGCTCATTATAAGGCATACCGCACCTCAAAGTCCCCATCAAGCATGATTTCAAGCATTTGAACACATGTGTATGCAATTAAAAAGTTTATGAGGACTCTCTATAGGCGTAATGTATTTAAACAGTACAAAAGCTTATTATATTGCCTACCGCACCTCAAAGTCCCCATTAAGCATGATTTCAAGTATTTTAACACACATTTATGCAATTACAAACACACAAGGCATGTCCTCATAAACCGTCTTAATAGAGTACAACAAGGTCATACCCATGTCATTATTATACACATTATATTCAGTACTTGTAAACCACCAAAACCAGTACAAACACATCACATACACAATCAAACTCAAACATAAAACCACACACACACACACACACACACACAAGTTAATAATAGTGGTTTATGAGGACTCTCCAAAGGCGTAATGTGTTTAAACTGTAAAAAATGCTTATTATGTGGCCTACTGCACCTTAAAGTCCCCATTAAGTATCACTTCAGGCATTTTTAACACACTTTTAAGCAATTACAAACACACAATGCATGAACAATTAGAACACACAAGGCATGTCTTCATAAACCATCTTAATAGAGTACAACTAGGTCATGTCTATGTCATTATTATACACATTATATTCAGTCCTTTTAAACCACCAAAACCATACAAACACATCACGTACACACTCAAACTCAAACATACAACCCCCCCTCCCACACACACAAGTAAATACTGGTGGTTTATGAGGACTCTCCATAAGCGTAGTGTATTTAAACAGTAAAAAAAATGCTTATTATATGGCCTACCACACCCAAAAGTCCCCATTAAGCATAATTTCAAGCATTTTAACACACTTATATGCAATTACAAACACTTAAGGCATGTCTTCATAAACCATCTTAATAGAGTACAACTAGGTCATATCTATGTCATTATTTTACACATTATATTCAGTCCTTTTAAACCACCAAAACCATACAAACACCTCACGTGCACACTCAAACTCAAACAAACAACCCCCTCCCCCCCAACAAAAACACACACAAGTAAATACTGGTGGTTTATGAGGACTCTCCATAAGCGTAATGCATTTAAACAGTAAAAAAAAATGCTTATTATATGGCCTACCGCACCTCAAAGTCCCCATTAAGCAGGATTTCAAGCATGTTAACACACATTTATGCAATTACAAACACACAAGGCTTGTCCACATAAACCGTCTTAATAAAGTACAACTAGGTCATACCCATGTCATTATTATATACATTTCTGTCCTTGTAAACCACTAAAACCAGTACAAACACATCACATACACCCTTAAACATACACCCCCCCCACACACACAAATTAGTACCAGTGGTTTATGAGGACTCTACATAGGTGTAATGTATTTAATCAATAAATTAAGCATGATTTCAAGCATGTTAACACACTTATATGCAATTACAAACACAAAAGGCATGTCCTCATAAACCATCTTAACAGAGTACAACTAGGTCATACCCATGACATTATTATACACATTATATTTAGTCCTTGTAAACCACCAAAACCATACAAACACATCACGTACACACTCAAACTCAAACATACAACCCCCTCCCCCCCAACACAAACACACACAAGTGAATACTGGTGGTTTATGAGGACTCTCCATAGGCGTATTGTCCCCAAAGTAGTATACTATTAATGCATATGAAATGTGTTAATGGTTAATAAGAACAAAACGTATTATTATTATTATTATTATCATCATCATCATCTTTGTAATATTTTTGGACATTTCATTATTATTATTATGATTTAATTTTAATTAATGATTCATGTTGCTATGACTACTTAGTTCTATTATGTTGCATTCTGCAGCTCGTGTCAGAGATGCAAATCACTTGACAAAACAGTTGTTTTTTCTCCTCTGTGTTGAACTGAAGGTGCTTTTAGAGCCTGAGTTGAACAAATAAACAGCACAAACATGAATGTTTCAAAGGCAGCTCTTCTGCAGCATTCAGAAGAGACAAACAGGGCGTCTGAACACAAACAACAGTGAGCGTGTGCTGTTTAGAGAAATAATAATATAATATCAGTTCTTCTCCTGCAGCACACACACACACACGCACAGCCTAGCAACATCCTATCAACTTCACGGCAACAGCCTAGCAACACCCTTGGAACAAGGTACTGGAAATATTGCTCAGAGATTTTGCTCCATATTGACATGATAGCATCACGCAGCTGCTGCAGATTTGTCGGCTGCACATCCATGATGCTAATCTCCCGTTCCACCACATCCCAAAGCTGCTCTTTTGGATTGAGCTCTGGTGACTGTGGAGGCCATTTGAGTACAGTGAACTCATTGTCATGTTCAAGAAACCAGTCTGAGATGATTCACGCTTTATGACATGGTGCGTTATCATGCTGGAAGCAGCCATCAGAAGATGGAGACACTGTGGTCATAAAGGGATGGACATGGTCAGCAACAATACTCAGGTAGGCTGTGGTGTTGACACGATGCTCAATGGGTACTAATGGACCCAAAGTGTGCCAAGAAAATCTCCCCCACACCATTACACCACCACCACCAGCCTGAACCGCTGATACAAGGCAGGATGGATCCATGCTTTCATGTTGTTGAGGCCAAATTCTGAGCCGACCATCCGAATGCGGCAGCAGAAATGGAGACTCATCAGACCAGGCAACGTTTCTCCAATCTTCTATTGTCCAGTTTTGGTGAGCCTGTGTGAATTGTAGCCTCAGTTTCCTGTTCTTAGCTGACAGGAGTGGCACCCGGTGTGGTCTTCTGCTGCTGTAGCCCATCCGCCTCAAGGTTGGACGTGTTGTGTGTTCAGAGATGCTCTTCTGCAGACCTCAGTTGTAACGAGTGCTTATTTGAGTTACTGTTGCCTTTCTATCAGCTGGAACCAGTCTGGCCATTCTCCTCTGACCTCTGGCACCAACAAGGCATTTGCGCCCACAGAACTGCCGCTCACTGGATATTTCCTCTTTGTCGGACCATTCTCTGTAATCCCTAGAGATGGTTGTGCGTGAAAATCCCAGTTGATCAGCAGTTTCTGAAATACTCAGACCAGCCAATCTGGCACCAACAACCATGCCACATTCAAAGTCACTTAAATCCCCTTTCTTCCCCATTCTGATGCTCACTTTGAACTGCAGCAGATCGTCTTGACCATGTCTACATGTCTAAATGCATTGAGTTGCTGCCATGTGATTGGCTGATTAGAAATTTTCATTAACAAGCTGTTGGACAGGTGTACCTAATAAAGTGGCCAGTGACTGTATAAGCACAAATATAACATTGTAAAGCTCATTTATGCTGAGCGCTGTATAAATATTAATAAACACTGAATGTTGTATTTTGCAGTTGCATCTTACAGTATGGTGTATAAATGACCTTGAGTTTAGTCTTCAGATCTCAGCAGAAACCGCTTCAGAAGTGTGACAATAGCAGCTCAAGGTCAGCTGGAGTGCAGAGTATGTAGAGCAGTGATGGCATATGAAGCACGCATGACACACACAACATTCTCACACACTACACACTACTAACACACTGCATGCCAAAGTGCGCTTCCCTGTGCATGTGTGTGTGTCACATGTTGTTGACTCAGACATGAGAGGCTCAACACGCACACAAACACACACACGCAGCCGGCGGCAGCTCATCTCCTCTGACGGAGGACAAACTCTCTCTCTCTCTCTCTCTGTGTGAGTGAGTTTCACATGAGCACGAGCACAAGGACACACTCATCACTGCACTGAAACACTCAAAACTCAACAGAACACAGAGAGTCTCTAAAAAACAAGAACAGAGAGACAAAACCCACTGATCTACACACTGCAGACGTCAGAGAACACACACACACACACGCACACACACACGCACACGCACACACACACACCTCTCAGTAATAATAACAAATCTACCACTCCTAAACTACTTCATGCATCACTATACAGATGGAGAGATGGAAGATTTGTTGAATGAGTGGATGGATGGATGAATGATTTGTTGGACATATGATCTGCTGGATGGATGAATGAATAATTTGATGGATGGATGGATGGATGGCTGGATGATTTGCTGGATAATCTGCTGGATGAATGGATGGATGGATGAATAGATGGATGAATGATGTGTTGGATGGATGATCTGCTGCATGAATGAATTGATGAATGAATTGTTGGATGGATGATCTGCTGGATGAATGGATGAATGAATACTTTGGTGGATGGATGATTTGCTGGATGGATGAATGAATAATTTGATGGATGGATGGATAAATAGATGGATGAATGATGTGTTGGATGGATGATCTGCTTGATGAAAGGATGGATGAATGAATTGTTGGATGGATGATTGATGGATGAATGGATGGATGAATGATTTGTTGGATGGATGATCTGCTGGATGGATGGACGGATGGATAAATGGCTGGATGAATGATGTGTTGGATGGATGATCTGCTGGATGGATGGATGCATGAATGAATAAATGATTTGTTGGATGGATGATCTGCTGCATGGATGGATGAATAATTTGATGGATGGATGGATGATTTGCTAGATGGATGATCTGCTGGATGAACAGATGGATGAATGAATTGTTGGATGATCTGCTTGATGGATGGATGGATGATGTGTTGGATGGATGATCTGCTAGATGAAAGGATGGATGAATGAATTGTTGGATGGATGACCTGCTGGATGGATGGATGGATGGATGGCTGGATGATTTGCTGGATGGATGATCTGCTGGATGAACAGATGGATGAATGAATTGTTGGATGATCTGCTGGATGGATGGATGGATGGATGGATGGATGGATGGATGAATGATGTGTTGGATGGATGATCTGCTGGATGAAAGGATGGATGAATGAATTGTTGGATGGATGACCTGCTGGATGGATGGATGGATGGCTGGATGATTTGCTGGATGGATGATCTGCTGGATGAACGGATGGATGAATGAATTGTTGGATGGATGACCTGCTGGATAGATTGATGGATGGATGGCTGGAGGATTTGCTGGATGGATGATCTGCTGGATGAACGGATGGATGAATGAATTGTTGAATGGATGATCTGGTGGATGGATGATCTGCTGGATGAATGGATGGATGAATGATTTGTTGGATGGATGATCTGCTGCATGACAGGATGGATGAATGAATTGTTGGATGGATGATCTGCTAGATGGATGGATGGATGGATGGATGGATGGATGGATGGCTGGATGATTTGCAGGATGGATGTTCTGCTGGATGAACGGATGGATGAATGAATTGTTGGATGGATGATCTGCTGGATGGATGCATGAATGAATGATTTGTTGGATGGATGATTTGGTGTATGGATGATCTGCTGGATGGATGGATGGATGGATGAATGATGTGTTGGATGGATGATCTGCTGGATGGATGGATGGATGGATGAATGATGTGTTGGATGAATTATCTGCTGGATGAATGGATGGATGAATGATTTGTTGCATGGGTGATCTGCTGGATAGATGGATGGATGGATGAATGATTTGTTGGATGGATGGATAAATTCTTGTATGGATGGATGATTTTTTGGATGATGGATAGATGGATGGACAGATTTGAAGGATGGATGGATTAATGGATGGAGGATTTGTGGATGGATGGATGAATGATTTGTTGGATGGATGATCAGCTGGATGAATGGAAGATTAATTTGTTAGATGAATGATCTGCTGGATGGATGGATTGATGGATGGATGGATGAATGATTTGTTGAATGGATGATCTGCTGGATGGATAGATGGATGGATGATTTGTTGGATGGGTGATCTGCTGGATAGATGGATGGATGATTTGTTAGATTTATGATTATGGATGGATGGATGATGATATGTTGAATGGATGGATGAACATATGGATGATTTGTTGGATGAATGGACGAGTGGATGATTGGTTGGATGGATGAATAGACAGATGGATGATTTCCTGGATGGATGGATAGATGATCTGTTGGATGGACGGATGGATGGACAGATGGATGATTTGCTGGATGGATGGATAGATGATCTGTTGGATGGACGGATGGATGGACAGACGGATGATTTGTTGGATGGATGGATAGACGAATGGACAGATGGACGATTTGTTGGATGGATGGATGGATGGATGGATGATTTGTTGGATGGGTGATCTGCTGGATGGATGGATGCATGTATGATTTGTTAGATTTATGATTATGGATGGATGGGTGATATGTTGAATGGATGGATGAACATATGGATGATTGTTGGATGGATGGACGGACGAGTGGATGATTGGTTGGATGGATGGATGGATGGATGAATAGACAGATGGATGAATGTATGGATGGATGGATGGACATATTTGAAGGATGGATAAATGAATGGAGGATTTTTTGGATGGATGAATGGATGATATATTAGATGGATTGATGGATGGATGATATATTAGATGGACGGACAATTAATGAATGGATGGATGATACAGACAGTATACTGGATGGATGGACAGACAGATAAATTGATGGAAGATATATTGGCTGGCTGGATTGCTGGATTGTTTTCCTGCAGCACCCATCAGCATCACAGCAATGAGACCTTCAGGATAAAACCACAGACAGAAAAAAGATGAGAGAGCTCCAGCAGAGCTCCAGCAAACGCACTGCAGAAACATACAGCATGACGGATCTGAACCTGCTGCAGAGGACAGCACTCCGCTAATATTAGTACATGTACTTCTGTCATTTCTTAAAGACTGAGATCTTAACCGAGATAACCTTGCTCAAGGTGAACGTCTGTGTGTGTGTGCGTGTGTGTGTGTGTGTGTGTGTTAGTGGACATCAAAGGGAACAAGACATCGTTAGGGACCTTCTAATGAAAATGAGGCTGCAGGGCAAGATACTGGACACACACACACACACACACACACACACACACACACACACACACACACACACACACACATGCTCTGTCTCTCTCACACACTCATCTCTTTCTCTCTTCTCTCACACAAACACATGCACACTAACTCTCTCTCACATACAGTACACACATGCACCATCTCTTTTTTTCTCTCTCTTTTACAAACACACACGTTGGGTTTGGGTTTTCATGTTTTGCGGACTCCTCGCAATAATGTTTCATAGGAAAAATTAAGTATTTTTTAATTTTCATTATACTTCATTCTGTGTGATTTATGAGCTCTTTACCTCATGGGGACCAAAAAAATTTACACACTGTCAAAATTTACTGGTATTGCTATAATTATGCAACATTTGGTCCCCACACCGTGATGAATACAAGGTACACAAACACACACACACACACACACACACACTCACATAACCTCTTTCTTTCTCTCTCTCTCTCTCTCTCACACACGCACGCACGCGCGCACACGTCCTTGTCCTTGGGTTACTGAAGCAAAGCAGATTTCACAGATGAACAATGTCATTATCTCTCCATTTCAGAGCTTCCCATGTCTTTGTGTCATATTGAGTTCTCAGACACAGTAGACGTGTACAGGAACTGCAATATTATGTTATATATAAATATTTTACAACCCTAAATCAGACAAAGTTGGGACAGTATGGAAAACACACACAAAAAGAAGAAAAGAACGTAGTGATTTCTAAATGTACTTTGACTTGTATTTAATTGCAGACAACATGAACACAAAATATTTGATGATTTGGCTGGTCGACTTCATTTCATGTGTAAATATCCATCCTTTCCTGTCATTCAGACCTGCAACACACTCCAGAAACAGTTAAGGCCTGTAATCAGGTCAACTGCTGAAATAATGATGTGACACAGGTGATGTCAACAGGTGATTGTGATTATGATTTGGTACAAAAGCAGCATCTAATAAAGGTCTAGTCCTTTAAGAGCAAAGATGGGCCGAGGATCGCCAGTTTGACAACAAACATGTAAGAAAATGATTGAAATTATTAAACACAATGTTCCTCAGAGAAAGAGAGGATGACATTTGGATATTTCACCTTCAACAGTGCAGAACATCGTTAAAAGATTGAAGGAGTCTGGAGGAATTTCAGCGTGTAAAGGAGAAGAGCACAATACAGAGCTGAACAATTGTGATCTCCGATCCCTCAGGGGGCGCTGCATCAAGAACCCTCATTCATCTATAAGTCAGATCACCACATGGGCTCAGGACTACTGCGGCAAACCTTTGTCAAATACCACAACATAGAGTTACATCCACAAATGCCAGAAAAAAACGTAAAAGGAAGCCCTATGTTAACAGTGTCCAGAAGCGCCGTCGACTTCTCTGGGCTTAAAGGGATCTGGGATGGACCATCACACAGTGGAAACATGTTCTATATAACGTGTATCAGAATTTCAGCAATTTTTTGGGGGAGAAACGAACGCTGCGTGCTCCTGACCAAAGAAGAACATCATCTAGACCAGGGGTGGGCAAACTCAGTCCTGGAGGGCCGGTGTCCTGCACAGTTTTGCTCCAACACTAATCAAACACACCTGAACATGCTAATCAGTGTCTTCAAGATCACTAGAAATCTATAAGCAGGTGTGCTTGATTAGAGTTGGAGCTAAACTGTGCAGGACATCGGCCCTCCAGGACCGAGTTTGCCCACCCCTGATCTAGACGGTTGCCAGCAACAAGTCCAAAAGCCAGGGTCTGTCATGGTCAAGTCCCCTTGGCAAAGGTAACTTCCACTTCTGTGATGCTCCATTAATGCTGAAAAGCACACAGAGACTTTGGAGCACAATATGCGGCCTTCTTTCCCAGGGACGCCCATGCATATTTCAACAAGACAATGCAGAACCACATTCTACATTACACAGTCCAGCTGCGGAGGAAGACGATACAGGTACTTGACTGGCCTAACTGCAGTCCTGACCTGTCTCCAATAGAGAATGTGTGGCGCATTTTGAAGACCCTGTACCGTTGCCCACCTTAAGACTTGTTTGCAGGTAGAATGGGACTAATGGCCCTTTACCACTGAGTGGTACGGTAGGGGTCAGTACGGGTCACCTTTATCAAGCTTGCATTTCCACTGCCAAAAGGGCACCCTTTTGGTGGGTGTGGTGTATGACAGAAAGTTTCAGACAATCTCATTTTTACTTGAGGAAATATCACAGCAACACCGTACGGGTCGTTCACATATCATATGTGAAGCACTTCTCACAAAACAGATGCTTTATACACATAAATACTGTATAAATGTTCATTACTAACCGTTCTTTGAACATGATTTGATTATAACTGCAGATCAATGATAGGGTGAAATAGCCTACTGTAACGTCTGCAATTATATTAAATAAATAAATAAATAAATGCAACATATATGAACACATACAGGACCCTAACAGTCTATGATATGTTACCAATTACAGAAAACTACACACAGCAGACATTTAGTCCTTATTTGGGTTCAAAAACAACACAAAATACAGCCCAGAGTCAGAGCAGACCTCTCATATGTGTCTGTAATCTTCACAAGCACATGTAGCCTCTTGTTGGAAAGTAATTCCATCATTCAGAGTTCATAATAGTCCAAAAGGTGATAATAATAGTTAAACATGGCAGTTTGTTCACGTTTTAGGTTGAAGAAAAGCATTATTTGCTGCTGTTTTTTCCGGCATTTCTGTTTTTTTTGCGCTTCGCTCTCACGCTTGTCCACATCCGTCAGGATCGGATATCAGAGTGCTTCAATGATCACGAGCACATTATTAATATGAGCTCCAGAAGTTCGCTATTTCAAATATAGACGTGCGGCGAGCTCTCTGGAGAAAGTGAAACCGCTCGCACTTTTAGACGGGCTCCTAAAACAACAACAGGACACGGCAGATTTTGTTCTTGGCTTTGTGGCTGTTCATCAAGACGACGACAAGCTTTGTTTGAGCTCGGGTCGACCAGGGCTTGATATTATATGTATATAATATTACGGTGTAATGTCTCGGCTGTGTTTTTAAAACATGGCAGTTCCTTTGTTTTCATTCTCCTGCTTCTGCGTGTGACGGATCTCTGTAAACCAATAGCGTTCAGCTGCATGTCTTGCTCCGCCTTTTGGTACCCTTTGTTCATGCTAGGTACCCTTTGCAAAGGGTGACCAAAAAGTGGTACGACACGGTTCGGTTTTAGGTACCCTTTGACAGTGGAAACAGCCATGCAAGCGACCCGAACCGTACCACTCAGTGGAAACGGGCCATAAATCAGTGGTTCCCAACCTTTTTTTTTTACCTGAGACCCCCTTTCCCCCGGCCCCCCTACGATTATCGCTCATATAAGTTTGCAGTAGGTATGACAAAATATGTTGTTTTCAAACAAAAGGTGTGTTTATTACTATCTCTAGATGTGCTTATGCACAAATAATAGCCTAATGTAAAATATAAAAGCATCAGTGGACCGTTTGGAACTGAAATACGTAAGCCTTCAGCCTTTATATTGACCCTATATTAGTTGCCAATTATTTGTCAATTTTATAAAAGTTTCTTGTCAGTAGCTGTGACGTCCCTCATCTCATTTTGGGTGTGTGTCAATTATTTTGCCTTGTGCTCAAAAAATGCTCTGGGCTTGTCGCGGTATTGAGGATGAGTCATCTCCAAATGTCTTATTAATTCAGCCTCATGCATTCGTTAGTAAGAACTTTGGCGCAGATAATGCACTGTGGCTGGGCCAGGGACTCTTTGCTTCAAAAAATGGAATAATACTATAGTTCAGGTAACTATCTTGGTATATCCTGCATTTCATGCTTCCAATATTGCTAGCGCTGCAACCCGAAATGTTTGGAGCTTCCTCGCCTGGGTCCAGTATGCTTGGGTCATTACTATTAGCGGCTGAAGGCGAATCAGTGAGAGACTCATCTTTTTTTGTGGAGGACGAATTACAAATTTATCCATTTTTTGGTCAGCCAAGGGATAAAGTTAACTAATGCAACATGACCGTTCTCCTAATTGTCCACTGCTGAAAAAAATTGTAAAAATATGACGCACAGTGCTCGCTTAGGCCCCCTTGTGGGCTGGGACCCCCCTGTTGGAAACCGCTGCCATAAATGAATCCCTGAAACACTTTGTGAAGTTTATGTATAAACAAATTTCGAGAGGATCACGTGCTTATGATTGTTCTCAGCTGTTCCAGCATCAGCTCATGATCGATTATCCAATCAGATGATTCCTAACTCACTATAAATAACCAGAGTTTTTTTTATCTCAATATCTTCGTCTTGAAGAACCCACCCACCTCGACTTTCCCTCCTTTTCAGATGGGCGACACGGCGGCCCAGTGATTAGCACTGTTGCCTCACAGCAAGAATGCCGCTGGTTTAAGTCCCTACTAAACCAGACAACATTTCTGTATGGAGTTTTGCTTGTTCTCCCCATGCTCGCATGGGTTTTTCCCGGGTTCCCCGGTTTTCTCCAACAGTCCAAATAACACGCACCCTAAGTAAATTGAACACACAAAATTGATACCATAGTCAAGATCTAAGCTCGAAGTACACCTCTCCTCAGTCATCCATATCCATCATTCAGCTAGAAGAGTTTATCGAGATCTACCTGAGGTCAAACTCCCCTCTCGCCCTGCAAACGGGAGGGGGCCCAGGGCTCGAGGATCTCATAAGCTCAGGGCTCTCTCCTGGGACAGCATGCCAAAGAAGCTTATATTATCAATCATCAGCTAAGTGTGAACTCTTGAAATCACTTGGTGTCTTCAGTCCCTGAACGACTTTTAAGTGTTGTGTAAAGTCTGCAATAAAACACAGGTCAAAGTAAATTTAGAAACCACTACTTGACTTTTTCTGATTTGAGGTTGTATAATATATACAAGCATGCACATTTTTTACAGGCTTCATAATAATGTTTTAGAAATGTATGCAAATGTTTTTCTTCAGAAACCACTGTACAAAACTGCATGACACAGAATGTTGGTGCATCAGATTAGAGCAATATTGTGCAGGACTGTAGAGTGGAGATGTTCAGGCTCTAGTCAGATTAGCAGACTCTCGGCTCTGTAGAGTTTCTGTGGACAGCTCTGCAGCAATGCTTATGGGATTAATTAAACACATGGCCTGCTAATAAGAGCATGCAGACAGCGCACAGATGCAGGTGAGACTCACACAGATCACACAGTCAGGGTTCAGACTCAGTATATCACTCACAGCGTCCACTGCTACACTCCAAACATGCTGGGTTGTGTTAGCCTGACATTGGGTCAAATATGGATAAAAAAATTTAACTAAATAAAAAAAGAAGCTCAACATTGTCCAAATTTGACCCAACGCTGAGTTATGACAGGAAATAATATACAGAGAAATAAGCAGTTTATTACAAGGTTTTTGTAGCATAATATACAACACCAACAAAGACAATATAGCACTGCAGACTACTACACGTCAATAAAAGTCACTTTTTCATACTTAAATTCATTCATTTTGCTTCAGCTTAGTTTCTATTTTAGGGGTTGCCACAGCGGAATGAACCGCCAACTATTCCTGCATATGTTTTACGCAGCAGATGCCCTTCCAGCTGCAACCCAGTACTGGGAAACACCCATACACACTCATTCTCTCACTCATACAATACGGTCAATTTAGTTAATCAAACCGGAGCACCCGGAGGAAACCCACGTGAACACGGAGAGAACATACAAACTCCACACAGAAACGCCTACTGGCCCAGCCGGGACTCGAACCAGCGACCTATTTGCTGTGAGGCAACAGTGCTAACCACTGAGCCACCTTGCCGCCCACAGATTAATTGCTATAGTTGTGTTACCATAGCAACTATAGAATCACCACAACTAGTAATGGGCGATATAAACGATATGCGATATAAACGATACAAAATTGGCCTACGATAGAGATTCTAATTCTATTGCACTATCGCGATAATGCATGTTTGATGACGCAATCTACCCACGAAATTAAGAGCAACGAGCTGCAGCCGGCTGCAACGCATCATCTTGAATAAACAACAGCGCGACCATTTCGCTCGCATTTGCGACAAAAAATAATAAGCTCGATTGATAACTTAATTCACTCGGCCACTGTAAAACAACATGCTCTTCACACTAACTTATGGTGTATTACGTTGGAAATCTATTGTGACTGTAGCACATGCTGAGCTCTCAACAACAGCACTAAGCAACGCATGGCACCGAATGGCGACGTGTCGCACAACTTGCGAGACTCATGCATGGCATATCGTGGCTTGTCACACAGATTCCCACACAGCGCTTCCCACACAGATTTTACCTGGGCGGCCGATATATTATTGGGGCGGCCCGGTTCTGTGTTCGCGAGAAACTGAGAACACTCTGCCACAGACTCGCATGCTCTGCATGCAGACCCACAGAGACGCGCTGGATACAGAAGAGCGCAAAGACTAAATAGACTGATCCAGCTCATTATTTGGAGTGACAAAACATTTTCCCCGGACATGTCCAAGAATCTGCTTTCGCTTTCGATATTAATTGTATTCATTTTTGCATTACTTTATAAGCAAACTTCGTCTGGTGCGTCTCAATCTCTCTGCAGCACCAACACAGCAGACAGAGAGAGAGAGGGAGAGAGAGAGAAAGAGCAGATCAAGACACCAGTTTTAATTTCATTAGGAGAACAAAATGTTTAAAATCAAATGTGTTACCTTAGGCTGCAGGTTAGAAATATGTTTTTATTTAAAGTATCTGCAATAAACAATTTTATTTGACTAATTTAATACTGGAAGTATTTTCAGTACAGTGTAAGTTCCTTAACTAAAAAGACACCAGTTTTTTTGTTCTCTGTAACTTGGCATTTAGGAACCAAGGACTTAAAAGAAAAGTCTTTCTTTCTGAAAGGCACTACATTTAGTTTATTTATCTGCAACATTGTGTTGTTTAATTACAGTTTTGCCTTTGTACAATAAATGTTCTCAAAATGACATGCAACGTTTCTTTATTTCTTAAATGAAATAGCAGTTTGGCTTTCCTAAGGGTCTCTGTTACCTGTTCTGAAATTGTTCTATTATAATTTATATATTGCAATATATATCGTTATCGCAAGAGGCTGCAATGTATATCGCAATATGGATTTTAGGCCATATCGCCCATCCCTAACCACAACAGATCAATAACTATAGTGAGTTACCATAGCAACTATAGAATCACCACTACAGATCAATAGCTATAGTTGCGTTACTATAGCAACTATAGAATCACCACTACAGATCAATAGCTATAGTTGTGTTACTATAGCAACTATAGAATCACCACTACAGATCAATAGCTATAGTTGCGTTACTATAGCAACTATAGAATCACCACTACAGATCAATAGCTATAGTTGCGTTACTATAGCAACTATAGAATCACCACTACAGATCAATAGCTATAGCTGTGTTACCATAGCAACTATAGAATCACCACAACAGATCAATAGCCGTAGTTGTTGCATTACCATAGCAACTATAGAATCACCACAACAGTTCAATAGCTATAGTTGTGTTACCATAGCAACTATAGAATCACCACAACAGATCGATAGCTATAGTTGTTGTGTTGCCATAGCAACTATAGAATCACCACAACAGATCAATAGCTATAGTTGTGTTACCATAGCAACTATAGAATCACCACAACAGATCAATAGCTATAGTTGCGTTACCATAGCAACTATAGAATCACCACAACAGATCAATAGCCGTAGTTGTTGCATTACCATAGCAACTATAGAATCACCACAACAGTTCAATAGCTATAGTTGTGTTACCATAGCAACTATAGAATCACCACAACAGATCGATAGCTATAGTTGTTGTGTTGCCATAGCAACTATAGAATCACCACAACAGATCAATAGCTATAGTTGTGTTACCATAGCAACTATAGAATCACCACAACAGATCAATAGCTATAGTTGTTGTGTTGCCATAGCAACTATAGAATCACCACAACAGATCAATAGCTATAGTTGTGTTACCATAGCAACTATAGAATCACCACAACAGATCAATAGCTATAGTTGCGTTACCATAGCAACTATAGAATCACCACAAAAGATCAATAGCTATAGTTGTTGCATTACCATAGCAACTATAGGATCAACAAATGTATCAAAAACACTACAGTATTTATCATACATTTTAAACAATATTTGCCACAAATTTACCATAAACCACTACAGATGTTGGCACTTGTGTGACTTTGGTAAATCAAATATAATTATTTGAAAACACTGACAGAGACATGTTTGAGTGTTTTTACAGTACTGTACAATACAAGACTACACAAAAAACCTATAAAGGGTTTCGAAAACTTTAGGCCCTATCATACACCTGGCGCAATAAGGTGCAAGCTGTGTTTGCCGTGATTTGTTGCTATTTTCAGACCAGCACAACAGTAATTTTCACGTTTTGCACCACGTTGTTTAAATAGCAAATCCATTTGCACCACTTTGTGGACTCATGGGTCTGCTGGTCTATAAAAGAGGTGTGTTAAGGTGCATTGTTGGAGTGTTGCTATTTGAGGAACTGAAATAGACTGCGCCATTGACCAACTAAAAGCTGCTCTAAAGTCACGCAGATCGCGTTAGTCATGCACCTATGCAGGTCCAAATGCTTACACACTGCTGAATACACACAGCAACACACACATATCTTTACAGATGAAAACAATTAAAGGATTAAAATGATACAGAAATTATTAGGCTTTTTCAGTTTATTCATGCCAATCTGCATCTGTATAATGTTATTATTATTAGCAGCATTATTTATTATCTGCAGATTTATATTTGTTTAAATAAAGACACGTTTAGATTTGTTCAGCTGTGGGGTTTTGGAGACGTCTGCATCACCATATGGGGCATAAGAACAGGACGTGTGTTTGGATATAACTCAGTTGTTTGACCACACTTCATTACTATTGTTCATTTATTCCTTTTCTGGAGATTAGAACTGAATTTAGAAATAGTTTAGACAAATCTTTGAGCTTAACAAACTAAATTAAATATGTGAGCTAATGGATGTGTTCAGTGGAGTGAGTTTCCACCGTTTCCTTACTCCACCAAAGTAAAGGAGTAAAGTAAAGAGAAAGTAAAGAGGCTGAATGGAGGAGGCTCATTCTTTATCCTCGCGCTGCAGATGCTCTGTTTAACTGTTTTCTCGCTAGTGAAGCGTTCAGCTTTTACACTTACAAAGTCCACCATGTAAATAGTTAATGTGGCGCGACGCAACTGACTCTTAAAGGGAATGGAAGATGAGACTCTGATTGGTTTAATGAACATTACGTTTAAAACACACCCAGAACTCATTTAGAGCAGTGTTTCTCAACTGGTGGGTCGCGACCCAAAAGTGGGTCGCGGGAACATTTTCAGTGGGTCGCGGAGTGTGTGGTCAAAAAAACAACAAAAGTTTAATTTTTAACTTATTTTGCTTATACCGGACTTTTATTTTGAAATGCGCGCGCGACAACCGAACCGACTACTTCCCGATAAACATTATGATGATCCGTGGATGAGCAATCCCTTTGGAATCGACGTGGAAAGCGTCACGTTGCCGAGCAACAAAGAGAATCAGCTTGTGGAGCCGTCATGTGATAAGACGCTGAAAAAGAAATTCAGTGAAGTAAGCCTCTCCCAGTTTTGGTGCCGCAAAGTGCTTTCTGAGTATTCGTCCCTTGCCATTCGTGCGATCAAATCCATCCTACCATTCAGCACTACGTATTTGTGTGAAAGTGGCTTCTCTTCCTTGGTGCAGCTTAAGTCAAAGCAAAGGAACAGGTTGGACATAGAGCACGATCTTCGGGTCTACCATCACCCCAGACTTTGAAACTCTTATCAAGAGTAAAGCACATACTCAGTTATCTCATTAGCTTCCCAAATTACTGTTAAGTGAAACAGATGTTTGTAATTGCTGTCATATTAGATGTAAAAATGGTTATGATTGTTTTAATCATTTGCTGATTTGTTCTGTTCAACAGGATCAGTGTTATTGTTTTATTAACAGTTCAGTTTAGTTCATGGTAACTGAACCTTTTCTTACCCTTACTTTGTAATATTTCTATAATTTGATACATTTTGTTAAATGACAGCAATAAAATATTGTTTATTTGTAAATATTGGTGACTTGTGATTTATCTGTCACTATTTGTGTATGTTAACAAATAAATACAAATTAATTATAATTCCTAAAATTATATTATAGTTCCTAAAAGTTTGGGTCGCGGCTTGATGACCATGTAAAAATGTGGGTCCCATGGCCAAACCAGTTGAGAACCACTAATTTAGAGAATAAGCACAGCCCAGTTAGACCATGCGCCGAGGCGCAGAATGTATTTTTCCATCCTTAAATTGGCAAAAGTGGATTCCGACACACCCTTAATGCTTTTGCGCCATGTGCTTTAGACTTTGCGCCTAGATCGTTAAAATATATAACCCTTTATTTTTTTTCATGGCAAGGAATTGCATGGAATTGCTCATTTGTATTTCGTTTGTGTAAAGCGCTTTGAGAATTATGTTTTAAAGGCGCTATATAAAAATAAATGATGATTATTATAATAAACAGGGAGTCGGCTGGGCTGTTTTTCAGCAGATCTGCGGGTGACAGATGGCGTTTTCTGAAGATGAACGTTTGACTGTGATTGGCAGGTTGAGCCGCTCGGCATCTCTTTCTCTTTCTATTTCTAGTGTCTCTGCGCTTGTAGATTGTCATCTGGGAATGAGATGGTAATTTCTCAGCGTGCACCTCTGATCTGAATCCTCCGTCTGTCGTCTTCATGTGAAGCTGGAGGTCAGACGTCCAGCTTTTACAGCACTCGCTGCCATCTGAAGACGCTTTACTGTTTAACATCAGATCCGGAGGAGGAATACGCTGCTTTAAAAACCAATGCATTGCTGTGTTGTCCCATTGTTTTTCCCCACTTTCTGTTTAACAGAGAAAAACACATTTATAATCATAATAGTTTTAATAACTCATCTCTAATAGCTGATTTATTTTCTCTTTGTCATGATGACAGTAAATAATAATAGACTAAATATCCTTTAAGACACTAATATTCAGCTTAAAGTGACATTTAAAGGCTTAACTAATTAGGGTAAAGTTAGGGTAATTAGGCAAGTCATTGCATAACAGTGGTTTGTTCTGGACACAATCCAAAACTAATATTTCTTAAGGGAGCTAATAATGAGCTTAAAACGGCTTTTAAAAAATTAAAAACTGCTTTTATTCTAGCCGAAATAAAACAAATAAGACTTTCTCCAGAAGAAAAAAATATTAGAGGAAATACTGTGAAAAATTCCTGAAACGGTTCAACATCATTTGGGAAATACTTAAAAAAGACAAAATAAATAAATAAATAAATAAATAAATAAATCACAGGAGGGTGAATAATTTTGACTTCAACTACACTGTAATAAATAAATGCATAAAATTTACCCGTTAATTTAACCATTAAAAATACTGTACAAACCGTAAAAGTAATTTCTCATTTTTACAGTAAAAGTTTTACCGTATTTCATTAATTTATAGTAGGGATGTGCACATCGATGCTCGAGTATCGATATATCGATACTCAGAAGCTTTTAATTTGGTATCGATATTTTAAGAGTATTGATATTTTCACTATATTTTAATAATTTCTGCATAAATAAATGTTTTAGCGCTGTGTACAGGATTGTCAGTGACGCTTTGTATAGAAGACGTTACACCAATCAATCTGCGGCTGAACGTGACGTGAGCGATCATGTGCCTTTTAGATAACTTACGTACTCAACCCACTTCTGCATTACGTATGACACGATGGCAGAGAGGTAACGCGGCATGTTATATTGCTGCACGAGCAATATTTGTGATAAGAAAGTCGTACACAGCAACAATACAAGCAGCATATATTGATTCAGCATATATTGATTCAGTGGTGATTCAGCATATATATATATATATATATATATATATATATATATATATATATATATATATATATATATATATATATATATATATATTAAGGGTGTAACGATACGCGAACCGTTTGGTACGAGGCTTTCGGTTCGGTACGCATACGAACCGAACGATTCAGACTAATATCTAAAAAGATAAAAGAGAATAAGTCCCAAATGACGTGACAGGCAACATCTGCCTTCCCCGCCCACCTCCAAACACTACTCTAGTCAGGCACACACTGCACTCAGTGTCGGAGTAAGCTACTGGCGCTCAAACCGAAAGTTATGCCGCTTTCAATCCAAAAAAGCCGGCGGAGCTGGGTGTTGAGATGATGCGGGGTTTGTCGCGGACAAAAGCGGAGGCCGAGGGGCGCTGAGATGATGCAGGGTTTGTTGCGGACGAAAGGGTGGAAACGCGCCGCGGACTGACTGCACTACAGCTAAAGGGCTAGTAACATTAATGTAATCCTCCTATAACCAACAGCGGGTCTGGCGTTTGGGAGCACTTTGGTTTCCCTGTAGACCTTAATGCTTAATCGGTAGTGGAAATTTCGGGTTTTAAGAAAATGTTAAATGTAATAGAGCCTCGTTTCATTATTCCTTCATAAGCCCATTGCCCAGTTGACGGTCAAATCAAGCAGATCTCGGTTATATCCACATGTGCTGCCGTTAATCCGCGAGTCAGGTAATCAAAAAATAGGTCGCATGATATTTAAGTATAAGTGGGTCACGCGTGGGTAAGATCAATTATTGGTGATGCAAACTTTAACTATTTACTCTAAAATATTAAGGTGTTTTAAGCAATCTTGACAGACTGGCACAAATATGCTTTCATTTAAAAAATCGCTCCTCACGGCTATATGCGGTGAACATCTCCGTTCTCACAGGTTTCTGAGTTTTCTCATCATCAATCACTTTCAGTCTGGGAACATGTTCAGTGCTGCGAATTTTGTTAAGCCTGTTCTGCAACATTGTGGTCAAATTATTTGATTTAATAGAGGATATCGTGTATTGAGGAGGATATAGGCAAAGATATTGCAGAGAGCTGAGACCTATGACGACTTTAAAGATGATATTTAGCTTGTTTCGCATTAATGTAGATATATTACATGTTTTAATTACATTATTGAATAAAATGAATAGCATTATTATTTTTAATCATCATCATTAATAATAAATAAACTAAAAATAATTTGACAGCTTCAGCTGTTCACATCACCGGCACTTTCGGACTTCAGCACCACGTGTCTTTAGCATGAATTGAAATAGACTTTCCCTCCTAAAGGAAAAAAATACAATAATTTTTAAAATTGCAATGCGATTATAGTCATGTATTCGCAATTTCACATAAATCAGCATGCGAAAATTTTATTGTTTCTATTGTGCTCTCTCTCTCTCTCTCAGCAGCAGTTCACGCGCGCTGGCACTACCATACACAGCCACATCTCGTAGCACATTAATTTGCAACTTTGTTGCATAAAAAATAGGCTAAATAACAAAATTTAATTAACAAACAAATTAAATAAAATTATTTGTAAAAATGAAACTACAGAAAAAAGAAAATGAAAAGAACTGAAACCAGCTCAAATGTTCTGTTCTGGAATAACAGGTGTTGCGATCAAATTAATTCGATGGAATGATAAACACAGACAGGCGCATTTTTCAGAAAATAGCCTATTTTATTTAATTTAAAAATATGTTAGGCCTATATTTATTATATAGGCTATAATTTTTTTTTAAATAGCCTATATTAATTTACCATTAATTTTGGCTTTAACGAATTATTGAACAGATTATTAATAACTTATCAAAAACCACTTTACTGAGCTCAGTGTCGGCCGTCACCGGATAAAGTCCAATCTTTCTTTAATTTTTTGGACTTTTGTTTGAAAGCTTAGTGGCATTGTAGAGGTCCAATTTACTGTTGTTTTATTTAAATTATAGCCTATATATGCGCCAATAAACAAGTCAAAGGAATGAGTGAATTAATAAAATGATTCTTAAATGTCGATATTGTTTTTACTCAAAAAAATAACAAATGTTTTATAAAAAATGAACGAGCAATTTTCATCATTTATACGATTCAGTTAAATATAAGTTGGACATTTATGGGGCCATGTAACATGTTTTTGTGTTTGTTTTTTTGTTCTCGGTGATCTTTAATATATACTGGGTAGCTACGCAAAATATTTTCTAAAATGTCAAGCAGGAATTTGTCAATAGCTTTAATTATGAAGACAAAAAAATATTAAAAATAACAAAAATAAAATGATAAAAAATACAAAGATAAAAAGAGCAGCATTTTGCTAAATATAATAGTCCTTTACTTGCTTTAAATCCTGCTATGTGTTGTTTCATATTCGTTTTTATTTCACTTGCTGCATTAGTTATTTAATGTTTGAATGCTGAAAGAAATAACAGCCGTCCTTTAAATCATTATTTTACCATCAAAATGTAGTATATTTTATATTATTATCAACTTTTGATATAAAACCGCTGTGTAATTTAATTGATTGTTAAAAATGAAATAATTTTATGGCATAACATTATGGCATGCTCAGAAGACAGCACGAGCATTCATAACAAATAACGTAAATATTATCCCGCTTGCTTTTTGAGCGCTGGCAAGTTCTTACACCCCTATGATTGGTCATTGTCTTCACCCGCTCTACAGAAAGGGCTGCGCTTGGCTTTAGAAACAAAAGCGTTGTTCACCCATGAGTGACGCGGGAAAAACAGCCGCGGGTCAGTCTATATGCGCATAATACGCGGTTATCAGGTAATCCATAATAGAATAAATACATTACAATAAACTCGCACCACAGGCACGCTTGTGTCTGGATCCACAAGTATCGCTTTAACAGAAACTTTACCTCACGGACATGCCAACAGGTCAAATGCCCTAGGCGTGTGTGTGTGGGAGAGAGAGTTGGAGTTTTACAGCATTTCTCCCTAGTAGTGAAATAGCGGCTCGTGCTTTACCATTCCTCAGTGTCAGTGAAAGATCTGCTTTTTAAGTAGTAGGAGTGTTTTATTTACTCACCCTCGCCTCCTTCGCCATAGTATTCTACCGCGACATCGTGCATAGGGGATAAATGACGTCAGTGCGTAATAACCTGTTATGATCTATTACTGAACCAATATCTAATTGTCCCCATTCTGCATCGTGGTGCACCGAAGAAATGATTAATTTTGACACCCCTAATATATATATATATATATATATATATATATATATATATATATATATATATATATATATATATAATTAATTAACATTTTTTCTAAAAATTACATTAACATTTTAAATAAAAAGTGGTATCGGTATCGGAAATTTTTTAACAAAAAGTATCGGTATCGTATCGCATTAAAAAATTGTGGTATCGCCCATCCCTAATTTATAGGTAATATGTCTGTTATCTGTATTTTGAATTACCAACATCTACACATCTTGTGTTACACAGATAGACAGGTTAACACAGCCATATGCAGGTGGTGATGAGAAAGTTACAAAATGAGCCAAAGCTCATCACAAACAACCTTTCCCACAATCAGAAAAGTGTATCAGTGCATAGAAGGTGCTCAGTGTCAATCACACGGCTACTAAACACCAGTATGGCAACACACATAAAATTAAAGTCAACATTGTTTATCAACATTAGATGTAACATAAATCTCTAACGTACACAACTGATGGGGAAACAACTACACTCAAATTTTTTTTTTCCTCGTTCAAACTACTTATTTAAAATGAGCTGAATCAACACAATTCTTGAGATTTCATTGGGACAACTTAATTTTTTTATGTTCAATCCACATAAATTTGTTAAAAGTGTTAAGTTAACTTAATCAATTTGTGTTAGGGATAACATGAATGAATTGTGTGGAACTCAATTAAAAAGTGACGTGCTATGCAGGACATTCTGGGAAAATCAATTTACGGTAATTCGGCGTATATATTAAGGAAACACACTGTTAACTAGGTTAAGGATTTTTACTGTAGTATTTTTACGGTTGAAATCACGGCCATTTTTTACAGTGTATATATATATATATATATACACTCTCAGAAATAAAGGTACAGGAGCTGTCACTGCGGCAGTACCTTTTCAAAGGGCACATATTTGTACCTGAAGGGTCCATAATGGCACCTCAAAGGTACTTTTTAGGTACATTTAGGCACTAATGTGCACCTTTAAGGTATCACTGTGGACTCTTTCGGTACAAATATGTATCTTTTGAAAAGGTACCGCCCCAGTGACAGCTCCTGTACCTTTATTTCTGAGAGTGTATATATATATATTGTGGAACATTGCATACTGTATGCTGACAACAGAAATGCCATCGAACTGTGCATAAAAGAAAAGCGTATCATCATTATTCAGATTGTAATAAACTTATCTTCATTTGTGTTTTCTTCAAGGAGGAGTAAATGATGCCAGCGGTTGAGTTTTTGCATGAACTCACCTCTTGAGTGGTTTTTGAGCCACATACTGTGTATCTATTTTTTGGATAAGCTGCAAAAATTTAAATTAAATAAATAAATTTACATAAAATGTTCTTAGCAATTTAATATCTTTGATTAATTATAATGTTTAATTTAAATAGATTAAAAGTTTAACCAATGAATAAATAAATAAATAAATTAATTAATTAATGGTAAAATATGAACTCATTTATTCAATTTCTTTTCAGCTTAGTCCTTTTAATAATCAGGGGTCTCCACAGCGGTATGAACCGCTATCTTATCCAGCATATGTTTTTTACGCAGCGGATGCCCTTCCAGCTGCAACCAATCACTGGGAAACACCCATACACTCTCATTCCCGCACATACACTACAGACAATTTAGCTTACCCAATTCACCTATAGTGCATGTGTTTGGACTTGTGAGGCCAACATGGGGAGAACATGCAAACTCCACACAGAAATGACAAATGGCCCAGTGATCTTCTTGCTGTGAGGCAATTGTGCTACCCACTTCGCCACCGTGACGCCCATTAAATAATCAATTAAAGGTCAAATATGAAGTAAAATATGTCATTATTTTTAATAAAAATAATAATAATCAAATATTCATAATGGTTTTGTTATTATTTATCTTTGTTAAAAAAGGAGAGACAAATTACATTTTCTTTACAATTTATACCCAGCACATATTTTTTTTTAAACAAAAATAACCCATAACCATAATTGATGAAATAACCTAGTTATGTAAAAGTACATTTTTATCATTAATAATAATTATGCATAAATTGGATTATTCTTTAGAATTTTAAGTAAAAGAAGAGAGAGAAACTGTCACGATCACCAGCAATCCAGGCTTGCAGATCACTGGTAAACACCATAGACTGTAAAAGATATGGACGTAGTATCGTGACGTCACCCATAGGTTCCTGAAGAGTGCAAATGAAGCTACAAGTATGCGTGGCCAATCATTGCCATTTTGTTCGTGCGTCATCGCACCGACCAGGGGTAACCAAACAAGTGCAAAGAGGCGGAGCGTGAGCGGAGCTACAGTCACCTGCTACTATTTTGCTTAGACGAGCTTTTGTTTGGGAAAAACGCTTAATACTTCATTACCAGCACTGTAAAAAAAAAATTGTAATTTTATGGTTTATTTCATGTAGTTGGGGTGTCGGAAACAAAACATAAATTAACGGACATTAAATTACAGAAATTTCCTTAAATTTTAATTTTTGGTAAATTTCTGTAATTTAACGGCCGTTATTTTACGGTTTTTTTTTTCGGCACCCCAGCTACCAGAAATAAACTAAAATTACGGATTTTTTTTTACAGTGTACGACTCGTTTGTGTTCTGACCACATGTGCTTGGTTGTATACTATACTATACTATACTATACTATACTATACTATACTATACTATACTATACTATACCAGTGTTTCCTCTAGGATTTTTCCCAGCTGTGGCGGCAGGCTTTTTTTTTTTTTTTAGATCTGCCAACTATTTTAAAGACAAATATTACACACAGTATCAAGTCGAGATTGCATTCATGTAATACGAGCATGCAAATCTCTTTGCTTGCGCGCCGATTTCCTCTGTTCGTGCACAAAACGTCTTGCACGCCCTCAAATATACTCTGCTAAAGTGCAGATCTGTATGTGCGCTGTCAAATAAACACTGCTGAAGTGCGATTTAGTGCGCTTTTGTGTGTTTTGCGACATTAATGCATCCTGAAATGTTCATCTTAACTGAAAGCTACGCCGTGTTTGCTGGCCTCACGCATCACGCACCTGTCAGTCAGTCAGTCAGTCAGCATGTCACCTTAAAGGGTTGAACAAATAGCGCACAGCACTACGGTTACAGAAAAGTTTGTGCTGTTATAATTCACTTACCTTTCAATATGTTTTGGTGCGATTATAACCCGCTATAAAAAAACATGACTGAATGTTTTAAATGCGTTGTAATATAGCCGTGGCGGGATGAATTGTGGTGTGGCGGCCCGCCACGGAAGAATGAATGTAGCGGAAACCTTGTATACTATACTATACTATACTATACTATACTATACTATACTATACTATACATTTTTCTACAGGAGGAAAACGCGAATTACTTCCAAATACTTCAAATATAGTTAGTAAATGCAAGAGTATTTATGAAATCCAGGGAGAACACTGTATGACAACGCTTCAGATGACTGTTCTAAAGCCTACAGCTAATCAATCTGTCAGATTCTGGAGCGCATTACAGCTCTAAAGAGAATTATAAATCACAAATTATCCCAAATAAAACAAATAAATTTATAGATATGGTATATAAGTATGTAAGCATTGCACTTACCTGAGAAATAGAGGCAACTTGAATGGTTTGTGAGCACAATTAGGTGCACAGCATGCCATATCATCTGATAATTGTAGGAAATAATACCAGAAGGCAATTAACTGTGTAAAGCCACAAACAACAACACAAAAATATGATGTATATGCCGAGTTCAGCGGCTTATCACCCGTAATCAGCCTAGGTGACATGACGGCGACCAGAGAGACCTAGCTGTTACTTAAGTGGCCACGCCCTTAATTATGCAGACCTAATATAACTTAATATAAACGAAACGGATGAGTTATAAAAAAATTCACCCCCCTCACAGTTGTCATGAAGGGGAATATTAGCTATATGCACCAAAGCCATCTTTTGTAACAGGCTGTAAACACCTTTTGATCAGCTGTAAAATTGGCCAATTTAGCATTGCAGTCAGAAAACGTCTGGAGTTTATGGAGCCCCCAAAGGCCAGTCGATGAATTGCAGTTTCAGTTACTTCTGAATTGGCTTCATGAGAAAGAGCGGGAGGTTGTCGCTTGGTAAACACGCACCTTCACCCGCACTACAATTCTGCCACTTTATGGACTACATTTCCCGTCATGCAACTCACACACACCTGTTCCAGTTCTCCGATGATTACACAAACAGCTGGAAGCTGATCAAAGGCTCATTACACAGACTGTTCATACACCACACTTGCACGCACACATTGGTGAGTCTTGTTGTCTACTTGTAACATTACGAAGCGCTTTTCTTGTTTGACTTGCCGTGTTTTTGACCTTTTGCCTAGTTTCTTGTTTCCATTGTCTTGCCGCCTGTCCTGACCATTCGCCTGATTAGATCCACCTACTTTTGGATTACCTGTATGTACCCATTTGCTTCGGTGATTGACCTTTGCCTGCCTGACCATTCTGTGTTTAATAAATACTGCACGTGGATTCCCACCGTCATTCGTTACAGAAATGGGGACAAAGTAAAATATCTTCAATTTAATTCAAAGACTCCTGATAAAATAATAAATAGATTTTCCAGAAATAAAATCCCCCCCCCCCCCCCCCCCCCACACTCTTAGCTCTCAGGGTGTTGTGTTTAAGCTCATCTCTAGCACAGAAGATAAATTGTAATAGCTGGACAACATCCAGAACATCATCCGTCCATTTGTGCAGAAACATAATGAACTGCTGTAAGCGAGCTCTTATTCACTGACTAATGAAAGAGAAAACAGCAGCACAAAGACTGCATTACAGAGGAGAGATGACGGAGCTCATTTATCATTACACAACTCTTCATTAACGCTCACAAACATCACTGTTAATCAGCTGAAATGACTGCTGAAAACGTTAAAGACCGGCTAATTACTCACCATACAAACACAGCAGGAGCATAAATAATGTTTATGCAGAAAAGAGCAACAAAAGACTACAGAAACATGCAAAAAAAACAGAACGAAGATGCATTTTTAATTATTGTTGAAAATATACACATTTTGGGCGACAAGGTGGCTCAGTGGTCAGCACTAGGCATGGGTTGATAACCGGTTTCAAGGTTCACCGCCGTTTGAAAAAGTCAAGGTTTTAAAACTGCCAGAATTTTCTGTTACACCATTCCTACATTATATGTACAGGTTTTTCTGTGTGTTTTTACAACCATTTTATTTAGTTTTTTAGGGCAACAATATCTCCATTAGAAAAGGACCCTCCACATCAAAACTCAGACATTTAAAAAGAGCAGATCAACTGCTATAGCTGTTGTGTTACCATAGCAACTACAGATTCACTACAACGGACCAATTGCTATAGTTGTTGTGTTGCCATAGCAACTACAAAATCACCACAACGGACCAATTGCTATAGTTGTTGTGTTACCATAGCAACTACATAATCACCACAACGGACCAATTGCTGTAGTTGTTTTGTTACCATAGCAACTACAAAATCACCACAACGGACCAATTGCTATAGTTGTTGTGTTGCCATAGCAACTACAGAATCACCACAAAGGACCAATTGCTGTAGTTGTTGTGTTGCCATAGCAACTATAGAATCACTATAACAGATCAAATGCTAAAGTTGTTTTGTTACCATAGCAACTACAAAATCACCACAACGGACCAATTGCTATAGCTGTTGTGTTACCATAGCAACTACAAAATCACCACAACGGACCAATTGCTATAGTTGTTGTGTTGCCATAGCAACTACAGAATCACCACAAAGGACCAATTGCTGTAGTTGTTGTGTGGCCATAGCAACTATAGAATCACTATAACAGATCAAATGCTAAAGTTGTTGTGTTGCCATAGTAACTGTAGAATCACCACAACAGACCAATTGCTATAGTAGATGGGTTGCCATAGCAACTGTAGAATCACCACAACAGATCAATTGCTAAAGTTGTTGTGTTGCCATAGCAACTACAGAATCACCACAACGAATCCAATTGCTATAATTGTTGTGTTACCATAGCAACTACAGAATCACCACAACGGACCAATTGCTATAGTTGTTGTGTTGCCATAGTAACAACAGAATCACCACAACAGATAAATTGCTATAGATGTTGTGTTGCCATAGCAACTACAGAATCACCACAACGAACCAATTGCTGTAGTTGTTGTGTTGCCATAGCAATTATAGAATCACTATAACAGATCAAATGCTAAAGTTGTTGTGTTGCCAAAGCAACTGTAGACTCACCCCAACAGATCAATTGCTATAGTTGTTGTGTTGCCATAGCAACTATAGAATCACTATAACAGATCCTTCACTATAGTTGTGTTGCCATAGCAACTGTAGACTCACCACAACAGATCCTTCACTACAGTTGTGTTGCCATAGCAACTGCATAATCACTACAACAGATCCTTCACTATAGTAGTTGTGTTGCCATAGCAACTATAGAATCACCACAACAGATCAATTGCTATAGTTGTTGTTGCCATAGCAACTGTAGAATCACCACAATGGACCAATTGCTATAGTTGTGTTACCATAGCAACTACAGAATCACCCCAACAGATCAATTGCTATAGCAGTTGTGTTGCCATAGCAACTGTAGAATTACAACTAAAGATCCTTCACTATAGTTGTGTTGCCATAGCAACTGTAGAATCACCACAACAGATCCTTCCCTATAGTTGTTGTGTTGCCATAGCAACTATGGAATCACAACAGATAAATTGCTATAGTTGTTGTTGCCATAGCAACTATAGAATCACTATAACAGATCAAATGCTAAAGTTGTTGTGTTGCCATAGCAACTACAGAATCACCACAACAGATCAATTGCTATAGTAGTTGTGTTGCCATAGCAACTATAGAATTACCACAACAGATCAATTACTAGTTGTTGTGTTACCATAGCAACTATAGAATCACCACAACAGATCAATTACTATAGTTGTTGTGTTACCATAGCAACTATAGAATCACCACAACAGATCAATTACTATAATTGTTGTTTTGCCATAGCAACTGTAGAATCACAACAACAGATCCTTCACTATAGTTGTGTTACCATAGCAACTATAGAATCACCACAACAGATCAATTGCTATAGTTGTTGTGTTGCCATAGCAACTACAGAATCACCACAACAGATCAATTGCTAGATACTATAGAATCAACATAATAGACCAATTCAAATATTTCACTATAGCATGGATCAAAACATTACAGTACATACCATAAATTACTACAGTATTATCATCATTTATTTATCACTGATGTGTGTTCAGTTCAGGCTTATGACGCTCTTTGAGGAGGACTCAAATTCACTTTCACCAAATCCCAATCCATCAGAGCCGGAACAAGTTTGCTATATTTGCAATCCGAGAAGCTCTTCTTCACATGTATATGTGGGCTTCTGATGAAGCTGTTGAGCCTCTGGAGGAGTGACAGACAGAAGCAAACAGCTGCTGTCACGCCGCCGCTCGCTTTGTTCTATTATTCAAGACATATGCATTATACGCTGCTTCATCATCAGACCAAATCTAACAGAAGATGCAGAGCCTCCCAGAGCTGCTTCTTTGAATAAACACTCATAAATATTTCAGCATCCCGACACTTTAAATAAAGACAGTCTGAGTAAATAGCGCTGGTGCATCTTTAGGCTAATAGAGATGTCAGACGTGATCAACTGATTGTGCTTTGAAGCAAACACACAAATCATGCCTGTCCACGAGCAATAAACGATAACAAAAGCTGCGATTCTCGTGCACATCTTGTCAGGGAAGCACAGGTCTGTGACCAGTATTAAGGCCCAATCCCAATTCTATTTTTGTACCCTTCCCCCTTCCCCTTGTCCCTTGAAACAGAGTGTGAAGGGGAAGATCTTCAAAATTTACCCATAAGAAATGGGACCACAGGACCTGCACACGTCATCATACGTCATCACGATCTCTTGCTTCATACGAGATCGACGATGGCGACTGCTGTAGTTATTCCAGTTGCATTATTGTTTTCTATTTATCTTCAGGAAATCACTGAAGACAACGATACCATGTTATCATGACCATATAATGTGGCAATAAGATTGTAACTGTGCATTTACACAGTGGCCATATTCATCTATGTAAACACAAGAAAACAACATTAAAACAAAACTAATCAGATGGCGCTCTGTGGCGCGACAGAAATATGAACAGTGTCCTGAGTTGTGGCTGGGCGCCGCGGACAGCCGTCAACGTGCGGCGCCGGTGTGTGTACTCTGATTGAAATCTATTTTTAGAATTCTGAAATGCGTGTCGCCGAGCGCCGCTTCTGGTGTGCGACCTGCTTAAGGGTCTGTATGTGTTCATATATGTTGCATTTATTTATTTATTTTATATAATTGCAGACGTTACAGTAGGCTATTTCACACTATCATTGATCTGCAGTTATAATCAAATCATGTTCATAGAAAAGTTAGTAATAAACATTTATACAGAAGTATTTATATGTTTAAAGCATCTGTTTTGTGAGAAGTGCTTCTCATATGATATGTGAATGACCCGTACAGCTTTACTGTAGACATTAGGTGCGTTTGACTTCATGCAGCGCTGCGCAGATCGATCGAAATCTGTCTTAAAGCGGTGCACGCCGGTTAGAAATGTTGTCCGGATTGACGCTGCGCCAACGCCATGTGACTGTCACATGTGGCATTAAAGTACCGCGACAGCGCTCCGAGATCAGACGACTGACTCAGCCCGCACAAATTTCAAAACAAACAATTCACTGTTTATACCCTCTCTATCTTGTACACATCATGCTTATTAAAAGACTACAGATATTTTACTGCAGCATCATCTTTAGTTAAATAATCTGGTTATAAAGGCTAGATTGTTTGCACAGGTTTATTTTCGACCTTTTGACCTTTTTTTCGACCTACAGTACAGACTATTTACTGTATTCAGCTCCATAAACGATTTAAATGATATATTTCAGTAAATAACCTAAATATTAACTTAAAAGAGTCTTACAGACCTGTAATAAAATAATTATCATCATTGATCCTGACATCCTAAAGGTTTCTTAACAAATAAAGAACTATTTTATTAAATAATTATAAAATAATGTTTAGGATTATAAAATATATTTGATTTCCTGTCTAGCTGTTTATTCAGTTTTAAAGGTGACACTGATGTACCTGCTCTTTCTTACTTCTACTTAAAGTGGAGCTCACTTATTTTAGGAATGTCCTTTTGTTCAATCTGTTTGGATTAAAATGCTTCTTTGAAAATGCTTTTATTATCTAAAATAATCTTAATCATTGTATAAATTAATCAGAACACCTTGTTTTGGGTTTTACACTAATGTCTATTGGAAAGTTTTATATCTATGAATGTAAATAAATGTAAACCCCTTTTTAGCATATTAAACAAGAACTATTAGCCTAGAGTGATGTTTAAACTCCTACAATTTGTGTTTATTGCTTTGTATTTAATAGGCCTGTTGGTTTTTGTGTTTATATTCCCCTTATTTCCCCTTATTTCTCTCATGCGTTTGTAATATATTTAATTCATAAATCGCTTATTGTTTAAAAAAGAACTATAGTTTGTAGAGACTGTTTTGTGTTTTATTTGTAAATATTTTGTTGTTATAAATAAAAAAAAAAAATGATGATGACGCCATGTGATCTGTCATCATGACTGCTGCAACTTTGAACCCCGAAGTGTCCGGCTTGACGGCTCCATTTTCAACTCCGCCCCGCCTGCGCTCGGCTAATCTCGTTGATCACCGGCTGCAGCTGTGCTTCATGTCGAACGCACCTATTGATTCAAGCGAGAATGACGTCGACTGAAACCCTCTGTAGTACACCACGCCCACCAAAAGGGTACCCTTGTAGTGGAAACGCAACCCTGATAAAGGTGACCCGTACTGTACCAGTGAGTGGAAACGAGCCATTAGTTTGTAATCTGACTTACAGTATTCTCTGATCAGCCATTTCAGATGTTACTGAAGGTTAAACAAACGATGCGTCTAATTTGACTTTACCTTCAGGTTAAATGTAGATACAACCACCTATACTTTACGAGAAAAGAAAGTCTTGTGAACACGATGTCTATTGGTGCTCTAGGTCTGACAATTTCAGACTTTGTTCTCGATGTGATTATGCATTCACAAGGATCTGAACAGTTATAGGGGTGGTGAAATGTATATTTATATTAGTGGTGTAACAGATCACAAATCTGCAGTTCGGATCACACTACGTTTTTTTAGTCACGGATCGGACCATTTTTCGGATCAGCAAAAAAGTGAGGAGACAAATGTCGTTTGCTTTCCATTTATATAAAATATTACTGCAAAAAACATTGCTTTAACAAACAGAACTTAAAACCTGTAATGTTAATAAAAATAAAAATCAAGAAAGAACAGCTGAAGAAAGAAAAGTATTCAATATGAAAGATGATCTACTGTTGCTGATAATGCTAAATATAGAAATCTAACATCTACAACAGATCATATTTATCTTCAATTAATGATTCAACAATTCACACATTAAACTTCATGTTTCATTATAGGTGTATAATTTTTGAAAACATTTGAAGAGTTTTGTTGCAAAACGAGATATATTCATTTTGAGAAATGTTGGTTATTTGACATTATTATTTAAGACATCAATAGTCAAGTCCCTTAACAATTTTTGTACATTAAACTATTACTTGAGCTCAGTGAAGGTCAGGAACACAATATTCTTTAAATCCAGGATATTTTATTCAATTTTATGTCCATAAATAAGTCAAAAACCATGCCGAAATGCAACATATTTACAGTTGCAATCAGAATTATTGAACACCCTTTGAATTTTTTTCTTTTTTAAATATTTCTCAAATGATGTTTAACAGAACAAGGAAATTTTCACAGTATGTCTGATAATATTTTTTCTTCTGGAGAAAGTCTAATTTGTTTTATTTCGGCTAGAATAAAAGCAGTTTTTAATTTTTTAAACCCATTTTAAGGTCAATATTATTAGCCCCTTTAAGCTAGATATTTTTTCAATAGTCTACAGAACAAACCATCATTATACAATAACTTGCCTAATTACCCTAACCTGCCTAGTTACCCTAAATAACCTAGTTAAGCCTTTAAATGTCACTTTAAGCTGTATAGAAGTGTCTTGAAGAATATCTAGTCTAATATTATTTACTGTCATCATGGCAAAGATAAAATAAATCAGTTATTAGAGATGAGTTATTAAAACTATTATGATTAGAAATGTGTTGAAGAAATCTCTCTGTTAAACAGAAATTGGGGAAAAAACAGGGGGGCTAATAATTCAGGGGGTTGAATAACTCTGATTGCAACTGTATCTTAACATTGTCAAACATCTTAAATTGGTAAAAAAAAAACAATAGATCATAAATATATGGAATAGTATATACAAAGATTAATAATAATACGATTCTGAGTTAGTTTTGGCCAGAACGTACACAACACAACACAACATAACATAACTTTTTTTTTTTTTTTTTGCAAAACGCTTTATATCCACCATAAGGCCGATTTATACTTCTGCGTCAAGCGCACGCGTATGCTACGGCGCAGCCTACGTGTGGACGCATAGCCCCTCGCAGTGGCCGTCGGCTACGTTGACGCGCACCTCTCAAAAAATGTAACGCGTACGCGTATCGCAAGCTCTGTGATTGGTCGGCTTGGTAGCGCTGATAAGTGTGGGTAGAGGTGAGAGCTGCGCGCCCGATGCAGCGAGTGTTTACAAGTGTGGAGTCCCGTGAAGGAGCTCCGGATGGAAACTGTTGTTTTGTGTTTACCTTATGATTAAGTTGTTGCACGTCCCGCCTCAAAATGAGCGAATTTGAGCCATTTGTACATTAAGGAAGTGTTCAGGAAAAACTAAACACCAGCGAAAAAACTCGACACAGAGGAACATAAACACCTACTGCCAGCTAGTGTTTCGGAAGTGTTATTGCAGAGAAACAGAAACAGCGCGCTGAAGTAATGTAATGTAATGTGTATTTATATAGTGCATTTATTGTGTATGGCCATACACCCAAAGCGCTTCACAATCATGAGGGGGGTCTCTCCACACCACCACCAGTGTGTAGCATCCACTTGGATGATGCGACGGCAGCCACAGGACAACGGCGCCAGTGCGCTCACCACACACCAGCTATTGGTGGAGTGAAGAGACAGTGATAGAGCCAATTCAGTGGATGGGGATGATGGGTAGGGGCCGATTGAGGGACTTTGGCCAGGACACCGGGGTTACACCCCTACTCTTTACGAGAAGTGCCATGGGATTTTTAATGACCACAGAGAGTCAGGACCTCGGTTTAACGTCTCATCCGAAAGACGGAAGTATAAATGCACGGCTACGCGCGAACCTTGCGCCATGGGTCACGCCGATCACTTGACGCAGAAGTATAAATCAGGCTTTAGGCTATACAAACTAGCGCACAGTTTGCATAACTGTTTAGTTGTTGTAGTTTTGTTCCATGCAGAAACGCGGTGTTGAGAAGCTTTTACGATTAATAATCCGTGAAGAATTAAAGTGCGGTTAATAGTGAAACCAGTGGCTCCCCCAGAAAATATTCTTAAGGGTGGCCAGAAGCGGGGTGGTGGCACACACAAAAAAAATGTATGAACTCAGTGTAATGTTATATTTTTGTTTCTGGTAAATGAAATAATGTGGTTTTAATTCATTATTAATTACTCTTGAAATATCGCAATTTATTCCTAAGAAAATCAATAAATTAAAATTCAATAAAATAAAAAATACAATCTATATTTAGTTTAAAAACACTTTTCATAAATATAAATAACTTTTCAGTTATTTTCACATACTTTTATTTAGGGATGGGCGATATGGCCTAAAATCCATATTGTGATATACATTGCTGCCTCTTGCGATAACGATATATATTGCGATATATAAATTATAATAGAACCATTTCAGAACAGGTTACAGAGACCCTTAGGAAAGCCAAACTGCTTTTTTTTTTTTAAGAAATAAAGAAACGTTGCATGTCATTTTGAGAACATTTATTGTGCAAAAGCAAAACTGTAATTAAACAACACAATGTTGCAGATAAATAAGCTAAATGTAGTGCCTTTCAGAAAGAAAGACTTTTCTTTTAAGTCCTTGGTTCCTAAATGCCAAGTTGCAGAGAACAAAAAAACTGGTGTTTAGTTAAGGAACTTACACTGTACTGAAATTACTTCCAGTATTAAAAAGTCAAATAAAATTGTGTATTGCAGATACTTTAAATAAAAACATATTTCTAACCTGCAGCCTAAGGTAACACATTTAGCTTTAAACATTTTGTTCTCCTAATGAAATTAAAACTGGTGTCTTGATCTGCTCTTTCCCTCTCTCTCTCTCTCTCTCTCTCTGTCTGCTGTAGTGTTGGTGCTGCTGAGAGATTGAGACGCACCAGACAAAGTTTGCTTATAAAGTAATGCAAAAATGAATACAATTAATATCGAAAGCGAAAGCAGATTCTCGGACATGTCCGGGGAAAAGAGAATGTATTGTCACTGCAAATAATGAGCTGGATCAGTCTATTTAGTCTTCGCGCTCTTCTTAAAGCTGCTCTCAAATCAGAACAACAGCGCGTCTCTGTGGGTCTGCATGCAGAGCATGCGAGTCTGTGGCAGAGTGTTCTCAGTTTCTCGCGAACACAGAACCGGGCCGCCCCAATAATATATCGGCCGCCCAGGTAAAATCTGTGTGAGAGGTACTGATGTAGACAAGCCACAATATGCCATGCATGAGGCTCGCAACTTGTGCGACACGCCGCCATTCGGTGCCATGCGTTGCTTAGTGCTGTTGTTGCTGTTGCTCTTAATTTCGCGGGTAGATTGCGTCATCAAACATGCATCATCGCGATAGTGCAATAGAATTAGAATCTCTATCGTTGGCCAATTTTGTATCGTTTATATCGCATATCGTTTATATCGCCCATTACTACTTTTATTGTACAGCATACTGTATATGCCGTGTCTAAAATTAATAAAGAATAATGAATTAATTAATAAAACAAAGAAATGAACAAAAGGCAATACTATATACACACACACACACTCACTATACAGACTCTAATAATATCATTTATCCTTTTTGAGCCACAATATTCTTAATACAGCTTCTTCTATTAATTCACCTTAAGGTAAATATTAAATTGCCATTGCTGTCTATTGAAGGCGTGTGCGTGCTGTCAAAGACGATCGGGGAGGGGCAGGGGCAGTGAATCAGCTATGTCAGTGGCACCAGTCAATTAACAAAAATTTAGTGGCTGCTATTTATTTATTGCAATATTGTGAATTTATGCAAGTACATTTAAATTAATAATATCAACAGCAAAATCATATTGGGGTGGCCAGAGTTTACACTGGGGGGCGCCCCTGAGTGAAACTGGTTAATCGTTGCATCCCTAGTTGTGACCATACATTTTTTATGCGCATTTTGAAAATCTATGCTCATGTTGACACTAGGGTTGCCACCCGTCCTTGGAATCGTCCTGTATTTGAGAATGAAATTGCGCGTCCCGTTTTGAATCAATACGGGACAGGTTTTGTCCCGTATTTTTTATCATTTTTTAAAGTAGCTTTTCTGTTATCGATCAAGTCTGTTATCAATACCACCCTATAAATTAGGTTGATTAGTATTTTCTCCTCTCCTCTAGGTTACAGCAGCTGAGTTAACGCAGGTGTACCACACAATTCAACATAACATCAGCTATAACAGTGCTGCAGAGTTGTAAAAGAGAAAGACTGACTGCATCTGATCTGTTTACACAGATTTCAATAAAAGACAGTTTATTTTAATGTCCAAGTGTTCTTACTTTCCTGAAAACTTATTTTAAGTTGCAATTTACCACCACTGGGCATGCTATTGGGCCTGTGATTGGATGTGGCCCCCGCTGCAGTATGCGTCCCTTATTTTTTTGTATTAAAAGTGGTAACCCTAGTTGACACTTCTATTAAGAATTTTTTTCATAAAAATAGGTGGATGGAAATGGTTATTAAATCGCAGAACAATTCTAAAAGCATGTGCTGTACTGACCAAATGCAGATGAAAATCCCCTTTGATTAATTTCTCAGCCCTAAGAGCAACTACTGGATCTCCAGAGAGGATTGAGCCGAGTTACAGGACAAACGGCAGAGGACAGAGAGCAAACTCCTGCATGGATGGAGCACTTCTTTCTGAAACACAATCATGTGCTCGACTGTGCATTAAAACTCACATCTACACCAGCCTCGCTTTACTACAAACTCACATTTCAGGACAGACTCACAGCACATGCACTGAGAAAACCTTTGGAACAAGACTGAGGATTTAAAGTCTGTTCCGCAATCTTCAATACTATATATTGTGATAAAGGATACTTGTATCGTGAGAACTACAACCCTACTATAAACTATAGGATTGGGTCATTTGTTTATATTACTATACTGTAGTCGTTGTTTTACCATAGCAACTATAGAATTATCACAACAGATCAATTACCATAGCAACTATAGAATTATCACAACAGATCAATTACCATAGCAACTGTAGAATTATCACAACAGATCAATTACCATAGCAACTATAGAATTATCACAACAGATCAATTACCATAGCAACTGTAGAATTATCACAACAGATCAATTACCATAGCAACTATAGAATTATCACAACAGATCAATTACCATAGCAACTGTAGAATTATCACAACAGATCAATTACCATAGCAACTATAGAATTATCACAACAGATCAATTACCATAGCAACTGTAGAATTATCACAACAGATCAATTGCTATAGTTGTTGTGTTACCATAGCAACTATAGAATTATCACAACAGATCAATTACCATAGTTGTGTTACCATAGCAACTATAGAATTATCACAACAGATCAATTACCATAGTTGTGTTACCATAGCAACAACAGAATTATCATAACAGATCAATTACCATAGCAACTATAGAATTATCACAACAGATCAATTACCATAGCAACTGTAGAATTATCACAACAGATCAATTACCATAGCAACTGTAGAATTATCACAACAAATCAATTACCATAGTTGTGTTACTATAGCAACTATAGAATTATCACAGCAAATCAATTATCATAGTTGTGTTACTATAGCAACTATAGAATTATCACAACAGATCAATTACATAGCTGTGTTACCATAGCAACTATAGAATTATCACAACAGATTAATTACATAGTTGTGTTACCATAGCAACTTTAGAATTATCACAACAGAACAATTACAATAGCTGTGTTACCATAGCAACTGTAGAAATATCACAACAGATGAATTACTGTAGTTGTTACCATAGCAACTATAGAATCATTACAACAAATCAATTACCATAGTTGTGTTACTATAGCAACTATAAAATTATCACAACAGATCAATTACCATAGCAACTATAGAATTATCACAAAAGATCAATTACCATAGCAACTGTAGAATTATCACAACAGATCAATTGCTATAGTTGTTGTGTTACCATAGCAACTATAGAATTATCACAACAGATCAATTACCATAGTTGTGTTACCAAAGCAACTATAGAATTATCACTACAGATCAATTGCCATAGTTGTTACCATAGCAACTACGGAATTATCATAACAGATCAATTACCATAGCAACTGTACAATTATAACAACAGATCAATTACCATAGCAACTATAGAATTATCACAACAGATCAGTTACCATAGTTGTGTTACCATAAAAACTATAGAATTATCACAACAGATCAATTACCATAGTTGTTACCATAGCAACTATAGAATTATCACAACAGATCAATTACCATAGCAACTACAGAATTATCATAACAGATCAATTACCATAGCAACTGTAGAATTAAAACAACAGATCAATTACCATAGCAACTATAGAATTATCACAACAGATCAATTACCATAGCAACTATAAAATTACCACAACAGATCAATTACCATAGCAACTATAGAATTATCACAACAGATCAATTACCATAGCAACTATAGAATTATCACAACAGATCAATTACCATAGCAACTGTAGAATTATCACAACAGATCAATTACCATAGCAACTGTAGAACTATCACAACGGATCAATTACCATAGCAACTGTAGAATTATCACAACAGATCAATTACCATAGCAACTGTAGAACTATCACAACAGATCAATTACCATAGCAACTATAGAATTATCACAACAGATCAATTACCATAGCAACTGTAGAACTATCACAACGGATCAATTACCATAGCAACTGTAGAATTATCACAACAGATCAATTACCATAGCAACTGTAGAACTATCACAACGGATCAATTACCATAGCAACTGTAGAATTATCACAACAGATCAATTACCATAGCAACTGTAGAACTATCACAACGGATCAATTACCATAGCAACTATAGAATTATCACAACGGATCAATTACCATAGCAACTGTAGAATTATCACAACAGATCAATTACCATAGCAACTGTAGAACTATCACAACGGATCAATTACCATAGCAAATGTAGAATTATCACAACGGATCAATTATCATAGCAACTGTAGAACTATCACAACAGATCAATTACTGTAGTTGTGTTTTCATAGCAACTATAGAATTATTACAACAAATCAATCATCATAGTTGTGCTACTATAGCAACTATAGAATTATCGCAACAGATTAATTACTAGATGTTTCCATAGCAACTATAGAATTATGACAACAGATCAATTACCATAGTTGTGTTACCATAGTAACTATAGAATTATTTCAACGAATCAATTATGATAGTTGTTACCATAGCAACTATAGAGTCGCCATAACAAGTGAATTCAAGTATTTCCTACAGCATGGTTAAACACTACAGTATTCACTATAGATTACTATAATACTTTTCATGTTTAAACAGGTTTGGGACTACACGAGTTTTAAGTTTTGTAGTACGGCTCTAGGTTCATTTGTCCACTGAATGTTCTGCATGGATGTGAACGTTTAGTCTCATAGATTGATCTGTGAATCTCTCTCCCTCTTCTCCTTCCGTCTGCTCCAGATCCTCTTCTCTCTCCTTCTCTGTGAGTCATGAATTTAAGATGGGACTGAAAACCAAGCTCTGATTCAGTGTCTCTGTCCCCTTCATGCAAGCCGATGGTTCACAATGAATAATTCAGCGCTTTTTCACTCAAAATGATGATCATGGAGTCTGCTCATGGAGCCGTTTGAGCTATTTTAAAGCAGAGAGCGTCACATCTGCCCCACACTCACTCTTTGTTTTACCGTTTCACCAAGCAGAGGTGCTGACACGGGTCAGGAAAACGAGACTCGCTAAAGATACACGGGTGAAAAGGACAAGACACAGTTGAAAAAGTCAGGGAACGTGTGTGTGTGTGTGTGTGTGTGTGATCTGCTCCCATATAGAAATCCGATATCTGGCTTATATGCAAATGACATGTATATGACAGAAAAATTCACATTTGGATTTCGCATATATAAAACAGGTCTCAAATACAACATATACTTTGAAATAATGCACATATAGCCACTTACACGCATATATATTCTTTCAACCATTGGAATTACAAAGATATGTTCCTAAAATTGTCAATAAAACCTCTGTGTCAATGAATCCGGTGTATGTTTGTGTGTGTGGGTGTCTGTGCATACATGCATGTGTGTACAGTGTGGATGTGTGTAAGTACATTCATGCATGCATGTGTACTGTGCGAGTGTGTGCGTACAAGCATGTGTGTATGTATGTACGTATGTGTATATATGTGCGTTTGCACATGTCTGAGCGTGTGCATGTTTCTATAGGTGTATATGTGTGTGTGTATGTATGAGAGTGTGCTTGTGTGTGTGTGTGTGTGTGTGTGTGTGTGTGTGTATATATATAAATATATATACAGTGTTGGGGAGAATACTTTGTAAATGTATTTAGTTACAGAATACAGAATACCTGCTTTAAAATGTATTTTGTAACGTATTCCGTTACTTTGCTTAATCCTGGTACTGTATTCTAAATACTTGGAATACTTGCCCTTGAAAACAGCCTTCAAGTCTATTAAATGTCACACTATGCGTTGGTAGCAATTTCTGCAGGAAAACAGAGGGCCTCTAATGCCCATTATTGACTGATAAATAAATAAAACAATATAATTATGTTTATTAAATAATGTTTATTTATCAAAGTGTCAACAAATTCAATTTCTGTTTCTATAATAAAGATAAAAAGTGCTTGAACATAGACAGCATTACTGTCTGTAATATACAGTAGATTGCACTGCACTGTCAGGTTTCGCTCACCCCTCTCATTCTTTAAAGAGAAAAAATGCTTGAACTTCCAAGACGTGAATGCATTTTTTCCTTTACTGCTGCTAGAAAGTTGCTTCGGTTGCGGCTCCAACCCCTCGAGCTCCTGGTCTGAATCCTTCATATTTGTACACTCAAGTTAACCAGGGCTGCCAACTTTGGCTAAGGTGTCCCGCCCACATTTGTGTCAGAAAAGCAAATGTAAATTTAAGAAGCGTAAATGAAACCTCTGAAAGCGCAAATAAAACATCAAGCAGCGAATTCACGAACAATGACGGCAAAAAAAGCAGTTTATTTGAAAATCATGGTTGTTGTCCGGTTGTTCGGTGTTTGCGATCGTCTTTTTTGCTGCGTGAGAAAATGGAGGTGTGGCGTGAGAGCGTGAGAACAGGGTCATTTGCGTGAGTCTCACTGAGTTAACGCTGGTGATTGCAGTCGGGAGTGTAGCTTCTGTTTCTATGGTTTCGGCGGCAATTTAGTAATATTATTATGGGCCAGACATGCATCACCCGAAGTATTCCAATGGTATTAGGAAAGTAACTGTATTCTAAATACCCTGTTTAAAAATAGTAACTGTAACGGAATACAGTTACTCAAGAATAGTATTCTAAATACGTACCGCCGGTACATGTATTCCGTTACTCCCCAACACTGTATATATATATATATATATATATATATAAATAAACTGCTCATTAACGCAAATTTCTAATTAGCCAATCACATGGCAGCAATTCAATGCATTTAGGCATGTAGACATGGCCAAGACGATCTGCTGCAGTTCAAAGCGAGCATCAGAATGGGGAAGAAAGGGGATTTAAGTGACTTTGAACGTGGCATGGTTGTTGGTGCCAGACGGGCTGCTCTGAGTATTTCAGAAACTGCTGATCTACTGGGATTTTCACGCACAACCATCTCTAGGGTTTACAGAGAATGGTCCGACAAAGAGGAAATATCCAGTGAGCGGCAGTTCTGTGGGCGCAAATGCCTTGTTGATGCCAGAGGTCAGAGGAGAATGGCCAGACTGGTTCCAGCTGATAGAAAGGCAACAGTAACTCAAATAAGCACTCGTTACAACCGAGGTCTGCAGAAGAGCATCTCTGAACACACAACACGTCCAACCTTGAGGCGGATGGGCTACAGCAGCAGAAGACCACACCGGGTGCCACTCCTGTCAGCTAAGAACAGGAAACTGAGGCTACAATTCACACAGGCTCACCAAAACTGGACAATAGGAGATTGGAGAAACGTTGCCTGGTCTGATGAGTCTCCAATTCTGCTGCCACATTCGGATGGTCGGGTCAGAATTTGGCCTCAACAACATGAAAGCATGGATCCATCCTGCCTTGTATCAATCGTTCAGGCTGCTGTTGGTGGTGTAATGGTGTGGGGGAGATTTTCCATTAGTACCAATTGAGCATCGTGTCAACGCCACAGCCTACCTGAGTATTGTTGCTGACCATGTCCATCCCTTTATGACCACAGTGTCTCCATCTTCTGATGGCTACTTCCAGCAGGATAACGCACCATGTCGTAAAGCGTGAATCATCTCAGACTGGTTTCTTGAGTTCACTGTACTCAAATGGCCTCCACAGTCCCCAGAGCTCAATCCAATAGAGCACCTTTGGGATGTGGTGGAACAGGAGATTGGCATCATGGATGTGCAGCCGACAAATCTGCAGCAACTGCGTGATGCTATCATGTCAATATGGAGCAAAATCTCTGAGGAATATTTCCAGTACCTTGTTGAATCTCTGCCACGAAGGATTAAAGCAGTTCTGAAGGCAAAAGGGGGTTCAACCCGGTACCTAATAAAGTGGCCAGTGAGTATATATATATATATATATATATATATATATATATATATATATATATATATATATATATGTGTGTGTGTGTGCATGTCAGTGCTTTCATGCATTTGTGTATGTACGTGAATATGCATATGTGTGTGTGTGTGTGTGTGTGTGTAGGTCAGTGATGTGAGGTTAATGTGTGCGGATGAGCTCTTTCACAGCAGAATGAAGCCGAGCGTGGCTCCACCTGTGGTCTGCTCTGAAGCTCATCTCATCTCCTCACATCCAATAATGTCCACATAAAGACTCTCATGGACACCAGTGCAAAAGTCTGAAGACACATCAGTTACCTCACATTCTCTCTCTGCGTCACACCACAGTAATAGAGTCATACATCATGAGAACACTTCATCATTTACTCTCATTTCCTCCGAAATGTATTCGTGCAACATATTTAACGTGTTTTATATCTATATGTTTATTTAAATGAGGGATAATACATCCTGATGTTATTTTAACAGAATAAAGCCTGACACGTTTATCAGCAGCTATTGTGTAAGATTTATTCTGTAATAACAACCGACTGGATGTACTTTATGCTGATTATAACACTTGTAGTACTGGGAAACACCCATACACACTCATTCACACACACACACACTCATACACTACGGCCAATTTAGTTCATCAATTCCCCTATAACGCATGTGTTTGGACTGTGGGGGAAACCGGAGCACCCGGAGGAAACCCACGTCAACACGGGGAGAACATGCAAACTCCACACAGGAATGACAACTTACGGGGCTCAAACCAGCAACCTTCTTGCTGTGAGGACACAGTGCTAACCACTAAGCCACTGTCATTATTACTATAAAATAATAATTTTTGTATATAAAAGTCTATAGTTAGAATTCTAGAGTGTGTGTGTGTGTGTGTGTGTGTGTGTGTGTGTGTGTGTGTGTATTAGTGTTTGAGCATATTAGTGTGTTGTGTCTGCTGTTTGTGTGTGTGAGCATTTGAGTGTTTGTCATGTTTGTGTGTGAGAGTGAGCGTATGAGTGTGTAGAAGTGTGTGTGTGTGTGTGTGTGATGTTGAGTCACTCTGACAGAGATTCATCAAAGACACCAGTGAGGTGCCTTATAGTGTATTGCTATGGCAACAGGAGTGTTGGGTGTAATGGAAGGCGACTTGCATAGACATGCTGGCACTGCTCCATCACACACACACACACACACACACACACACACACACACACACACACACACACACACACACACACACACACACACACACACACACACACACACACACTGAGCCAGAATTCTGGTTGTAGTGTCCACATTGTACCCAGAGTTTCACAAAATCTTCACCCTGGCCCAGAGTTTTCAGAAAGGTTCATCTTCGCGTGGACAAACAGTGAAAGCCGCAGCAATAAAAATGCTGTTTTGAAACGGCCCATAATTGAGTGGACAGGGACCGAATATGACTACTTTTATTTATTTTCTCTCATGTCCTGTTTCTTTTTTTTTTAAATGTTGCACATTTATTCAAAATAAAAAAGCTGTAAACTCAGATGTACATCAGTATTCACAGCCTTTGCTCAATACTTTGTTGATGCGCCTTTGGCAGCGATTACAGCCTCAAGTCTTTCTGAATATGATGCCACAAGCTCGGCACACCTGTCTTTGGGAAATGTTGCCCATTCCTCTTTGCAGTACCTCTCAAGCTCTATCAGGTTGGATGGGAAGCGACGGTGTACAGCCATTTTCAGATCTCTCCAGAGATGTTCAATAGGATTTAGGTCTAGGCTCTGGCTGGGCCACTCAAGGACATTCCCTGAGCTGTTGTGAAGCCACTCCATTGATATTCTGGCGGTGTGCTTTGGGTCATTGTCCTGCTGGAAGATGAAGCGTCTCCCCACTCTGAGGTCAAGAGCACTCTGAAGCAGGTCTTCATTCAGGATGTCTCTGTACATTGCTGCATTCATCTTTCCCTCTATCCTGACTAGTCTTCCAGTTCCTGCTGCTGAAAAACATCCCCACAGCATGATGCTGCCACCACCATGCTTCACTGTAGGGATGCTGTTAGCCTGGTGATGAGCGCTGCCTGGTTTTCTCCAAGCGTAACGTCTGGCGTTCACTCTAAAGAGTTCAATTTGAGTCTCATCAGACCAGAGAGTTTAGTTTCTGATGGTCTGAGAGTCCTTCAGATGCCTTTTGGCAAATTCCAGGCGGGGAGTGTCTTCCGTCTGGCCGCTCTACCATACAGGCCTGATTGGTGGATTGCTGCACAGATGGTTGTCCTTCTGTAAGATTCTCCTCTCTCCACAGAAGAACGCTGGAGCTCAGACAGAGTGACCATCGGGTTATTGATCACCTCTCTGACTAAGGCCCTTCTCCCCCGATCACTCAGCTTAGATGATCGGCCAGCTCTAGGAAGAGTCCTGGTGGTTCCAAACATCTTCCACTTACGGATGATGGAGGCCGCTGTGCTCATTGGAACTTTCAGAGCAGCAGAAATGTTTCTGTAACCTTCCCCAGCCTTGTGCCTCGAGACAATCCTGTCTCAGAGGTCTACAAACAATTCCTTTGTCTTCATGCTTGGTTTGTGCTTTGACATGCACTGTCAACCCTGGGCCCTTATATAGACAGGTGTATGCCTTTTCACATAATGTCCAATCAGCTGAATTGACCACAGGTGAACTCCAATGAAGCTGCTGAAACATCTCAAGAATGATCAGTGGAAACAGAATGAACCTGAGCTCAATTTAGAGCTTCACGCCAAAGGCTGTGAATACTGATGTACATGTGATTTTACAACTTTTATTTTTAATAAATTTGCAACAATTTCAAAACCTCCTTTGTTCACATTGTCATTATGGGGGATTGTGTGTAGAATGTTGAGGAAATAAATCAATTTAATCCATTAAGGAATAAGACTTTAACATAAACAATGTGGAAAAATAAGCGCTATCAATACTTTCCAGATGCACTGTATATATATATATATATATATATATATATATATATATATATATATATATATATATATATATATATATATATATATATATATATATATTTATATTTAAATATAAATAAACATTTTCTCAAAAATATGTATGCATTAATGTGTGTGTGTTTATATATACACGAAATAAATACATAAACAGCACATACACTTAAAATTATTAAATAAAACTTTTATTTTAGATGTGATTAATTGTGATTAATTTTTGCCCAGCACTATTATTTACACACACACATATCTATTTACAAACACACACACACACACACACACACACACACACACACACACACACACACACACACACACACACGCACGCAAGCACACACACCTTCAGTTAAGAGTAAGCATCTCTCAAAAATAAAAAGTCCTTCATCTCCAGAAAGTGCACAAACATTCGTGATAAAATGTTTCCACCCACTGTGAGTGACACAGAGATACATGAGTCAAACAATGAGTGTTAAACATCCTCCATCTGTCTTCACTAGCGCGTGCACACACACAAACACACACTGCAGAGAAAACTGACAGCATGTGTGTTTATTATACTGCAAAAATGCATTTATCACTTAGGTGTTTGTCTTGTTTCAAGAGCAAATGTCTTGCTTTAAGAAATGTCAAAAGAGTGTTTTTGCAGCAGACATTGTGCACATCAGGGGTGTCCAAACTCGGTCCTCGAGGGCCGGTGTTTTGCAATGTTTAGTTCCAACCCCAATCAAACACACCTGGGCTAGCTAATCAAGCTCTTACTAGGCTTTCTAGAAACATCCGTGCAGGTGTGTTGAGGCAAGTTGGACCTAAAATCTGCAGGACACCGGCTCTCCAGGACCGAGTTTGGACACTCCTGCTTTACATGTTTGTTTATATAACTACTATTTTCATTAATAGCGCTTCATTTTTTCCATTGATATTTATCTCTTGTTTGAATACACTATGAACAGCAGCTACGCTATTTTCTATATTTCCACCTGGGGATACTCATCCCGAGATTATGCAGCACCACTGATGCGATCCAAGACCTGTGAAGAGATGATCCCAAGGTCTCCATAATCCTAGACCAGGCCGTATCCTGAGCAGATGCTGTGGCGGTCATGGAGGAGCGGAGAGCATGAGACTGATTCCTGAAAGACCCCAGTGACAGACGTGTCCCCGCACTGATCCTGTGGGCCAGCCTGTACACCAGCCGGTGACCTATACTCACATATGCAGCTTCTCCACGACGGACATCCAGTGTTCTCCAGCCTCCAGTGTCTAGACTGCAGCTCTGCACAAGAAGTTTGGCCATAGAAGAAATGGTCGTGCCCAACTGAGCCTGGTTTCTCTCCAGGTTTTTTCCTTCACTTTGGTGAGTTGGTGAAGTTTGTTCCTCCACTGTCGCCACTGGCTTGCTTGGTTTGGGACTTGCACATCCATGGATTTGCTCTTCAGTGTTTGGACTTTCAGCAGTGAATATTAAACCACACTGAACTGAACTAAACTGAACTCTGAAAACTGGACTGACACTGTTTCAGTTTACTAGAACTTCTGTGTTCAGCTGCTGCGACAAAATCTACATTGTAAAAGCACTAGAGGAATAAAGATCAATTGAATTTAATGGAACAATTGAGGGTGAGGAGCTCTGACACCCGGGAGGAGTTCGGAGTAGAGCCGCTGCTCCTCCACATCGAGAGAAGTCAGCTGAGGTGGCTCGGGCATCTGTTTGGATGCCTCCTAGATATCTACCTAGGTAGGTGTTCCAGGAATGTCCCACCACGAGGAGGCCTCGGGGAAGACCCAGGACATGCTGGAGGGACTATGTCTCTCGGCTGGCCTGGGAAGGCCTCGGGATCCCCCCGGAGGGAAGTCTGGAGTTCTCTCCTAAGAATGCTGCCCCCGCGACCCGGCCCCAGAAAAGCGGATGAAAATGAGATGAGATGACTTACTTAAAATGGGGGTAAGCAAAATAATCTTATGTGAAAACAAAAAAACAAGATTATTTTGCTTTAACCTCATTGGCAATAAAACTAGAGTTACAAAAACACAAACTAAACATAAAAGCCAAATATAATTGTGTTCACAAAATAAAAACTCCACAAACAAAACCATTAATGAAACAAACTGAAACTAAAATTTAAAGAGAGTATTAAAATAAAATAAAATTTCTAAATGCAAAACTATAATAACCTTGACACACACTGACTAAGGGTGCTTTCACATATGTAGTTCGGTTCATTTGGTCCGGACCAAAGGCAACAAATGATACATTGTAGCATTTTTCTGCCGCCTTTGGGCCGCTTTCACACCGCACTGATTGCTTTGGTCCGAACCAGTTGAAACGAACCAAATTGCAGTCATGTGACAAAATCTACATCACTCACTGGCCAGATGTTATTGAACGCATTTCCTAAACTGCTTTTCAATTGGTCAGAATTCACGTGGAACTACCGCAAATAAACAAACCGGCAGACACACAATGTCGCCGCGCTGGCTGACGCAGTATCCCTGGTCGTAGTATACTATGTAGTTTGTATGCATCACTTTAGACAAACTATACATTTCGAGAATGAAGGGCGGCTGGGGCTGGAAAACAATGTTTTAATGCATTGCAATCGGTGAAAGCATTAGGAGAAGGCGTGAAATAATTTAGCTAAACTGCGACATGGTCATCTTTCTGAAATATCACCAATGATCCATCAGGTAATGTTTCTCCCTCCCTCCCTCTCTCTCTCTCTCTCTGTTTAAAACTGTTGGTTAAGCGCTGTCAACAAATATTTTTCCTCCAAACCCCATAAGATAGACAGCGCATCACACTACGGCAGCTGGATTAGTCCAAAAAGGTGCAGTACTTTTTGCGGTTGGGTCTGTTTTAGTTTGGATCACGTTCTCACCACAAACGAACCGCTCCAGGGTTCGTTTGAAAGCGTACAGAGACCACCTCTTCAAGCAGGTCTCGGTACGCTTTTTTGGTGCGCTTTTGGTGCGCACCCGAGTGCGATTGCTACGTTCTCACCTGCCCAAACGAACCGCACCAAGAGGGAAAACGAACTCTAGTGCGATTCAACCCAACTAAATAAGGCAGGTGTGAAAGCACCCTAACATTCGTGAAGTAAAAAAGCACAATAGGACCCCTTTAAGCACAGAAAGACGCATAAATATCCATCCCCTGATCTCCACATGAGCCCTGCACTCCTGTTTGTTTCTCTCACACATTTCCATCTACTGTCTCCCTCCCACAGCAGCCAAGCACAGACAATCCTCAGAGCTTAACTCTTTAATTAATGTGAATGATCGCTCCACCTGGAACACAATCAGAAGCCAATAGGGATCGAACAGTGACAGTGAGTTACTGATGAACAGAGGAACAGACAGAGCTTGGTTTGGAATTGAATATTAAAGTCAGAATCAGAATCAGAATGTACTCTTCTTAGTTTTATCTGTGCACTTCATCACTTCCTGGTCACATGAAATGCCCCTAGGGTGGGGCTATCAATGTTTTTGGGGCAGGGTTATCTGTATTTTAGACCAGTACTATCAGTCTTTTAGGACGAGGCTAAAAGTGCTTTGCGGTGAAGCTATCTGTATTTTAGGGCAAGGCTATGAGTCATTTAGGGGCACGGATGTCTGTGATTTAGGGCGGAGCTATCAGTCTTTTATGGCAAGGCTATCTGTCCTTTAGGGCGGAGCAATCAGTCCTATAGGGCGGAGCTATCAGTCCTATAGGGCGGGACTATCAGTGCTTCAAGGCGGGACTATTAGTCCTATAGGGCGGGACTATCAGTCCTTTAGGGCGGGACGATCAGTCCTATAGGGCGGGGTTATTAGTCCTTTAGGGTGGGGCTATCAGTCCTTTAGAGCAAGACTCAGTCCTTTAGGGCGTGGCTATTAATCCTTTAGGGCGGGTCAATCAGTCCTTTAGTGCAGGACTATCAGTCCTTTAGGGTGGAGCTATCTGTCTTTTATGGCGGGCTATCTCTCCTTTAGAGCGGAGCTATCAGTGCTTTAGGGCAGTACTATGAGTTCACTAGGGCAGGGCTATTAGTGCTTCAGGGCAGTACTATGAGTTCACTAGGGCAGGGCTATTAGTGCTTCAGGGCAGTACTATGAGTTCACTAGGGCAGGGCTATTAGTGCTTCAGGGCAGTACTATGAGTTCACTAGGGCAGGGCTATTAGTGCTTCAGGGCAGTACTATGAGTTCACTAGGGCAGGGCTATTAGTGCTTCAGGGCAGTACTATGAGTTCACTAGGGCAGGGCTATTAGTGCTTTAGGGCAGTACTATGAGTTCACTAGGGCAGGGCTATTAGTGCTTTAGGACGAGGCTATCTGTCCTTTAGGGCGGAGCTATCAGTGCTTCAAGGCGGGACTATTAGTCCCATAGGGCGGGACTATCAGTCCTTTAGGGCGAGACGATCAGTCCTATAGGGCGGGACTATTAGTCCTTTAGGGTGGGGCTATCAGTCCTTTAGAGCAAGACTATAGTTGCGTTCGACATGAAGCACAGCTGCAGCCGGTGATCAACGAGATTAGCCGAGCGCAGGCGGGGGCGGAGTTGAAAACGGAGCCGTCAAGCCGGACACTTCAGGGTTCAAAGTTGCGGCAGTCATGATGACCGATCACATGGCGTCATCATCATGTTTTACTTATAACAACAAAATATTTACAAATAAAACACAATACAGTCTCTACAAACTATAGTTCATTTTTAAACAATAAGTGATTTATGAATTAAATATATTACAAACGCATGAGTGAAATAAGGGGAAACGAGAGGGTGATATAAACACAAAAACCAACAGGCCTATTAAATACAAAGCAATAAACACAAATTATAGGAGTTTAAACATCACTCTAGGACAGGGGTGTCCAAACTCGGTCCTGGAGGGCCGGTGTCCTGGAGAGCTTAGCTTCAACCCTAATCAAACACACCTGAACCAGCTAATCAAGCTCTTACTAGATACTAAAAACTTCCTGGCAGGTGTGTTGAAGCAAGTTGGAACTAAACTCAGCAGGACACCGGCCCTCCAGGACCGAGTTTGGACACCCCTGCTCTAGGATAATAGTTCTTGTTTAATATGCTAAAAAGGGGTTTACATTTATTTACATTTATAGACATAAAACCTTCCAATAGATAATTGTGTAAAACCCAAAACAAGGTGTTTTGATTAATTTATACAATGATTAAGATTATTTTGGATAATAAAAGCATTTTCAAAGAAGCATTTTAATCCAAAAGGATTGAACAAAAGGACATTTCTAAAATAAGTGAGCTCCACTTTAAGTAGAAGTAAGAAAGAGCAGGTACATCAGTGTCACCTTTAAAACTGAATAAACAGCTAGACAGGAAATAAAATATACTTTATAATCCTAAAAGTTATTTTATAATTATTTAATAAAATAGTTCTTTATTTGTTAAGAAACCTTTAGGGTGTCAGGATCAATGATGATAATTATTTTATTACAGGTCTGTAAGACTCTTTTGAGTTCATATTTAGGTTATTTACTAAAATATATCATTTAAATCGTTTATGGAGCTGAATACAGTAAATAGTCTGTACTGTATAAAAAAAGGTCGAAAATAAACCTGTGCAAACAATCTAGCCTTTATAACCAGATTATTTAACTAAAGATGATTCATTCATTCATTTTCTTGTCGGCTTTGTCCCTTGCGGGGTCGCCACAGCGGAATGAACCGCCAACTTATCCAGCACGATTTTACGCAGCGGATGCCCTTCCAGCCGCAACCCATCTCTGGGAACTTCCACACACACATTCACACTCATACACTATGGACAATTTAGCTTACCCAATTCACCTGTACTGCATGTGTTTGGACTGTGGGGGAAACCGGAGCACCCGGAGGAAACCCACGCAAACGCAGGGAGAACATGCAAACTCCACACAGAAACGCCAACTGACCCAGCCCAGCCGAGGTTCGAACCTGCGACCCAGCTACGTTCTTGCTGTGAGGCAACAGCACTACCTACTGCGTAACTAAAGATGATGCTGCAGTAAAATATTTGTAGTCTTTTAATAAGCATGATGTGTACAAGATAGAGAGGATATGAAAAGTTAATTGTTTGTTTTGAAATTTGTGAGACGGAATTTGTCCAGTAATAAACCCGAAACACACGTGGTTGTTGTCATGCGGTGAACTCGGCCAATCGTTTAATATCGGTGTCGTCATCAGAGCTCGTGCAGATGCTCTTCTGAGTCAGTCGTCTGATCTCGGAGCGCTGTCGCGGTACTTTAATGCCACATATGACAGTCACATGGCGTTGGCGCAGCATCAATCCGGACAAAATTTCTAACCAGCTTGCACCGCTTTAAGACAGATTTCGATCGATCTGCGCAGCGCTGCATGAAGTCAAACGCACCTCATCAGTCCTTTAGGGCGAGGCTATTAATCCTTTAGGGCGGGTCAATCAGTCCTTTAGGGCAGGACTATCAGTCCTTTAGGGTGGAGCTATCTGTCCTTTATGGCGGGCTATCTCTCCTTTAGAGCGGAGCTATCAGTGCTTTAGGGCAGTACTATGAGTTCACTAGGGCAGGGCTATCAGTGCTTTAGGGCGGGGCTATCAGTGCTTTAGGGCAGGACTATGAGTTCACTAGGACAGGGCTATCAGTGCTTTAGGGCGGGGCTATCAGTGCTTTAGGGCGGGGCTATCAGTGCTTTAGGGCGGGGCTATCAGTGCTTTAGGGCAGGGCTATCAGTGCTTTAGGGCAGGGCTATCAGTGCTTTAGGGCAGGGCTATCAGTGCTTTAGGGCAGGGCTATCAGTGCTTTAGGGCAGGGCTATCAGTGCTTTAGGGCAGTACTATGAGTTCACTAGAGCGGGGCTATCAGTGCTTTAGGGCGGGGCTATCAGTGCTTTAGGGCAGGACTATCAGTGATTTAGGGGAGGGCTATCAGTGATTTAGGGGATGGCTATCAGTGCTTTAGGGCGGGGCTATCAGTGCTTTAGGGCAGGACTATCAGTGATTTAGGGGAGGGCTATCAGTGCTTTAGGGCAGGGCAATCAGTCCTTTGCAGGATGGATTTACATTAATTCAATTATAATTAAACACGTCTTATGAGTTCCCACTCACAAAAAAAGTCACAGCATTCAGAACAGAACACAAACATAATAATGAAACAAACATGAACTACATTGTCGCTAACTCTATACAACATTTATAATTCAATTCTAACCCTAACTAATAATTCAAAGCAAAACCAAAACCAGTGATGCTCAATAAATGCACTTTAAAATTAAAAACTGATACACCATAAATTGATTTATAAATAAGTGTCCTTCTTGAAATTTCAAAAAAAGTTACAGCTTAAAAACATAGAAACATCTATTATTGCTTTACATTTCACTCTGCATTGTTTTGCATGCTTGAATTACATTTACAAAAGCTGCTGTCACAACATTTCAGAAGATAAAAAAATGCAACTTACATTAGATTAAAAAAAGAAAAATGCAACTTACATTAGATTTTTTAAAAATGCAACATATCAGACAAAAATAAACCAGCTTACATTATAAAAAAAAGCCACAATAGCCGTTTCTTCACCCTCACCTTGATAGAAACTGTTGCATCTAGAAAATCATCACCAGCCCTCATATTTACTATCATAACAATGCCAGAAATGTCTCAAGACAGCAGTAACAGTTTCCAGTTTCATGAAAGGATGGAAACTCATATTGATATGAGACTAAAATACCAGCCGCTCTAAAACTAGCTGAGCTATTTTAGGGGAATAATCAAACTTTAATCAATTTAATAAATCTTGCAGACATAAACCCCGGATTCAACCCATAACGTGAACACGGCTCTGTAATTTCCTCCACATCGATCCAGTTCTGCGCAGCTGCTGCTCGTTTGATCTGTAATTCATTAATTAAAATGCAATATTGATAAGAGCCGTATGACAGATTGAGATTGTGTTCAGATTTATGGCTGGGGATAGAAAAAGAGTCATTACGAGGCTCACATCTGCAGGAACATTTCTGGCATTTTCCAAATACAAATAATATATAATTTACAGTAAACTGAATCCATTATTAATGAAAAATTATATAAAATGCTTAAATGTGAAAGGGAATATTTGATTCTGTTAAAAAAAGTTTAACAATAAGTTAGAGTTGATGATAACAGAGTTGACGTTAACACAGTTGGCGATAACACAGTTGGCGATAACAAAGTTAGCGATAACAAAGTTGGCAAGAACGCTGTTGACAATAACACAGTTGACGAAAACAGAGTTAACGATAAATGAGTTAACAATAACACAGCTGACGATAACAGATGACAGTACCACAATTGACAATATTAGAGTTGACGATAAAGTTGACGATAAAGTTGACGATAACACAATTGATGATAATGGAGTTGAAAATAACAGTTGACGGTAATGTAATTGACGATTACACAACGGATGATAACACAATTGACGATAATGGAGTTGACTGTAACACAGTTGACAATACCGAAGTTGATGATAACACCGTTGAGGATAACAGTTGACAACAACACAGTTGATGATAACACAATTGACAATAATGGGGCTGATGATAGTTGATGATAAAAGAGTTAACGATAACAGTGACAATAACACCGTTGACGATAACAGTTGATGATAAAACCGTTAATAGCAATGGAGCTGACAATAACGGAGTTAACTATAATGGGGTTGACGATAAAAAAGTTGCCGATAACACAGTTGACAATAACAGTTGACGTTAACAGTTGAGGGTAACAGAGCTGACGATAACACAATTGACGAAAATGGAGTTCACGATAGCACAATTGACGATAATGAACCTGACGATAACGGAGTCGATGATAACGGAGTTGACGATAACGAAGTTGACAATAACAGTTGAGGGTAACAGAGTTGATGATAACACAATTGACGATAATGGAGTTGACAATAGCACAATTCACGATAATGCAGTTGACAATAACGAAGTTGACTATAACAGAGCTGACGATAACGGAGTTGACGATAACGGAGATGACGATAACGGAGTTGACGATAACGGGGTTGACGATAACGGGGTTGACGATAACGTAGTTGGTGATAACACAGTTGGCGATAACAAAGTTGGCAAGAACGCTGTTGACAATAACACAGTTGACGAAAACAGAGTTAACGATAAATGAGTTAACAATAACACAGTTGCCGATAACAAATGACAGTACCACAATTGACAATATTAGAGTTGACGATAAAGTTGACGATAACAAAGTTGACGATAACACAATTGATGATAATGGAGTTGAAAATAACAGTTGACGATAATGTTATTGACGATTACACAATGGATGATAACACAATTGACGATAATGGAGTTGACTGTAACACAGTTGAGAATAACGAAGTTGATGATAACACCGTTGAGGATAACAGTTGACAACAACACAATTGACGATAATGGGGCTGATGATAACATAGTTGATGATAAAAGAGTTAACGATAACAGTGACAATAACACCGTTGACGATAACAGTTGATGATAAAACCGTTAATGGCAATGGAGCTGACGAAAACAGAGTTAACTATAATGGGGTTGACGATAAAAAAGTTGCCGATAACACAGTTGACAATAACAGTTGACGATAACAGTTGAGGGTAACAGAGCTGACGATAACACAATTGACGATAATGGAGTTCACGATAGCACAATTGACGATAATGGAGCTGACGATAACGGAGTCGATGATAACGGAGTTGACGATAACGAAGTTGACAATAACAGTTGAGGGTAACAGAGTTGATGATAACACAATTGACGATAATGGAGTTGACAATAGCACAATTCACGATAATGCAGTTGACGATAACGAAGTTAACTATAACAGAGCTGACGATAACGGAGTTGACGATAACGGAGATGACGATAACGGAGTTGACGATAACGGGGTTGACGATAACGGAGTTGGCGATAACACAGTTGGCGATAACAAAGTTGGCAAGAACGCTGTTGACAATAACACAGTTGACGAAAACAGAGTTAACGATAAATGAGTTACCAATAACACAGTTGCCGATAACAAATGACAGTACCACAATTGACAATATTAGAGTTGACGATAAAGTTGACGATAACAAAGTTGACGATAACACAATTGATGATAATGGAGTTGAAAATAACAGTTGACGATAATGTAATTGACGATTACACAATGGATGATAACACAATTGACGATAATGGAGTTGACTGTAACACAGTTGAGAATAACGAAGTTGATGATAACACCGTTGAGGATAACAGTTGACAACAACACAATTGACAATAATGGGGCTGATGATAACATAGTTGATGATAAAAGAGTTAACGATAACAGTGACAATAACACCGTTGACGATAACAGTTGATGATAAAACCGTTAATGGCAATGGAGCTGACGATAACGGAGTTAACTATAATGGGGTTGACGATAAAAAAAGTTGCCGATAACACAGTTGACAATAACAGTTGACGATAACAGTTGAGTGTAACAGAGCTGACGATAACACAATTGACTATAATGGAGTTCACGATAGCACAATTGACGATAATGGAGTTCACGATAGCACAATTGACGATAATGAACCTGACGATAACGGAGTCGATGATAACGGAGTTGACGATAATGAAGTTGACAATAACAGTTGAGGGTAACAGAGTTGATGATAACACAATTGATGATAATGGAGTTGACAATAGCACAATTCACGATAATGCAGTTGACGATAACGAAGTTGACGATAACAGAGCTGACGATAACGGAGTTGACGATAACGAAGTTGACGATAACGGAGTTGACGATAACAGAGTTGACGATAACAGAGATGACGATAACAAAGCTGACGATAACGAAGTTGACGATAACACAGTTGATGATAATGGAGTTGACGATAACAGAGTTGATGATAACGAAGTTGACGATAATGGAGTTGATAATGGAGTTGACGATAAGACGATAATGAAGTTGACAATAATGGAGTTGACGATGACACAATTTACGATAATGGAGCTGACGACAACACAATTGAGGATAATGGAGTTGATGATAACGGAGTTGACAGTAACACAATTGACGATAATGGATGTGAAGATAAATTTAACAATAATGGAGTTGACAATAAAAGAGTTAAAGATAACGCAGTTAATGATAGCACAGCTGACGATAACACAGAGACAATAACTAGAGGTGCCCCAATCAGGATTTTTGGGGCCAATCAAAAATTACAGATCACTTGAAGCCATATCGGCTGATACCGATCACTGATTACAGGGTCTATTTGAAGCCTTTTATTTATCATGTTTTTATAAATGTATATTAGAAATATTATATGACAACTGAATTAATTGACATGCAACATACCTAAAACATAGCAACCTGTGCTTGGTTAGCTAATAAGAACAGTTTAGGGCAGAGTTGCCCAAACTAGGGTCCACAGGCCAAAGTGGCCCATGATAACCTTTGATTTGGCCCTCCATCCCCTCTGAGGAGAGAGGCAGAATGTTGGGGGTAATGTATTTAATACACATTGTCAATTCTAATTTTAACGTAACCTTTCATTTGTTTGATTTAATGTTAAGCTACAAATAGCATATTTACATTAAATGTTTCAATTAAATGTAGTGAATGAATTACCTTTTTTTTTTTTTTAAATGAACATACTGTTGCTCAAAGGATTATGCACAATTCAGAAGTCATCAGTGAGCAAATCATAAAAAAAGCAGGTGCAGCTTGACATTAACCTCCACTGTGTTATAAATTGAATTCTTATGTTTTCATTATAATAGGTTCATTTTAAAATGTTACAAATATATATATATATAGTGCATTAGCTAATATGATTAAAGTAATATTTTTATAATTTTTAAAATAATTGAGGAAATTAACCATGGCCACTTTGTAATACACTTTGATATATTTACCTTCGGCTCACGGCCCTCAATCAAGTCTGGTTTTTGGTCCTTGATAAGAAAAAGTTTGGGCACCCATGGTTTAAAGCTAAAAGAGCGGACGTTCGTGAGTGAACTTGGTGAAAGAAGCGGCGCTCATCATGTTTTCAACATGAGATATGTGAATGGCCCGAACGTTGTGGTGTGAGCACAAATTAGAATTTAAAAATCTTCAGCGTGACACAGCGCCGCCTGTTGAGTACCCCTGCTTATGGATGTGATGGTGCAACAGCAGCTGTTGCGTGAGTTCTTCAAACAGGGCAAGTAAAGAAATCATATATTCATTCATTAATTCATTTTCTTTTCGCCTTAGTCCCTTTATTAATCAGGGGTCGCCACAGCAGAATGAACCGCCAACTTATCCACCACATGTTTTACGCAGCGGATGCCCTTCCAGCTGCAACCCATCTCTGGGAAACATTCATACACACTCATTCACACTCGTGCCCTACGGACAATTTAGCCTACCCAATTCACCTGTACCGCATGTCTTTGGACTGTGGGGGAAACCGGAGCACCCGGAGGAAACCCACGCGAACGCAGGGAGAACATGCAAACTCCACACAGAAACGCCAACTGACCCAGCCGAGGCTTGAACCAGCGACCTTCTTGCTGTGAGGCGACAGCACTACCTACTGCGCCACTGTGTTGCCTCGAAATCATATATTTTCCACTAATATTCACAGACCACAGGCTACCGGCGAACATCCGGGGCAAGTCATAGTCAGTTGCATAAGTACAGAGAGCAGGTTTTACAGACTCTGTTCTTGCACCATGTAAAAAAAATAAAAATATCTCGCGTGTTTTACATCATCTGATCGGCCTTTCTGGAAACCGCCAATCCAGCTCACCCAAGCGATTATCAGCCAATTGTGATCGGTGAGCGATCGATCGGAGCACCCTTAAAGATAATGCAGATGACGACAACAAAGATGACAAAACAGACCGAAGAACAGACAGACAGACAGATAGATATTTAGTAATTGTCTTCATAAACATGCAATTACATTAATATGTATTATATAAACTTCAGAAAGTTACCCTTAAACCAGTTATAATGGCAACACTATTGCATACTCTTCTCTTTACACACTCAAAAGTATATCATTTCTCTTCACAAAAAAGTACAAAGAATGTAATACAAGTAGGTAAACTGAAAGGCAGCAATAGTTTTAAGTCCATATCACTCATCCCTATCCTCAATCTCCTGAAAGCAGACAAAATGTCTCTCTATCAGTCTTCGAAACCAGAAAACCAAATCAGATCTCAGTGAAACCTCTGACGCGACCTTCATAATTAGCGCAAAGCAACACAAGCGCTCTTATGAGAATTTCCCTCAGCACTTAAACTAATCACTAATGCAATTATCTCTCATAAACAAGTACAGTCCTGTGCTGTCCAGAACAAATGAGTGATGATAATGATGATTACTGATTTTAAACTCGATACTGTGATATTTTGTTTCTCTGTGTTATATACTGCTCAAAAGATTAAAGGGAACACTTGGCATTGCATTGTGTTGTTTAAGTGTTCCCTTTATTTTTTTTGAGCAGTTTATCCTGCAATATGAACAACCACTTCTTGGACTTCACTTGGATAGCACTATTTGGGAATAATTTATTGATTTAGATTAAATAGAATGATTCTGTAGATGATTGTATCTGCACAAAACATATACACTCACTAGCCATTTTATTAGGTACACCTGTCCAACTGTTCGTTAACGCAAATTTCTAATCAGCCAATCACATGGCAGCAACTCAACGCATTTAGGCATGTAGACATGGTCAAGATGATCTGCTGCAGTTCAAAGCGAGCATCAGAATGGGGAAGAAAGGGGATTTAAGTGACTTTGAACGTGGCATGGTTGTTGGTGCCAGACGGGCTGCTCTGAGTATTTCAGAAACTGCTGATCTACTGGGATTTTCACGCACAACCATCTCTAGCGGCAGTTCTGTGGGCGCAAATGCCTTGTTGATGCCAGAGGTCAGAGGAGAATGGCCAGACGGGTTCCAGCTGATAGAAAGGCAACAGTAACTCAAACAAGCACTCGTTACAACCGAGGTCTGCAGAAGAGCATCTCTGAACACACAACACGTCCAACCTTGAGGCGGATGGACTACAGCAGCAGAAGACCACACCAGGTGCCACTCCTGTCAGCTAAGAACAGGAAACTGAGGCTACAATTCACACAGGTTCACCAAAACTGGACAAGAGAAGATTGGAGAAACGTTGCCTGGTCTGATGAGTCTCCATTTCTGCTGCCACATTCAGATGGTCGGGTCAGAATTTGGCGTCAACAACATGAAAGCATGGATCATCCTGCCTTGTATCAGCGGTTCAGGCTGGTGGTGGTGGTGTAATGGTGTGGGGGAGATTTTCTTGGCACACTTTTGGGTCCATTAGTACCAACTGAGCATCGTGTCAACGCCACAGCCTACCTGAGTATTGTTGCTGACCATGTCCATCCCTTTATGACCACAGTGTCTCCATCTTCTGATGGCTACTTCCAGCAGGATCCAGCAGCGCCAATCATCTCAGACTGGTTTCTTGAACATGACAATGAGTTCACTGTACTCAAATGGCCTCCACAGTCACCATAACTCAATCCAATAGAGCACCTTTGAGATGTGGTGGAACTTGAGATTGGCATCATGGATGTTCAGCCGACAAATCTGCAGCAACTGTGTGATGCTATCATGTCAATATGGAGCAAAATCTCAGAGGAATATTTCCAGTACCTTGTTGAATCTCTGCCATGAAAGATTAAAGCAGTTCTGAAGGTAAAAGCGGGTCCAACACGGTACTAGTCAGTGATTTAGATTGATTAGAATGATTCTGTAGGTGATTGTATCTGCATTCAATAAAATACAAGCATATATAAATAAAATACAGTGTTTTCTGATTTTCTGGGGGGGTCAAACAGTATTCAGGTACAAAAAAGTGAATAATCAATTGCAAAATAGCACTGTATAAATACTTATATACACAATTAGTCTTAGTTAAAACTATAAATGCTATAATTCACACAGTTCCATGCTTTAAAACACACTCAAACGACAAACTTTTATTATAATTAATCTGCTCAACTATAATCCAGACTATAATCCTGTGATAATTGCACATGCTTATACAGTGAAATCACATTGCGATATCGATGCTGAAATGATATATTTTGCAGCTCTAGTTTTCATCCACAAGGTCACTTTATATCTGTAAGTGTTGAGTGAGAAACCTGTCGGCCTTTACTTGTTAAACAGACACGCGTATCTGTCTCTTTAATGAAGTTAACGCCACACTGAGCTTCAGGCGACACATTACAACTCAATCCAGCCTTCAGTAATAAATCACTCTCTCTCTCTCTCTCTCTGTTCATCATTTATACCCTCAGTGTTAAATAAAAAAGAAAATCCTTAAAAACTAGCATGATCTACTCCAAATGAACGGCATTTATGAGAAAGTTAATCTTCTGTAATAGTAGAAATATTTGAAATGCAAGATTGTTAAATAAATAAAAATATACACTACCTGACAAAAGTCTTGTCGCCTATTCAAGTTTTAGGAACAGTAAATAATAACTTGACTTCTAGTTGATCATTTGGTATCAGAAGTGTCTTATATGAAAGGAAAAGGCCTCTAGATGACGCTTATTTGAGCACAATAAAATATGATCATGTCTTGATTTTGAATGATTTCATTAGGACAGTAAGGTCTGACTCTGCTTAGACAAAAGTCTCATCACTGAACAGAAATAATGTCCAGTATAGAATATAAAGTCATGCTGCAGTGGAAACAGAATGAATATTGTGTCTGACTCCATCATGAGCTTGGAGGACTGCATCCATACATCTCTGCAATGACTCAAATCACTGATTAATAAAGTCATCTGGAATGGCAAAGAAAGCGTTCCTGCAGGACTCCCAGAGTTCATCAAGACTCTTTGGATTCATCTTCAATGCCTCCTCCTTCATCTTACCCCAGACATGCTCAATAATGTTCATGTCTGGTGGCTGGGCTGGCCAATCCTGGAGCAGCTTGACCTTCTTTGCTTTCAGGAGCTTTGATGTGGAGGCTGAAGTATGAGGAGCGCTATCCTGCTGAAGAATTGTCCCTCTCCTGTGGTTTGTAATGTAATGGGCAGCACAAATGTCTTGATACCTCAGGCTGTTGATGTTGATCATCCACTCTGCAGATCTCTCACACGCCCCCATACTGAATGTAAACCCAAACCATGATTTTTCCTTCACCAAACTTGACTGATTTCTGTGAGAATCTTGGCTCCATGCTGGTTCCAGTAGGTCTTCTGCAGTATTGGTGATGATTGATGCAGATCAACAGATGATCCAGCAGAGAAATCCATCTTCTGACACTTTTCCTAATGATCAACTAGAAGTCACGTTATTATTTGTTGCTCTTACAACTGAAATCAACGACAAGACTTTTGTCAGGTAGTATACAAGAAAACATGAGAGTGAACTGTACATGAGCTAAAAAGTATACATATATAATAAAAAAAGAAATAAAAAGTGCACTTTCCAATGAATCCCCTTCTTACTGTGCTCATGGTTCATTATGACTCATAAAGCCAGCAGTCAGACAGTCTGTCCTATAATAGATATCTCATAATTCTTCATGTCTCTTCTGTTATTCTGGCATGAACTGTGAGATGAGGAGAGATCAGAGCTGCTGTTTCACAGTCACACAGATTTGCATGCAGATTGCTTATAAAACAAACAAATAAACCTGCAATTCCTTCTGTAACATAATTCAAGAGTTCACACTTAGCTGATGATCAATAAAGCGTAATTGGCATGCTGTCTCGGGAGAGAGCCCTGAGCTCGTTTATGCTCGAGCCCGGGGCTCCCTCCCGTTAGAAGGGCGAGAGGGAAGTTCGAGCTCAGGAAGGTCTCGAAAACTCCCCCGCTTATCGCCGTGTGAAAAGTGTAAACTAAAGTTGTCTTAGGTAATAATTTGGTTTAGTCGATTGGCTATGGTGTTTGTTTTTGGACGGTGGGAGGAAACCGGGGAACCCGGGGGAAACTCACGCGAACACGGTGAGAACATGAAAACTCCGCACAGATACGCCAACCGGCTCAATGGGAGGTTGAACTGGTGGCGTTCTTGCTGTGAGGCAACAGTGCTATTCACTGGGCCGCCGTGTCGCCCTATAGGAAAGGGTGGAAGTAGGGGTGGATGGATGGGGGAACTTCGAGACGAAGATAACTGGAGTGAAATCTCTGGTTATTTATAGTTTGTCCGTAATCATCTAATAGGGCAGATTACGGAGCTGATGAGGTGCCAGCCGTGTTGATCATAAGCACGTGATCCTCTCGAAATTAGTTTATAAATAAACCACACTAAGGAGTTTAAGTATATAAAACAATACAAGTGTAAAAACAAAAAGACACAAATTGAATCCTTCAGGATTTTGACATAAATATTACTTCTATACTTAATGACGATAGAAAATTGTAGCGGTGTCAAAATTAATTGTTTCTTCGATACAGACGGGGACAATTCGGTATCGGTTCAGTAGATCATAACCGGTTATTACATGCTGGCTTCATTCATCTGCAAACCCGGATTAAGAATTCAGAGGCCCCTGGGCACAATGTCTTGTAGGCCCCCTACCTGGCACCCCTATAGTCTAATTAAAAAATTTGATTAATAGCATATTTTTTTGAATAAAATGAATCTATAATGTATTGTTGGCATTTTTTAAATAAATATTTGTAGAAATATGTACTGTATATCATTAAACTTATTTTTAAAGCATTTAAAGCATACTTTGAAAAAATAAATACTAATACAGCTAGTGAAAATTAATGGATTTTAATATACTTGTTCAATTTCACTGAAGCAGTACTAAAAATGTATATTTAACGGTATGTTTAATGTATAACTTCTACAAACTTATCATGCATATGATTTGGATATAACAATCCAGTTCTGTGAATCGGAGTCTTCTATAATACACACACTGATTAATGATTCCAACTTGTCTTCCTCATGATGAAGAGTAGGCAATATCTGATATGTAGTGGGGAAAAAAAAGAACGTGTTCATCAGACGCTGGATTCGAACCGGGTTCATGATCGATCGTGTAAAAACATGTTGCCATGCGCTTTACGAGCTACGCCACTCACTCTGATACCTGCTGGGCTTATTACTTATGTTGTCTCTGTCAATCAAACAGTGCTGTGCGTGAATCATCAACAGAGAGAATTACGGGCACCATGTGTCAAGATGATTTGATTGATTACCCTCATAAAAATATTCCCCCCCTCCCTCCCCCCTCCCTCCCTCCCTCGCGTGTCCCAAATCTGGACACTTGGACACCTGGACACCTGACCCTTAATTCACCCCGCTATGAAACTAGGGATGGTTTTTGATATCAAAATACAAATTGATATCGTATCTATCGGGAAAGAAAAGGCATGTTATTAGTGACATTGTAAGGTGACGGTTTTTGTGTGTATTGGGCAGTTATGTGCTTCAAACATTTAAATGTGTATGTTTAGAAAGGGAAAAGGTTGCTTTTATTTCAAGAAAAAGGTGTACATTTTCACATGAATGCTTTTTGACATGTTAAAATCCGTCAGTTTGTTTCGTTTTCTTTTTTAAATCAGTTAAAACGTGTTAAAACGTATTATTTAAAAAACTAAAAAAATAAAAACAAAAAGACAAAACGGTGTTAGATTAGAATGTTAGTAGAGTAAAAGAGTATGTTACAAAAAAGCAAACATTTGTATTATTTGTTAAAGAAGAAACGGAGATGTATCTTACGGAGTGAATTTCGAGTTTAGTCCGGGTCTCACCCGAGAAAAAAGTCATGCTGTCTGTGCGCACACACATAGGGCCTACACACAAACACACCTCTCTCTCTCTATAATGCATAGACGGATTAGGAAGTTAAGACATTAAAAGTTATGAAAAGTAAGAATGAAATAAAGTTATCAAACTAACGTTGTTTCTTAAACTCTTAAACGTAATGAAAACACATTTTAGTGTTGAAAATGAGTTGATTAGTTTAAAAAACATAAACAAAACGACATTTTGAAAGTATTGCAAGTAAACTATTTTTAAAAGGCAAGTATATGTTAAGAAAAAGAGATGTATCTTACGGGACTGAATTTCGTGTTTAGTCTTCGTCTCACCAGAGAAAAAAAAGTCATGCATACACATACAAAACGTACATATACGCATCTCTCTCTCTCTCTCTCTCTCTCTCTCTCTCTCTCTTATGCATAGACGGATTAGAAAGACATTAAAAGTTATGAAAATAATTAAATATAATTATTAAATTATTAAATATAAATAATAATTAAATGTTAAGAAAAAAAAGATTTAGTTGATCTTACGGAATATCCGGACTTAGATCCTCACTCGTTCAGTGTTTGAGAAAGACTGACAGGAAAAACTAAGTCTAAAACAGCGGCCATAACCCCGCCTCTATTCCACCCTCAAAATAAATATTCTTACGGAGACGCAAATAGTGCGACTGTTTTCTCCGCTAGTCAAAACAGAATGACTAAAACATGCAAAGTAAAGCGAGACACATAACCCCGCCTCCAACTCCGCCTTTAACCACACCTCCGACTCAGCCAACCAATCCCGAAAAGGCAAACCGGAGGGTCGAACATGATTGGTTCTAGGTTAAAAAACAATGTTGAAAATAGAAAGAAAAGTTTAAAACAAAATAACTAGTTAATAAAATGTTTTTAACAAATAAATGTTTCAACAAATACTTGTTTTTTTTAAAAAAAAAAAAGGTAAGTTGTACGAATAAAAATAATTTGATAACGATGATCATTTGAATTGTATGTGATAAAAACAAATAGGCTACTACGATTTTGTTATAAGAGATTTGATTCTATTATTTATTTATTACCAAAACGAGTATGTGTTATTTTCATTAAACTTTTTATTTATTTTGTTGTGATAGAATGGACTATTTATTTAATTTAACAGTTTGTAAAAATAAAATCTAATCCTCTTATTTAGTCAAGACAGACATGCAGGCAACACACAAACGCACGCACGCATGAACACTTATTTAGGCATTTGTTTTGCACTGATGCATTTTAGTTTTAAAACAGCAAAAAAAAAAATTGTATTCGTAAAACTAATGTTCAGCAAAAGGCTATTTCGTATTTTACCATGCTTTTCTTCTAATAATCTGTAGCCTATACATATATTTAAGCATTATATTGTCAAAACCACAATGTTTCATATTTTTCAATGAAAATAAAAGTGATAAACATTTTAGTTCTGAACATTACATTGAAGATGACAGTAGTATAAGTAGTTGCTGATACCTTAACACTTTTGGTGTATGATATGATTAAGTTGTTAATATCACAATTAAAAGATGCAGTCTTATTTTATTAAGATAATTAATTTAGCTAAGATAGTGAAACAACGATTGCTAAGATGATGGAAATGACGTTATGGTAGGACTTAGCTATTTTTCCATTTTAAGATTTACCCGACGTTTCCAAGCATCTTCAAAATTTTGTTTGCCCCATTCAAACTTGCTGAAAGTCTGAAAAAAAAAAATCTGAACTTAAAAGTCTTTAAAAGTCTTGTACTTTCAGTATAAAATGGTACAAAGTAATTTAATTTATAGTAAAACCATTAAAAAAAACAAGACATCTATAGTCTAACTGATTAAAATTGTTTTTTAAAGTAAAAATGTAGCCTAACAAGTTTTTTAAGACTTAAACAATTTCATAACAAGTGATATAAAAAAAATATAAACAATGAAAAACTATGTTTATTTTTAAACAGTAGGCTACAAATACGATTTAGTTTTGTTTGTTTTTGTTTTTTTGGAACAAAATGCCTTTGTTAAACCATTAAAAAACATTACATCTACAGTATGTATAGTCGAATTTGTTAATATTGATGTTTTTGACAAAACAAAACAAAATGTTTTATAGAGTAACAATGTACCAATACTGTTAAATTTATAACAAGAGATATTCTAAAAAAGAGAACATGTAAAAAGTTTATTTTTTAAACAGCAAAAATATGATTTAGTGTTTTTGGAACAAAAAGGCAATATTTTCACAATATTACAAACAATATTAACTTAATGTTAAACCATTTAATGACAAGACTCTAAATATCTATAAAATGAAAAAGTTTTATATACAAAAAAAAATAAAATGTTCCAAGTTAAACAATTTCATAACATGTGATATCAAAAATAAAATAAATAGAAACAATGTAAAACTATATTTATTTTTAAACAGTAGGCTACAAATACGATTTAGTTTTGTTCGTTTTGTTTTTTTTGGAACAAAATGTTATCGTTAAACCATTAAAAAACATTACATCTACCTATAGTCAAATTAGTTAAAATTGATGTTTTTGACAAAACAAATATGTTTTTAAAGTAACAATGTACCAATACTGTTAAATTTATAACAAGAGATATTCTAAAAAGAGAACTTGTAAAAAGTTTATTTTTAAAACAGCAGAAATATGATTTACTGTTTTTGGAACTAAAAGGCAAACAATATTAACTTAATGTTAAACCAATAAATGACAAGACTCTAAATATCTATAAAATGAAAAACAAAATAAAACAAAAAAAGTTTTTAAACTAAAAATAATGTTTCAAGTTTAACAATTTCATAACAAGTGATATCAAAAATAAAATAAATAGAAACAATGTAAAACTATGTTTATTTTTAAACAGTAGACTACAAATACGATTTAGTTTTGTTTTGTTTTTGGAACAAGATGTTATCGTTAAACCATTAAAAAAACATTACATCTACCTATAGTCAAATTAGTTAAAATTGATGTTTTTGACAAAACACAAATGTTTTTAGAGTAACAATGTACCAATACTGTAAAATTTATAAAAAGAGATATTCTAAAAAAGAGAACATGTAAAAAGTTTATTTTTAAACAGTACAAATATGATTTAGTGTTTTTTGGAACAAAAGGGAATATTTTGACAATATTACAAACAATATTAACTTAATGTTAAACTGATAAAAAATCAAGACTCTATATATCTATAAAATTTAAAACAAACAAACAAAAAAAGTTTTTTTTCAGTAAATAATATAGAAAGTACAAAGTATTCAATATTGTTAAACCATTTTAAAAGTAAGTCTAACAACCTTAGTCTAAATGCACATTAAACATTAGTTTATATGACAAAAACAAGTTTTTCTGTAAAATGTATTTTAAGAAGTGTTAAACCATTTCAGAGATATCACAAGATATTTTCTGAAAAGAGACTTTTTCAAAAAAATATATTTTTTAAACTCAATAACTTAATTTAAAATGTTTCTGTTAGAAACTTTTTAAAAAGCGTAACTGCACATAAACCAATTGTTTTAGAACACAGATATAATGATTAGATACACTATAACAAAATAGTTTAAATGTTTAACATTGAAATCCATGTTAGGTGTTAGTCTGACCAGACTTTGTAGCAAATGCTAATTTTTTGTTAAAGAAAAATAGAGATTTATCTTACACAGAGACCAAATTTTAGTGTCCTCACTCTTTGCAGATGAAAAAATGAATGAGATGAGATCTGGCACTAGGCCACGTCCCATAACCCTGCCCCCAAATCCAAAAGGGACAGGAAGGTTCGAATATAACCCATGTTCTAGGTTTAAACAATGTTGAAAGAAATAAGTCTAAAAAACAAAATTAATAAAACGTTTTAATAAAAAAGCATACATTTTAAAACTAACATTACCATTTGCTTGGTTTTAAGATGATGAAATCGGTATGATAAAACAATAGGCTATAGTTTTTTTTTTGTTAACAGTATGACAAAGTTACTAAAACACAGTAAGATCATTATTTGACTTATTTTAATTGTTTGTCACAAATTATACAAATAATATAAATCAATGTAATTTATTCACGGTAACTTTTTAACTGAAGTTTCCCAAATTTTAACCTGATTTTCCAAACCTAGTTTAAACAGGAAGGTTGGGTGTTTTACAACAGGGTGTCTGGCACCTCTACCAAAGACCCATGTTTTGGGAGGTCAGAAAAAGTTCAGCACAGAAAAAAACCCTCAATAATATACATATTATCTAAGGGTACTTTTTTCCTTTAAATGTTATTTCCTGATCAGCTGGTAAGTCTGAATAAAATCGGATTGGTGTAAACATTCCTGATTAGGAATAAACAAAATGTTGCTTTTAAGTTTTTTTTTTTTTGTCAAAATGACGTTACCAACTAAAAGTATAGTTAATGATTAAAAGTTAACCAAGTTCCTAGCTGTCAAAGTGTTAAAATATGTCTAAAGTGTTTTTACAAGGTCACTTTGTCTTATGAAAATACAAACTATTTTACCCCTTCACTGATAGGGTGCATTATAAAAAACATTAAAAACAAAAACCTCAAGAATAAAATAAAACTATTCAATCTGGTGTAAGTCTAAAGCAGAAATAGTATGTTCATTGTTTTATTTATTAATTATTGTAAACCCAAGTAGCCATGGCTTTATTTCACCCCTTTAATTATCATTATTTCATTACATGATTACAACTGAGGTTCACAAGTGTTACTTAACCTGGTGAAAAATTTACATACATACTGTTACAAATGTTTTAACAAAAAATGACAGACATGCTGAAATCAGTTTGAAAGTTTATATGTAAAAATTTATAAAAACTAAAACGACAAACATTCTGCTCTTGAACAAAAACCACATTAAAATTCACATTTTTATACAGGATTTAGGTTTAATACATATACAACAAAATGTAATTTCTAGATGCATTTAGAATGTAAATCCACTTGTCATAATTTGTAGAGTGTTCATTTGTGAACAATGTTTTTACTTGTTTTTACTAGATTTAGTCTTATGTACCAAGATCAAGTATGGTACAGTTTTACACATTTATTGTTGAACTGTATGTTTTAAGGTGAAGACTTCTCACTGACATGGGATTTTTGTGACTGATGCATAACATTTGACTTTAGAAAGCATTTTTGAATGTATGACTGAATGTTTTTCTATGACTAACATATACGTTTTAAAATCATTTATCTGTAGTGAATGCAATTTTGTTTGTCTCACTCAGAACACAAAACTTTATGTTTGTAATTTAGACCAATGTTTCACACTCAACAAAAGAAACATATGATATCAGCTTCAGTCTGTGAGTTTTGCCTCAACATGCATTTAACATTTGCAAATGTAAAAAAATAAACATTTAAAAGCTGTATGGTTTAAAGATCTTTTAAAGTTTTCTTTAAACTTCTAGAGAGAAAGAGTGTCAAATTGACTTTTTTGCAAATAGACAATAAACAATGCAAATAGATTTTGTACCATCTCTGTTAGAATTTTACGAACATCAACATTACATGAACTTTAAAGGTAAAGATACATTTCAAACATAACATTTATATTTGTACACACGTCTTTGTAAAATTCGTGAGCCCAAGTCACTAACAATAAGAGTAAAACAAGAAAAGTGATGTTTACTACATTCACAAAACATGAAATCTAATGTATAAACAAATCTAAATCTAATGTATAAACAATTTGTTTGTAAATGCACAATTCATAATTCATTTATTAGGTTTTATTTGTTTTGTAGTTGAACACTATCTGTGCACTGTCAGCATAATCGTGCTCACACCAATTGTTGCAAAAGTATGATGAACACATTTTATTTACAAACACTATTCAATAACTTGTTTGACTGAACTTTTGTTTTGACAAACATCCATTTAAATGATTCTCTCTGAAGAAAACAACCATAACATTTAAGTATGCTTTAGTATCACTTTAGTATCACTCCTTCTTTTTAAGTATCAAATACTTTGACCTATCTCGATCAATAGTTCTGTTTGCACTTTTTAACACAAAATGTCTACTTTTTTACATAAATGATAGAATTGATTGTAAGCTTTTCATCACTGAACCACCACCGTGTTTTACACATGTAAGTTTTTATTAATCTATGATGTTACACTATACTAAGACGATTCTTCATAATAGTGTTATACATTTTTGTGTTTCTACAAAGTGTCTACTAAGTGTATACTACGATTACAATGAATATGGCATGTGAAAACCTCTCCTCTAAGCTATAGTGACATTTTTATAAATGCTATAATACAGCTTTGTAAGCGATCCTGTTTATTTGTTGTTGGGCAGTTTTCAGATGGCTAAAACATTAGCTTTAACAATAGTTTGAAAGTATGTGTGGTATTCTTTTAGATTGTCTTTTTGTAAACACAATAGTTACAAACACAATGATGCATCAACATGTAAAAGTAAATCATACTGTTTGTTTCTTTGTTTTTGATAGAGAAATATATTATGACAACTGTTTGTTGTTGTGTTGGTCTTAAAATGGATCCACTTCAGTTTTTACAGCTTTATTCTTGTATTAGGTTACATTTCGGTTTGAAAGCTTAACAAAGATGTCAAGCCCTTTTTAAAACATGTTGATTATTTTTACCAAATTACAAAAATATTTTTTCAAAACACATCAAGTACTGTAAAGTAGGTTTTATAGGAACCATTTGGTAATTGAGATAAACTTGTTTACCACTGTTCTGTTCTGTTTTTTCCACGTAACAAACTGACTCTGAATCCACACCCCCAAAATTTAGTTAGAGTTTTTAGTTGTACATGCTTTTAGATTGTTTATGCGTGTGTTCTTATTGTTTTGCTCAATTTTTAAAGTTAGAATTTTAGGTATAAAATATTAGTCCATGTTTTAATACTAAAACTTTTAATAAAGCTTTCTGATAATACTTTATGAATTTTTTTACTTAAGATTTTTAAGAAAACAAAATGGAAGTTAAAAAATTTGAATCATTTAAGACTTTTTTTAAATAATAGTAATTGAAATTCATTGAATGTTTTATTTCAAAACAAATACTGTTGATATACATCCAATACTAAAACATCAAATACTAACAGTAGAACAATATTTTATTTAAAATATTTTATTGAAATATCGGTGAATATACATTTAAACAATAAAATAGTAAATTATATGGAAAAGGTCTATTACAATTTTAAGAAAATAACAATTAAAACCACCATCCCTTCAACATACTAATAGTAGTTGAACAATAATGACATTATTGGTTGTCTATCCAGCAAAGAAATACAGCACAGGCCATCCTGTTTTCATCTAGAATATAGTTGACCATACATTTCAGAATTTCAGTAATACTTGTTATTTCATTTTGTGAAACCAGCGATGTACATATGTCTGATACATAAGTGCACATGCAGAGAACCCGAGTAACTCCCATCTCATTGCTAAATTCAGAACTTTTCTAATGGTTATACAAATTGTGTCATTACTGCACACGTTGACCAGTTGACTTATTGTATCGGACCATGAATTTAAGGCCCCTCTCACAACATCCATTTCTTTCTTAAGATTCGTCAGACGTTTGGTGTCCCCCGTACAATCATGATTTGAATCACATGCATGATCTTCTGCATGAGGTCAATCATCTGTAATATTGTTTAAACATACAATCCATGAAGTCTTTGACTTCGCATCTTTCACTTGCGTTGCACTCACAATCAAAATTCAAAAATTAAAAAGTTGCATTCCATCACTTTTTTTTTTATTGCAAATCCTTTTTGGGGTTTGTTAGAAAAAGTGACAAAAAGTTTAGCTATTTGTTTTTTCTCCACAATATAATCTTTGTCCCTTAAATTGGGTTGAATGATTGAAGTAGTCTTGACGCTTCAAATTGCAATGGTTCCAATGTATGAGGTAAGTTCCCTTAACGAAACTTTGTTCAAATTCTTCAACTTCTTGACAATGCAGTAGCACAACTATTCGTGGTGATGTCGAAGGTTGGTATAGAAAGCTGTAGTGAACATGTAGTGAAAAAAAGATCTTGCAAGGTTTTACATGTATAGTTATCTGGACAAAAAGAAGCATTTCTCACCAGAGTGGGGGTTATTTTAACTTTCCAATTAAATTGCAATCTTGCAACAATCTTTTTATTGTAAATGTCTTATATAATGAAATAGATCATGACAATGAAATAGTTTGTGTTTTATTTATTTGTTTGTATTGTATTGTTAGTATTTTAAGGTAAAAATCTTAAGTAAAAAAATTCATAAAGTATTATCAGAAAGCTTTATTAAAAGTTTTAGTATTAAAACATGGACTAATATTTTATACCTAAAATTCTAACTTTAAAAATTGAGCAAAACAATAAGAACACACACATAAACAATCTAAAAGCATGTACAACTAAAAACTCTAACTAAATTTTGGGGGTGTGGATTCAGAGTCAGTTTGTTACGTGGAAAAAACAGAACAGAACAGTGGTAAACAAGTTTATCTCAATTACCAAATGGTTCCTATAAAACCTACTTTACAGTACTTGATGTGTTTTGAAAAAATATTTTTGTAATTTGGTAAAAATAATCAACATGTTTTAAAAAGGGCTTGACATCTTTGTTAAGCTTTCAAACCGAAATGTAACCTAATACAAGAATAAAGCTGTAAAAACTGAAGTGGATCCATTTTAAGACCAACACAACAACAAACAGTTGTCATAATATATTTCTCTATCAAAAACAAAGAAACAAACAGTATGATTTACTTTTACATGTTGATGCATCATTGTGTTTGTAACTATTGTGTTTACAAAAAGACAATCTAAAAGAATACCACACATACTTTCAAACTATTGTTAAAGCTAATGTTTTAGCCATCTGAAAACTGCCCAACAACAAATAAACAGGATCGCTTACAAAGCTGTATTATAGCATTTATAAAAATGTCACTATAGCTTAGAGGAGAGGTTTTCACATGCCATATTCATTGTAATCGTAGTATACACTTAGTAGACACTTTTGTAGAAACACAAAAATGTATAACACTATTATGAAGAATCGTCTTAGTATAGTGTAACATCATAGATTTAATAAAAACTTACATGTGTAAAACACGGTGGTGGTTCAGTGATGAAAAGCTTACAATCAATTCTATCATTTATGTAAAAAAGTAGACATTTTGTGTTAAAAAGTGCAAACAGAACTATTGATCGAGATAGGTCAAAGTATTTGATACTTAAAAAGAAGGAGTGATACTAAAGTGATACTAAAGCATACTTAAATGTTATGGTTGTTTTCTTCAGAGAGAATCATTTAAATGGATGTTTGTCAAAACAAAAGTTCAGTCAAACAAGTTATTGAATAGTGTTTGTAAATAAAATGTGTTCATCATACTTTTGCAACAATTGGTGTGAGCACGATTATGCTGACAGTGCACAGATAGTGTTCAACTACAAAACAAATAAAACCTAATAAATGAATTATGAATTGTGCATTTACAAACAAATTGTTTATACATTAGATTTAGATTTGTTTATACATTAGATTTCATGTTTTGTGAATGTAGTAAACATCACTTTTCTTGTTTTACTCTTATTGTTAGTGACTTGGGCTCACGAATTTTACAAAGACGTGTGTACAAATATAAATGTTATGTTTGAAATGTATCTTTACCTTTAAAGTTCATGTAATGTTGATGTTCGTAAAATTCTAACAGAGATGGTACAAAATCTATTTGCATTGTTTATTGTCTATTTGCAAAAAAGTCAATTTGACACTCTTTCTCTCTAGAAGTTTAAAGAAAACTTTAAAAGATCTTTAAACCATACAGCTTTTAAATGTTTATTTTTTTACATTTGCAAATGTTAAATGCATGTTGAGGCAAAACTCACAGACTGAAGCTGATATCATATGTTTCTTTTGTTGAGTGTGAAACATTGGTCTAAATTACAAACATAAAGTTTTGTGTTCTGAGTGAGACAAACAAAATTGCATTCACTACAGATAAATGATTTTAAAACGTATATGTTAGTCATAGAAAAACATTCAGTCATACATTCAAAAATGCTTTCTAAAGTCAAATGTTATGCATCAGTCACAAAAATCCCATGTCAGTGAGAAGTCTTCACCTTAAAACATACAGTTCAACAATAAATGTGTAAAACTGTACCATACTTGATCTTGGTACATAAGACTAAATCTAGTAAAACAAGTAAAAACATTGTTCACAAATGAACACTCTACAAATTATGACAAGTGGATTTACATTCTAAATGCATCTAGAAATTACATTTTGTTGTATATGTATTAAACCTAAATCCTGTATAAAAATGTGAATTTTAATGTGGTTTTTGTTCAAGAGCAGAATGTTTGTCGTTTTAGTTTTTATAAATTTTTACATATAAACTTTCAAACTGATTTCAGCATGTCTGTCATTTTTTGTTAAAACATTTGTAACAGTATGTATGTAAATTTTTCACCAGGTTAAGTAACACTTGTGAACCTCAGTTGTAATCATGTAATGAAATAATGATAATTAAAGGGGTGAAATAAAGCCATGGCTACTTGGGTTTACAATAATTAATAAATAAAACAATGAACATACTATTTCTGCTTTAGACTTACACCAGATTGAATAGTTTTATTTTATTCTTGAGGTTTTTGTTTTTAATGTTTTTTTATAATGCACCCTATCAGTGAAGGGGTAAAATAGTTTGTATTTTCATAAGACAAAGTGACCTTGTAAAAACACTTTAGACATATTTTAACACTTTGACAGCTAGGAACTTGGTTAACTTTTAATCATTAACTATACTTTTAGTTGGTAACGTCATTTTGACAAAAAAAAAAAAACTTAAAAGCAACATTTTGTTTATTCCTAATCAGGAATGTTTACACCAATCCGATTTTATTCAGACTTACCAGCTGATCAGGAAATAACATTTAAAGGAAAAAAGTACCCTTAGATAATATGTATATTATTGAGGGTTTTTTTCTGTGCTGAACTTTTTCTGACCTCCCAAAACATGGGTCTTTGGTAGAGGTGCCAGACACCCTGTTGTAAAACACCCAACCTTCCTGTTTAAACTAGGTTTGGAAAATCAGGTTAAAATTTGGGAAACTTCAGTTAAAAAGTTACCGTGAATAAATTACATTGATTTATATTATTTGTATAATTTGTGACAAACAATTAAAATAAGTCAAATAATGATCTTACTGTGTTTTAGTAACTTTGTCATGCTGTTAACAAAAAAAAAACTATAGCCTATTGTTTTATCATACCGATTTCATCATCTTAAAACCAAGCAAATGGTAATGTTAGTTTTAAAATGTATGCTTTTTTATTAAAACGTTTTATTAATTTTGTTTTTTAGACTTATTTCTTTCAACATTGTTTAAACCTAGAACATGGGTTATATTCGAACCTTCCTGTCCCTTTTGGATTTGGGGGCAGGGTTATGGGACGTGGCCTAGTGCCAGATCTCATCTCATTCATTTTTTCATCTGCAAAGAGTGAGGACACTAAAATTTGGTCTCTGTGTAAGATAAATCTCTATTTTTCTTTAACAAAAAATTAGCATTTGCTACAAAGTCTGGTCAGACTAACACCTAACATGGATTTCAATGTTAAACATTTAAACTATTTTGTTATAGTGTATCTAATCATTATATCTGTGTTCTAAAACAATTGGTTTATGTGCAGTTACGCTTTTTAAAAAGTTTCTAACAGAAACATTTTAAATTAAGTTATTGAGTTTAAAAAATATATTTTTTTGAAAAAGTCTCTTTTCAGAAAATATCTTGTGATATCTCTGAAATGGTTTAACACTTCTTAAAATACATTTTACAGAAAAACTTGTTTTTGTCATATAAACTAATGTTTAATGTGCATTTAGACTAAGGTTGTTAGACTTACTTTTAAAATGGTTTAACAATATTGAATACTTTGTACTTTCTATATTATTTACTGAAAAAAAACTTTTTTTGTTTGTTTGTTTTAAATTTTATAGATATATAGAGTCTTGATTTTTTATCAGTTTAACATTAAGTTAATATTGTTTGTAATATTGTCAAAATATTCCCTTTTGTTCCAAAAAACACTAAATCATATTTGTACTGTTTAAAAATAAACTTTTTACATGTTCTCTTTTTTAGAATATCTCTTTTTATAAATTTTACAGTATTGGTACATTGTTACTCTAAAAACATTTGTGTTTTGTCAAAAAACATCAATTTTAACTAATTTGACTATAGGTAGATGTAATGTTTTTTTAATGGTTTTAACGATAACATCTTGTTCCAAAAACAAAACAAAACTAAATCGTATTTGTAGTCTACTGTTTAAAAATAAACATAGTTTTACATTGTTTCTATTTATTTTATTTTTGATATCACTTGTTATGAAATTGTTAAACTTGAAACATTATTTTTAGTTTAAAAACTTTTTTTTGTTTTATTTTGTTTTTCATTTTATAGATATTTAGAGTCTTGTCATTTATTGGTTTAACATTAAGTTAATATTGTTTGCCTTTTAGTTCCAAAAACAGTAAATCATATTTCTGCTGTTTTAAAAATAAACTTTTTACAAGTTCTCTTTTTAGAATATCTCTTGTTATAAATTTAACAGTATTGGTACATTGTTACTTTAAAAACATATTTGTTTTGTCAAAAACATCAATTTTAACTAATTTGACTATAGGTAGATGTAATGTTTTTTAATGGTTTAACGATAACATTTTGTTCCAAAAAAAACAAAACGAACAAAACTAAATCGTATTTGTAGCCTACTGTTTAAAAATAAATATAGTTTTACATTGTTTCTATTTATTTTATTTTTGATATCACATGTTATGAAATTGTTTAACTTGGAACATTTTATTTTTTTTTGTATATAAAACTTTTTCATTTTATAGATATTTAGAGTCTTGTCATTAAATGGTTTAACATTAAGTTAATATTGTTTGTAATATTGTGAAAATATTGCCTTTTTGTTCCAAAAACACTAAATCATATTTTTGCTGTTTAAAAATAAACTTTTTACATGTTCTCTTTTTTAGAATATCTCTTGTTATAAATTTAACAGTATTGGTACATTGTTACTCTATAAAACATTTTGTTTTGTTTTGTCAAAAACATCAATATTAACAAATTCGACTATACATACTGTAGATGTAATGTTTTTTAATGGTTTAACAAAGGCATTTTGTTCCAAAAAAACAAAAACAAACAAAACTAAATCGTATTTGTAGCCTACTGTTTAAAAATAAACATAGTTTTTCATTGTTTATATTTTTTTTATATCACTTGTTATGAAATTGTTTAAGTCTTAAAAAACTTGTTAGGCTACATTTTTACTTTAAAAAACAATTTTAATCAGTTAGACTATAGATGTCTTGTTTTTTTTAATGGTTTTACTATAAATTAAATTACTTTGTACCATTTTATACTGAAAGTACAAGACTTTTAAAGACTTTTAAGTTCAGATTTTTTTTTTTCAGACTTTCAGCAAGTTTGAATGGGGCAAACAAAATTTTGAAGATGCTTGGAAACGTCGGGTAAATCTTAAAATGGAAAAATAGCTAAGTCCTACCATAACGTCATTTCCATCATCTTAGCAATCGTTGTTTCACTATCTTAGCTAAATTAATTATCTTAATAAAATAAGACTGCATCTTTTAATTGTGATATTAACAACTTAATCATATCATACACCAAAAGTGTTAAGGTATCAGCAACTACTTATACTACTGTCATCTTCAATGTAATGTTCAGAACTAAAATGTTTATCACTTTTATTTTCATTGAAAAATATGAAACATTGTGGTTTTGACAATATAATGCTTAAATATATGTATAGGCTACAGATTATTAGAAGAAAAGCATGGTAAAATACGAAATAGCCTTTTGCTGAACATTAGTTTTACGAATACAATTTTTTTTTTTGCTGTTTTAAAACTAAAATGCATCAGTGCAAAACAAATGCCTAAATAAGTGTTCATGCGTGCGTGCGTTTGTGTGTTGCCTGCATGTCTGTCTTGACTAAATAAGAGGATTAGATTTTATTTTTACAAACTGTTAAATTAAATAAATAGTCCATTCTATCACAACAAAATAAATAAAAAAGTTTAATGAAAATAACACATACTCGTTTTGGTAATAAATAAATAATAGAATCAAATCTCTTATAACAAAATCGTAGTAGCCTATTTGTTTTTATCACATACAATTCAAATGATCATCGTTATCAAATTATTTTTATTCGTACAACTTACCTTTTTTTTTTTAAAAAAAACAAGTATTTGTTGAAACATTTATTTGTTAAAAACATTTTATTAACTAGTTATTTTGTTTTAAACTTTTCTTTCTATTTTCAACATTGTTTTTTAACCTAGAACCAATCATGTTCGACCCTCCGGTTTGCCTTTTCGGGATTGGTTGCTGAGTCGGAGGTGTGGTTAAAGGCGGAGTTGGAGGCGGGGTTATGTGTCTCGCTTTACTTTGCATGTTTTAGTCATTCTGTTTTGACTAGCGGAGAAAACAGTCGCACTATTGCGTCTCCGTAAGAATATTTATTTGAGGGTGGAATAGAGGCGGGGTTATGGCCGCTGTTTTAGACTTAGTTTTTCCTGTCAGTCTTTCTCAAACACTGAACGAGTGAGGATCTAAGTCCGGATATTCCGTAAGATCAACTAAATCTTTTTTTTCTTAACATTTAATTATTATTTATATTTAATAATTTAATAATTATATTAATTATTTTCATAACTTTTAATGTCTTTCTAATCCGTCTATGCATAAGAGAGAGAGAGAGAGAGAGAGAGAGAGAGAGAGAGATGCGTATATGTACGTTTTGTATGTGTATGCATGACTTTTTTTTCTCTGGTGAGACGAAGACTAAACACGAAATTCAGTCCCGTAAGATACATCTCTTTTTCTTAACATATACTTGCCTTTTAAAAATAGTTTACTTGCAATACTTTCAAAATGTCGTTTTGTTTATGTTTTTTAAACTAATCAACTCATTTTCAACACTAAAATGTGTTTCCATTACGTTTAAGAGTTTAAGAAACAACGTTAGTTTGATAACTTTATTTCATTCTTACTTTTCATAACTTTTAATGTCTTAACTTCCTAATCCGTCTATGCATTATAGAGAGAGAGAGGTGTGTTTGTGTGTAGGCCCTATGTGTGTGCGCACAGACAGCATGACTTTTTTCTCGGGTGAGACCCGGACTAAACTCGAAATTCACTCCGTAAGATACATCTCCGTTTCTTCTTTAACAAATAATACAAATGTTTGCTTTTTTGTAACATACTCTTTTACTCTACTAACATTCTAATCTAACACCGTTTTGTCTTTTTGTTTTTATTTTTTTAGTTTTTTAAATAATACGTTTTAACACGTTTTAACTGATTTAAAAAAGAAAACGAAACAAACTGACGGATTTTAACATGTCAAAAAGCATTCATGTGAAAATGTACACCTTTTTCTTGAAATAAAAGCAACCTTTTCCCTTTCTAAACATACACATTTAAATGTTTGAAGCACATAACTGCCCAATACACACAAAAACCGTCACCTTACAATGTCACTAATAACATGCCTTTTCTTTCCCGATAGATACGATATCAATTTGTATTTTGATATCAAAAACCATCCCTAGTTTCATAGCGGGGTGAATTAAGGGTCAGGTGTCCAGGTGTCCAAGTGTCCAGATTTGGGACACGCGAGGGAGGGAGGGAGGGGGGAGGGAGGGGGGGAATATTTTTATGAGGGTAATCAATCAAATCATCTTGACACATGGTGCCCGTAATTCTCTCTATCAACTACTTTATTCCAACGAGGTGTGCTATTTGCTCTTCGCCTAAATAGTCACTCCAAAATCGTCATTTTACCCCCCTGACAGGGGCCCCTGTGCCCATAATGCCCATTGGTTAATCCGGCCCTATTTATCTGATATGCGCAATGTCGCAGTAGAATACTATAGTGAAGGAGGCGAGGGCGAGTAAATAAATCGCTCCTACTACTTAAAAGCAGATGATTGTGCACAATTTACTGCTTGTGAGTTTGCTGGACAGTCATTACTGACACTGAAGAAGGCACAGCACGAGCTGCTATTTCACTACTAGGGAGAAATGCTGCAAAGCTCCATCTCTGCCTCTCTCGCTCTCTCACTTTGGACATTTGACCCTCTGGCGTGTTTGTGAGGTAACTTTTCCTTTCCTCTTAGCTGTAATAGCGATACTTGTGGATCCAGACACGAGCGTGCCTGAGGTGCGAGTTTTCTCCACTGTGTCTATTATGGATTATCTGTGATAACCGCGTATGATGCGCATATAGACTGTAACTGCGGCTGTTCTTCCGGCGTCACTCATTGGTGAACAGCGCTTTCATTTCTAAAGCCAATCGCAGCCCTTTCTGTTGAGCGGGTGAACACAACGACCAATCATAGGGGTGTAAGACCTCACTTGACAGCGCTCAAAAAGCAAGCGGGATAATATTTACATTAGTTTATTTGCTATAAATGCTCATGCTGTTCTGTGCATTTACTTGTGTTTTGTTCGATACATTCTTGTGTTAAAGGACACAATTGTATTACAAATAGTATATAAATATCAATATATGGTCACACTTTATTTCGATGGTCCGTTTGTTGAATTGAAGTTACATTGCATCTACATGTCAACTAATTCTCATTAGATTATAAATTGACTGTAAGGTTGGGGTTAGGGTTGGGGTTAGTGTAAGTTGACATGTACTTGCAAAGTTTCTTATAGTCAGTTAAATGCCTGTTGAAGGACTGTTAAATGTCAGTATCAACAGATACACAGCAGACAGTCTACTAATGCTCAAATGGACCATCAAAATAAAGTGTTACCCAATATATTTATTCATTCATTCATTTTCTTGTCGGCTTTGTCCCTTGCGGGGTCGCCACAGCGGAATGAACCGCCAACTTATCCAGCACGATTTTACGCAGCGGATGCCCTTCCAACCGCAACCCATCTCTGGGAACTTCCACACACACATTCACACTCATACACTACGGACAATTTAGCTTACCCAATTCACCTGTACTGCATGTCTTTGGACTGTGGGGGAAACCGGAGCACCCGGAGGAAACCCACGCGAACCCAGGGAGAACATGCAAACTCCACACAGAAACGCCAACTGACCCAGCCCAGCCGAGGTTCGAACCTGCGACCCAGCGACGTTCTTGCTGTGAGGCAACAGCACTACCCACTGCGCCACTGGGTTGCCCCCAATATATTTATAGGTTTTAATAAAAAAATTCTTGTGTTGTGAAGAAAAAAAATCGAATTATGCATGGAAAGCATTGTCAATGCACCGTGATGCAGCGAGATGTCGAATTAAACAGAATCAATGCATGATAATCGTAACAAAACTGAACCGTGAGACCAGTGTAGGTGTAACAGTGGTAATAGAGATTCATTGTGATGAATGGCATGAAATTAAGAGTATACATGATTGATAGTTTGGTGCCCCCTAGTGGTTAAAACATGCAGGTGTTTTCTTTTATGTTGTCCTTGCGCAGCTACCGTGGTTCAGCAGATAATGGGGTTGTTGCTAGATTGGATACGTTTGCAGCCGGAAGTTAACGAGAATTATTTATGTTATTTATAAAATTTCCGATTTATTGTATTTTATTAACGCGTACCCCCACCCCAACCCTAAACCCAACCGTCACAGAAGAGTAAAAACAGAAGTTGAGTTGTACAGAGCATTATTTATCTTATCTATTAAACTACCCAATAAATTGTATTTTTTAACCCCTACCCCCAACCCAACCGTCGCAGTACTGTAAAAATATGAATTATTGTTATACAGTGTCATAAAAAAAAATAATAATAAATAAATAAAAAAAACTTCGCACTTCCGGCCGTCCGCATATTCGATCTAGACTTTACCAGATAATGGCTGATGCTGCTACGGGTAAGTGTGCTCTAACACAGGAGTGAAAACATTGTGATTAAAGTGTATAACATGATTATTTTTGGATATAAAAGAGTGATTGAGAGTGATCAAAAAATGTACAATGCTTCTGATAGTTTTAAACAGTGATTATGTGTTAAGAAATCCAATATTATCGAGCTTTGTGTTTCTCATAGTAAAAACTACATGTTGCTATCATGGCACTGTATTATGGAATGAGGAAAGACCACACTTAAAGTGACAGTGTTGTTTATTTTACGCCTTTCGTTTATTTCAGTTTTGTCTGCAGTATATTGCCCTGTGTTTCATGTGATTTGTGATTTGATTTGTTTCTCAGAATAAAGAAACACTGAGAACCACTTTGGGAAGGTGTCGTTACTTTAAGTTGGTGACGATTGCGAACAACAAAACGCAGAGGTCAACAATCGTTACATAGGTTCACACCCCTAGAAAATAGTTTCTCCGTTCATCCATAATTTGATATTTAATTTTAAAATTAATTTTAATATTTAAAAAATCCTAATGTTAGTTGGACATTTTTATACACAATTTATACACAATACTTTATCTGCACGTGTGCCTCATACTCTTATATTAATAACTAATGACAATTTGTTTATTAGTTGCAGCTGGAAAGGCATTCGCTGCATAAAACATGTGCTGGATAAGTTGGTGGTTCATTCCGCTGTGGCGACCCCGGATTAATAAAGGGACTAAGCCGAAAAGAAGACGAATGAATGAATTGTTTATTATTTCAGTCGTTGTGTCTGAAAAAAAGGGTTTACCAAATGAGAAAGTATATATACGGTACAGTGTGTGTGTGTGTGTGTGTGTGTGTGTGTGTGTGTGTGTGTGTGTGTGTGTGTGTGTGTGTGTGTGTGTTTATATTAATTACACTCTGGTTTTAGTGGTTTACAAGGACTCTACATAGGCGTAATGTATTTCAAACTGTAAAAAACACTTCTTAAAGTATAAGCTACAGAGAACTGTAATAAATAATGCAGTACACTTCAGTTTTACTACAGCAAATATACCCTAGTTGTAGAATTACCACAACAGATCAATTACTATAATTGTGTTGCCATAGCAACTACAGGACTACCACAAGAGATTAATTATTAATTTTGTTGTTACTATAGCAACTATAGAATTGCCACAACAGATAAATTATTACAGTTGTTGCATTACCATAGCAACAATAGAATTATAGAACTACCACAACAGATCAATTCCTAATATTGTTGTTACCATAGCAACTATAGAAATACCACGACAGATCAATTACTATAGTCCTTGTGTTACCACAGCAACTATAGAACTACAATGAAATATTTCTAATGATGTTGTTACCATAGCAACTATTGAATTATAGAACTATAGAACTACCACAACAGATCAATTACTAATATTGTTGTGTTACCATAGCAACTATAGAACTACCACAAAAGATCAATTACTATAGTTCTTGTTACCATAGCAACTATATAACTACCACGACAGATCAATTACTATAGTTCTTGTGTTACCATAGCAACTATAGAATTGCCACAACAGATAAATTATTATAGTTGTTGCATTACCATAGCAACTATAGAAATATAGAACCATAGAACTACCACAACAGATCAATTACTAATATTGTTGTGTTACCATAGCAACTATAGAACTACCACGACAGATCAATTACTAATATTGTTGTGTTACCGTAGCAACTATAGAACTACAATGACAGATTTCTAATGTTGTTGTTACCATAGCAACTATAGAATTGCCACAACAGATCAATTACTACAGTTGTTGTTATTATAGCAACTACAGAATTACCACAACAGATCAATTATTTGTTGTTACCATAGCAACTACAGAACTACCACAACAGATCAATTACTAATATTGTTGTGTTACCATAGCAACTATAGAACTACAATGACAGATTTCTAATGTTGTTGTTACCATAGCAACTATAGAATTGCCACAACAGATCAATTACTACAGTTGTTGTTACTATAGCAACTACAGAATTACCACAACAGATCAATTATTTGTTGTTACCATAGCAACTACAGAACTACCACAACAGATCAATTACTAATTTTGTTGCATTACCATAGCAACTATAGAACTACCATGACAGATCAATTACTAATGTTGTTGTGTTACCATAGCAACTATAGAATTACCACAACAGATTAAACTACTTAACTCTAGTAGTGTCAAAAACACTAGAGTATTTATTCTAAATCATTATGTAGTATGATTTCATGTGGGAAACGTAAGCAAATACTTAACTAAGAAGTGCACTAGATTTCCTGAGCTTTCAAAGAGCAGCATCTGAGCAATTACAGATCCCTCTGGAGCCATTTCAGTAACGAGCCAAATAAAACACTGCGCTAATGAAAAGGGAAGTGTCCAAAAACATGGGAAATTTCCTGTTGTTACTGTGATTCGTTGTCAGATGTGTTCAGTTTCTCAGCGGCAGATGGAAGTGCTGGTTTGAGCTCGTTAGACATTTGTTCATTATTGCTGAAGCCAAAGCGGAATGTTGTTTTGGATGAAGGGACCCTGCCTTTCCGTCATGTCCAGACAGGAAAAACACAAGAAACTAACAGGATGTAAAACACCAAGCATGTTAGAGAGCAGTTGTTCCTTAAAAAGTGCATAAATAAAAATATTGGCTTAGGAGCCGATCATTCTGAACATGCTTTTTCATTCTGAGAGCGCAAGGTGCACCGAACTGCCCTCTATTGTTGTCAAAAAATAAAGTGTGCTGCTTTATTAATGTTGCTAGGCAAAAAACTGAATTAGCGCTGCTGTTGATAGTTCAAATTTCAAAATTTAATAATCTTTAAAAGTCTTAATAAAGCATTAATGCATTAATAAAGCTGCCATTTTGGTACAGGGTAACACTCCTTTACATCACTTTTTTACATTGATGGATAAGTAAGTTGATTGCACGGGCATTGCCAACATGAACATGTGTTTGTGTGTATGGAAATTAGGGTTGGGCCGATAGACGATGCCATCGTCCATCTCCCCACTCCACATTTATATTGATGTATAACTTATTATTTGCATGTCATCTTAATAGCAATAACAGTCTTTTCATGAGCTGTGTTAAATTTGACATATAGCTGCCTCTTGCACGGCTGACAGCATGGTGAGGATTAAATGAAGAATTATACAGCACCTCTCACGCTTAAAATGTGTAGATTCAGTGGCAAACGCTGTTACCTGCAAACCCCGTCCCACAGACTTTACAGTGAATGGCTTTAGTTATTTTCATAGCGGACTTGAAGCCACTGGAAGTCTTTTATCCACTCTTGGAAAAGTGTAAATGGTGGATTAACATTCAGCACATGATCACTAATAAGATGTGCCATTATTAGTGACTTTAGGTGCTTTCTAAAACTAAATCTGTCAGTGTTATTGTCATTCTCTCATCTTCAGCGATTCACATTTTCACAGTTGTAGCTCCATAGCAACTATAGAATTACCACAACAGATATATTAGTTGTTGTGTTACCATAGCAACTATAGAATCACCACAACAGATCAATTACTATAGTTGTTGTTACCATAGCAACTACAGAATCACCACAACAGATCAATTACTATAGTTGTTGTTACCATAGCAACTACAAAATCACCACAACAGATCAATTAGTTGTTGTGTTACCATAGCAACTATAGAAGTACCACAACAGATATATTAGTTGTTGTGTTACCATAGCAACTATAGAGTCACCACAACAGATCAATTACTATAGTTGTTGCGTTACCATAGCAATTATAGAATCACCACAACAGATCAATTACTATAGTTGTTGCGTTACAATAGCAACTAGAGAATCACCACAACAGATCAATTACTATAGTTGTTGCGTTACCATAGCAATTATAGAATCACCACAACAGATCAATTACTATAGTTGTTGTTACCATAGCAACTACAGAATCACCACAACAGATCAATTACTATAGTTGTTGTTACCATAGCAACTACAAAATCACCACATCAGATCAATTAGTTGTTGTGTTACCATAGCAACTATAGAAGTACCACAACAGATATATTAGTTGTTGTGTTACCATAGCAACTATAGAATCACCACAACAGATCAATTAGTTGTGTTACCATAGCAACTATAGAATTACTACAACAGATCACATACGATAGTTGTTGTATTACCATAGCAACTATAGAATCACCACAGCATATCAAATACTATAGTTGTTGTGTTACCATAGCAACTATAGAATCACCACAACAGATCAATTAGTTGTGTTACCATAGCAACTATAGAATTACTACAACAGATCACATACGATAGTTGTTGTATTACCATAGCAACTATAGAATCACCACAGCATATTAAATACTATAGTTGTTGTGTTACCATAGCAACTATAGAATCACCACAACAGATCAATTACTAATGTTGTTGTGTTACCATAGCAACTATAGATTTACCACAACAGTTCCATTACTATAGTTGCTGTGTTTGCATAGCAACTATAGAATTACCATGACAGATCAATTAGTTGTTATGTTACTTTAGTAACTACAGAATTACTACAGATCAACTACTATAGTTGTTGTGTTGCCGTAGCAACTATAGAATTAGCCCAACAAATCAATTACTATAGCTGTTGTTACCATAGCAACTATAGAATTACCACAACAGATCAATTACTATAGTTGTTGTGTTACCATAGTAACTATAGAATTACCACAACAGATCAATTACTATAGTTGTTGTGTTACCATAGTAACTATAGAATTACCACAACAGATCAATTACTATAGTTGTGTTACTCAATGTTGTTACCATAGCAACTTATGTCAACTCAAAGCAACACATTTGCATAATCTCCGCCCACCCATGACATAAACACTCTGAAATGAGCAATCAAAACAATCAAAAGAGAGTTGGCCAGCTGACCAATCAGAGCAAAGTTGACTTATGGAAGGGGTAGGGGCTTACTGACCTTAAGCACTGAATGGACTTAAACGAACCACATCGAAATCATCACACAATGCTTCTAATAGTAAATGCATATTATAAGAAAATATCACTGCTTTGGGGCAACACGGTGGCTCAGTGGTTATCACTGTGGTCTCACAGCAAGAAGGTCGCTGGTTTAAGTCCCGGCTGGGTCAGTTGGTGTTTCTGTGTGGAGTTTGCATGTTCTCCCCGTGTTGGCGTGGGTTTCCTCCGGGTGCTCTGGCTTCCCCCACAAGTCCAAACACATGTGCTATAGGGGAATTGATGAACTAAATTTGCTGTAGTGAATGAGTGTGTGTGTGTGTGTGTGAGGATGAGTGTATTTGGGTGTTTCCCAGTGCTGGGTTGCAGCTGGAAGGGCAACCACTGTGTAAAACATATGCTGGAATAGTTGGCGGTTCATTCTGCTGTGGCGACCCCTGATGAATAAGGTACTAAGCTGAAGGAATATCACTGTTTTCTGAGCTTAGATGCATTTTAAACCTGCTGTAGGCGAATAAAACACAATATCAGGACACTTTAAAGTACCATATGAGTTTCTGCTCTTTAAAGGCCTGAAAATAGTGTTTTATTAGCTGTCTGAAGACTCAAATTAGATTGATGTTTAGGTTAAATCTTCTGGTTTATTCAGTAAACATGACTAACAGAATCAGCATTAGATAAC
>LR812520.1:69793936-69820021 GCA_903798195.1 Danio kyathit
GACAATCAGCCAATCAGAGTGCAGCGTGTGTGTTTCTCTGTTCCTCCAGTGTGGTTTAATCTCTCAGCGGGAACACTGTGAGCTCCTGACAGAAACACCAGAGCTTTGTATTCGCTCTTATATTTCTTTTGCAGTATTGTTGATTCATTTCTGAGACCTGACCACAGACTCCTCTGAGAAAACACCCTCAGATATGTCATATGAGTGTTACTGTTTGACAGATTTGACTTGTGCTTTCATTAGTAATCAGCTTTCTGAATGATATTCCTGTGGAGAAATGGCCACAGATGAGTGTATGTTTGTTCTGCTGTACACTATCATGAGGGGCTTGCGATTTAGAATAGTTTTTTTCTGAAACACACATGAGATTTCTGGAGATTGTGCAGAGCAAATCCATTTCTGCGGTGTGAGTTCTGCTTGAAGGACTTTCAGTGCTGAAGATTAACCTGAACAACACAGGCGATGAACACGGCGTATATAAGAGTGTGTGTGTTTATGTGTGTTAGTGTGTGTGTGCGTGCTTATGACTGTGTGTGCGTGTGTGTGTATAATTGTTTGCGTTTTGTTGTGTTTGTGCAAGTATGTGTGTGTGTTTGTGTAAGAGTGTGAGTTAGCGTTTGTGTGTGTATGTAAATAAGTGAGTTTGTGTGTGTGTGACCGTGTGACAGAGTCAGAGGGTAGAGTATGAGAGTGTGTGTGTGTGTATGCGAGAGTGAGAGAGAGTGAGAGTATGAGATTGTGTGTGAGTGAGAATATGTGAGCGAGTATGTTTGTTTGTGTGAGTGTTAGTGTGTATGTGCGATGGTGTGTTCACACCAGATGTAGATGAAGCGTCAAGCGCGAGTGATTTACATGTTAAGTCAATGCAAAGCCGCAAATAGACATCCTGTGGCGCGATACACACAATGAATAATTTCTTTGTGTTTGACACGCCTAACACACGAATCACGCGAATCCCTCAAGTTGGAAAATTAGAAATTTAGCGGACATTCGCGCCACATTAACCAATCAGGAGCCTGCTCTCGTAGGGGTGTGATTATGACATAGCCTGTTGTTGTTTCCCCGAGGGGAAATCCTCCTGCCGATACCCGACAACAGCTCATCAAACTGTGCTCGGCTCAGTCTGAAGCACCACTGAAAGCCTCCATCATTCATCAGACACAGCGCCGAATACATCTACGCTGTTTTTCAGCCTTCCTAAAGCACATAAACACAGCTACTCTCTCAATAAAATCCATGTTAGCCGTTTAGCAACGAAGCTAGGGTCACCGGGCAGACAGAAGCCCTGCTCATGATGCAAATCTACATCTATTGTGAAGTGAATTTCACATGCGAATGAAGCGAGGAAACTTAAAATGTTCACGCGTCTATTTGTGCGTAAATAAGAGTGAGAGTGTGTGTGCGCGTGTATGTGTCAAAAGCTATATTGTATAGCTAATTTACATTTCAAGAGTTCACACTCAGCTGATGATTGATTATAAAGCTTGTTTGGCATGCTGTCCCGGGAGAGAGCCCTGAGCTCATAAGATCCTCAAGCCTGGGGCTCCCTCCCATTTGCAAGGCGAGAGGGGAGTTTGAGCTCCGGTAGATCTGGAGAACTCCCCTGCTGTAGTAGCTAATGAACAGATGGTGATTGCTCTTAAGAGATAACTTCTTGCTAGGAGCATGTCTATGGTGCAGATTAGGATTAGTCAATTAACTTAAGTTGCATGTTTTTGGGCGGTGGGAGGAAACCGGGGAATCCGGGGGAAACCCACGTGAGCACGGGGAGAACGAGTAAACTTCGCACAAATATGTCGCCTGGCTTGGTAAGGACTAGAACCAGTGACGTTCTTGCTGTGAGGGAACAGTGCTAACCAGAGGGCCACCGTGCCACCCATCTAGGAAAGGAGGAGGAGTAGGGGTGGAAGAAGGGATTCTTCAAAATGAAGATGGCTGTGATATGGAGCTTAGGGTATTTATAGTGGATTAGGAATCGTCTGATTGGTGAATCATAAATTGGATAATGCGGGACCAGCTGCGAGCAATCATAAGCACGTGATCCTCTCGAAATTACTTTATAAATAAACGAAGCGTGACGTCATTCATGTAAAAGTGCATGGAAAAAAGCACAAAAGCTCACACTCATAACCATAACTGTTTCTGAAACACGGATTTCCCTACAATTTAAAACGGCATCTTTAGAGATCTTTTCTAAATATATATATATATATATATTATAGGGGTGTCAAAATTAATCGTTTCTTCGGTGCACCGCGATGCAGATAGGGACAATTTGATATCGGTTCAGTAATAATCATAACCGGTTATTACGCACTGACGTCATTTATCCCCTATGCGCTGACACTGAGGAATGGTAAAGCACGAGCCGCTATTTCACTACTAGGGAGAAATGTTGTAAAACTCTAACTCTCTCTCTCTCCCACACACACACACACACACTTTGGGCATTTGACCCGCTGGCATGTTCGTGAGGTAAATTTCCCTCTTCTCTCGCCTGTTTGTGGATCGAGACACAAACGGGCCTGTGGTGTGAGTTTATTGTATTGTATAGGGGTGTCAAAATTAATCGTTTCTTCGGTGCACCGCGATGCAGATGCAGACAATTTGGTATCGGTTCAGTAATAATCATAACCGGTTATTATGTACTGACGTCATTTATCTCACATGCGCTATGTCGCCGTAGCTTACTAGGGCGAGGGAGGCGAGCGCGAGTATTGACAACGCTCTAACTACGTAAAAACTAAGAAACTGTGCACAATTTTACTGCTTGTGTGTTTGCTGAACACTGTTTCACTGACACTTACAGCAAAAGCCCCTATTTCACGGCGATTAAGAGAATGAAAGTAAACTCCATTTCTCTCTCTCTCTCTCTCACTGTGGCCCATGAGTGCATCTGTAAAGAGAGTAAGAGCCAATCACAGCCCTTTCTGTTGAGCGAGTGACCAATCAAAGGGGTGTAAGAAAGAACTTGGTAGTTGGTAGACAAGGCTCAGAAAGCGAGCGGGATATTTCTATTTGTTTATTTGCTATAAATGCTCGTGTTGCTTAAAGGTACAGTTTATATATCTGACTGTTTGTATTAAATGACAAAATTGTTTTACAAATAGTAAATAAATATATTTGTACATTTTAATACAAGAATTGTTGTGCTGTGAAGAAAATATAAAACTGTACGGAAAGAATCGTCAATGCACCGTAATGCACCGAGATATCGAATTGAACCGAATCGATGGCTTGATAATCGTAACCGAACCAAACCGTGAGACCAGTGTAGGTTCACACCCCTAGTATTGTATTTATTCTATTACGGATTACCTGATAACCGCGTATTATGCGCATATAGACTGACCCGCGGCTGTTTTTCCCGCGTCACTCATGTGAACATCGCTTTCGTTTCTAAAGCCAAGCGCAGCCCTTTCTGTTGAGCGGGTGAAGACAATGACCAATCATAGGGGTGTAAGAACTTGCCAGCGCTCAAAAAGCAAGCGGGATAATATTTACATGAGTTTATTTGTTATGAAACTGTTATGAATGCTCGTGCTGTCTTCTGTGCATGTATTGGAGTTTTGTCTAAAACATTCACAAAGAGTGTTTTTTTGAGCTGGTATAATTAAAGGTACAGTTCATATATCTGACTGCTTGTATTAAAGGACAAAATTGGATTACAAGTAATATATAAATATAAACATATTTACAGATTTTAATAAAAAAAAATTATTGTGTTGTAAAGAAAAAAATCTAATTATGTATGAAAAGCATCATCAATGCACCGTGATGCACCGATAGGGGTGTGAACCTACACTGGTCTCACGGTTCAGTTCGGTTACGATTATTATGCCATCGATTCGGTTCAATTCGATATCTCGGTGCATTGACGATGCTTTCCATACATAATTAGATTTTTTTCTTTACAACACAAGAATTTTTTTTTATTAAAATCTATAAATATGTTTATATTTATATATTACTTGTATTACAATTTTGTCCTTTAATACAAGCAGTCAGAAATATGAACTGTACCTTTAATTTTACCTGCTCAAAAAAAACTCTGTGAATGTTTTAAACAAAACTCCAATACATGCTCAGAACAGCATGAGCATTCATAACAAATAAACTAATGTAAATATTATCCCGCTTGCTTTTTGAGCGCTGGCAGGATCTTACACCCCTATGATTGGTCATTATCTGTCTTCACCCGCTCAACAGAAAGGGCTGCGCTTGGCTTTAGAAATGAAAGCGCTGTTCACCCATGAGTGACCCGAGAAAAACAGCCGCGGGTCAGTCTATATGCGCATAATACGCGGTTATCAGGTAATCCGTAATAGAATAAATACAATACAATAAACTCGCACCACAGGCACGCTTGTTTCTGGATTCACAAGTTTCGTTTTAACAGCTGAGAGAAAGGAAAATTTACCTCACGAACATGCCAACGGTGGGTCAAATGCCCAAAGTGTGTGTGTGTGTGTGTGAGACAGAGAGAGAGAGAGGGGCAGAGATGGAACAGCATTTCTCCCTAGTAGTGAAATAGCGGCTCGTGCTTTACCATTCCTCAGTGTCAGTGAAAGATCTGCTTTTTAAGTAGTATGAGTGTTTTATTTACTCACCCTCGCCTCCTTCGCCATAGTATTCTACTGCGACATCGCGCATAGGGGATAAATGACGTCAGTGCGTAATAACCTGTTATGATCTATTACTGAACCAATATCTAATTGTCCCCATCTGCATCGCGGTGCACCGAAGAAACGATTAATTTTGACAGCCCTATGCACCGAGATATCGAATTGAACCGAATCGATGGCATGATAATCGTAACCGAACCGTGAGACCAGTGTGGGTTCACACCCCTAATATATATATACATATATATATATTTATTCTTTTTTAAAGATACTGTTGTCCTAAAAAAATGTAAATAAAAAAATCATACCTTAGGAATGGTATTACAGAAAATGTTGGCAGTTTTAAAACCTTGACTTTTCCAAACCGCGGTATACCTTGAAAATGGTTATCATCCTATGCCTAGTTTGGACAGTGGGGGAAACCGGAGCACCCGGAGGAAACCCACACCAACACAGGGAGAACATGCAAACTCCACACAGAAACACCAACTGACCCAGCCGAGGCTCGAAGCAGCGACCTTCTTGCTGTGAGGCGATAGTGCTACCCACTGAGCCACAGTGTTGCCGTTTAAGTAAATGAATTCTATAAATGATTTCTGAAAACAGGACAGTATGTTGTGCTTATCTAGAAAATGCTTCTCGATTTAACCATTTGCAGATATTTGGACTAAAAACGAGACAAAAAAAAAAAAAAACACATTACAAATTACGAAGCACATTTCATGTAGTCATGTTGATAAAGCAAACACACTCGATTAAACGTGTATGAATCAGAACTCGAGCAGTTCCTCAACACAAGGCTGATTTCTCTGTCCAAAAATACTAAAAGTGCAGAGCGGAGAGAAACAGACGAGACAGAAATGATTATAAACGCAGGAACACGAGTCCCTGGAGCTCAACCCTTCACATATACAGCACAGAGTGTAAGTGTGTGTGTGTGTGTGTGTGTGTGGGGAAATAAAAAACACAGAACTGAACAGCTTCACACCGCCGGCTCACATCATACAGCACAAACTAACTTCAGCAAAGAGAGAAAACACAAACATTTACCAGCGTTGCATAAGAGGTGTGTGTGTGTGTGTGTGTGTGCCCACGAGCTCCACAGGTTGAGCGGCTTCACCTGTGTGTGTTTGTGTGTATGCTGTATGTGTTTGTCTGCATGAAAGAGAGAGTGTATACAGTGTGTATGTATGGTTGAGTATGTGTGTGTGTGTGTGTGTGTGTGTGTGTGTGTGTGTGTGTGTGTATATGAAAGAGTTTGTACAGTGTGAGTGTGTGAGTATGTACGGTTGAGAGAGAGAGTGTGTATGTGTATCTGCGTATAGCTGAGAGAGTGTGTGTGTGCGTGTGTATGAAAGAGTGTACAGTGTGTTTGTGTATGTATGGTTAAGTGTGTGTGTGTGTGTGTGTGTGTGTGTGTGTGTGTGTGTGTGTGTGTGTGTGTGTGTGTGTGTGTGTGTGTGTGTTTCTGAATTTGATTGCTGGCATGTGTGTGTGCGTATATACGGTTAAGAGACGAGAGAGAGAGAGAGAGAGAGAGAGAGAGAGAGAGAGAGTCTGTCTGTCTGTGTGTGTGTGTGTGTGTGTGTGTGTGTGTGTGTGTGTGTGTGTGTGTGTGTGTGTGTGTGTGTGTGTGTGTGTGTGTGTGTGTATGCAAGAGTCTGTGTTTCTGAATCTGATTGCATGCACGTGTGTGTGTGTGTGTGTGTGCGTGTGTGTGCGTGTGTGTGTGTGTGTGTGTGTGTGTGTGTGTGTGTGTGTGTGTGTGTGTGTGTGTGTGAAACAATGTGATTATGTATGGCTGTGTGTGTATGTATATGTATGAGTGAAAGTGTGGTGTGTGCGCGTGTGTGTGTGTACGTATGTATTGTTGAGAGTGTGTATATGTGACTGTGTGTGTGTGTGCGTGTGCGTGTGCGTGTGCGTGTGTGTGTGTGTGTGTGTGTGTGTGTGTGTGTGTGTGTGTAAAAGTCTGTACAGTGCGATTATGTATGGCTGTGTGTGTATGTATGAGTGAAAGTGTGGTGTGTGCGCGTGTGAGTGAGATAAAAGGTTGAGTGTGTATAGTTGAGTGTGTGTATATGTGACTGTGTGTATGAGTGAAAGTGCGTGTGTGTGTGTGTGTGTGTAAGTTCACTCACCCAGGTCTGGAGTGTGTCCTCATCTGTCTGTCCGTGAGCGCGCGCGTCTCTGCTCGTCCCCGGCTCTTCGTCTCTTCCTCCAGTCTGTCCATAAGTCACACAAGCGCGTCCATACGTGTTCTCAAGCAAATGTGCGTGTGTGTGTGTGTTTACCTCGCAACTGCTGGCATCAAAACGCGACACACACTCCTCTTCCTCCACACACTCACACACTCGCGCGCGTGCACAAACAGAACACACACTGGCGGTGTCTCGATCTCTCTGTGATGCTGCTGCTGATGCTGCTGTCCCTGTCTGCGTGTGTGAATGTGTGTGTGTGTGTCTCCGTCTCTTCTCACGCTGCTGTTTCGTTTTTCATCTCTCACCCCGCTGACACACTCAGGGAGCGTCTCACAATTGCAGCACTGGAGCAAAAGCGCGCAGTCGCTTAGGGATCGTGGATTATTACGTTCAATTCGGTCACATGTTTTCATTACACGGCTCTCTTGATTCTGATTGGCTGTTCATTACATTTTGCATAAAGTCTAGAAGGGATACAGCTGTGGATTAAAGTTAACAATAATTATTTATATTAATTCAACAATACATTTACTGTACAAACATAATTGCGATAATAATAAACGATAACGCAGTTGACAACAATCAATAACAAATTCGACAATAACAGTTGACGATAACAGACAATAACAGAGTTGACAAAAACAGAGTTAAAGATAACAGGATTGATGATAAGAGAGATGACGATAACAGAGTTGACGATAACAGAGTTGACGATAACAGAGTTGACGATAACAGAGATGACGATAACAGAGATGACGATAACAGAGTTGACGATAACAGAGATGACGATAACAGAGATGACGATAACAGAGTTGACGATAACAGAGATGACGATAACAGAGATGACGATAACAGAGATGACGATAACAGAGTTGACGATAACAGAGATGACGATAACAGAGATGACGATAACAGAGATGACGATAACAGAGTTGACGATAACAGAGTTGACGATAACAGAGTTGACGATAACAGAGTTGACGATAACAGAGTTGATGATAACAGAGTTAAAGATAACAGAGTTGATGATAACAGAGTTGACGATAACAGAGTTGACGATAACAGAGTTGAGGATAACAGAGTTGAGGATAACAGAGACGAGGATAACAGAGATGAGGATAACAGAGATGACGATAACAGAGTTGACGATAACAGAGTTGACGATAACAGAGTTGACGATAACAGAGCTGACGATAACAGAGTTGACGATAACAGAGATGACGATAACAGAGATGACGATAACAGAGTTGATGATAACAGAGTTGATGATAACAGAGTTGATGATAACAGAGCTGATGATAACAGAGATGACGATAACAGAGCTGATGATAACAGAGATGACGATAACAGAGTTGACGATAACAGTTGACAATAGCACAGTTGACAATAGCACAGTTGACGATAACAGAGTTGACGATAAAAGAGTTGATGATAACAGAGTTGACGATAACAGAGTTGACGATAACAGAGTTGACGATAACACAGTTGACGATTACAGGTGACGATAAAATAGCTGATAACACAGTTGACAATAACACAGTAGACGATAACAGTTGATAACATTGTTGATGAAAAGCAATTGATAATAACAGAGTTGACAATAACACAGTTGACAATAAATAAGTTAAAGATAACAGTTGACGATAACACAGTTGACAATAACTAAGTTAACGATAACAGTTAAAGATAACACAGTTGACAATAACACAGTAGACGATAACACAGTTGATAACATAGTTGATGAAAAAGCAATTGATAATAACAGAGTTGACAATAACACAGTTGACAATAACTAAGTTAACGATAACAGTTGACGATAACACAGTTGGCGATGACACAGTTGGCGATAATACAGTTGACAATAACACAGTAGACGATAACACAGTTGATAACATAGTTGATGAAAAAGCAATTGATAATAACAGAGTTGACAATAACACAGTTGACAATAAATAAGTTAATGATAACAGCTGACGATAACACAGTTGGCGATGACACAGTTGGCGATAACACAGTTGACAAAACAAAGATTACGATAACAGAGTTGGCAATAACAGCTGACAATAACAAAGTTGACAAAAACAAAGTTGACAATAGCAAAGTTGATGATAACAGTTGACGATAAAACAGTTGACAATAACACAGTTGACAAAACAAAGATGACGATAACACAGTTGACAATAACACAGTTGACAATAACAAAGTTGACAATAGCAAAGTTGACAATAGCAAAGTTGACGATAACAGTTGACGATAACACAGTTGGCAAAAACAAAAATGACAATAACAGAGTTGACGATAATAGTTGACGGTAACAGATTTGATGATAAAAGAGCTGGCAATAACAGGGTTGACAATAACAGGGTTGACAATAACAGTCAACGATAACAAAATTGACAAATAACAGACAATAAAAGGGTTGACAATAACACAGTTGACAATAACAGGGTTGACAATAGCAGACAATAACAAAGTTGACTATAACACAGTTGATGATAACAAAGTTGAGGATAACAGACTATAACAGAGTTGACGATAATACAGTTGACGATAACAGAGATGACGATAACAGAGATAACAATAACAGACAATAATAGAGTTGACAATAACACAGTTGTCGATAGCACAGTTGACAGTAACACAGTTGACAATAGCACAGTTGACGATAACAGAGTTGGCGATAACACAGTAGACGAAAACACAGCTGACGATAACACAGTTGACGATAACACAGCTGATAAAAAACACAGTTGGTGATAACACAGTTGACGATAACACAGCTGACGAAAACACAGTTGGCGATAACACAGTAGACGATAACACAGCTGACGATAACACAGCTGACGAAAACACAGCTGACAATAGCACAGTTGACGATAACAGAGTTGGCGATAACACAGTGGACGATAACACAGCTGACGATAACACAGCTGACGAAAACAGTTGACGATAACACCGCTGACAAAAACACAGTTGACGATAACACAGTTGACGATAACACAGTTGACGATAACACAGCTGACAAAAGCACAGTTGGCGATAACACAGTAGACGATAACACAGCTGACGATAACACAGCTGACGAAAACACATTAGACGATAACACAGCTGACGATAACACAGCTGATGAAAACACAGTTCACGATAACAGAGTTCACGATAATACAATTGACAATTACAAAGTTGACAATAACACAGTAGACGATAACACAGTTGTTCATGTGTTTTATGTATATGTGTTAATGTGTTGTGTGTGTGAGAGGGTGTATGTGTGTCTGTGTGTGTGCCCATGTATGAACAGCACAGAGTGAGTCTCTGAGGGAGGTGGACGAGCGCTGGTTCAGTGTCTGCTTCAGTCTCGCTGTGTTAACATTGTAATTGGATTTCACTTCAGCTGCCACTAAAAGCTTGCAGTGTGTGTGTGTGTGTGTGTGTGTGTGTGTGTGTGTGTGTGTGTGTGTGTGTGTGTGTGCGCGCCGGTCCGCCTCTGTAAATCTACCCATTCAAATAATTTCAAAAGGCGACCAAACACAAGTAAAAGCTTTAGCTCAGTCTCCAGCATTTGCAGGTTTCAGTGATGTCACATCAGGAGGGCAATAAAGGAAAAGGTTGTGTAATATATATAAAGCAGCTCTGTACTGTAACAGTCACTGAGTTCAATTATTGAGCAACTTCACTTTATATTTTCAGGTACAGATCAATAGATAACTTAGGTGCATCCCAAATTGCATACTATATTCTACAACATATGCTTATGCACATTTTAGAATATCAGATTTAAAAAAGAGTTAAAGTAAAACAACAAGATGCACAAAAATTAAAAGTGTACTCTTAGTTAACTAATAGATTTCTAGAGTTTGAATTCAAGTGTACTTGCAAGTATTTGCCTGTGTACTCATTCATTCATTTTCTTTTCGCCTTAGTCCCTTTATTAATCTGGGGTCACCACAGCGGAATGAACCGCCAACTTATCCAGCACATGTTTTTACGCAGTGGATGCCCTTCCAGCTGAAACCCATCACTGGGAAACCAAAGACACTCATTCTCACACACACAGTTGAGGATAACAGTTGACAATTATGGGCAATAACAGAGTTGACGATAACAGAGCTGACGATTAAAAACAATAACAGAACTGATGATAACACAGTTGATGATGACAGTTGACAATAACAGACAATAACAGAGTTGACAATAACACGGTTGACAATAAAAGAGTTGATGATAACAGTTAAAGAAAACAAAGTTGACGATAACACAGTTGACATTTACACAGTTGACGATAACGCAGTTAACAATAACACAGTTGACCATAACAGAGTTGATGATAACATAGTTGACCATAACAGAGTTGACGATAACAGAGTTGACAATAACGGAGTTGACGATAACAGAGTTGACAATAACGGAGTTGACGATAACAGAGTTGACAATAACGGAGTTGACGGTAACACAGTTGGCAATAACATAGTTGACAATAACAGTTGACAATAACACAGTTGACATTTACACAGTTGACGATAACACAGTTAACAATAACACACTTGATGATAACACAGTTGACAATAACAGAAATTATGATAAGAGAGTTGACATTAACAGACAATAACAGAGTTGACAATAACACGGTTGACAATAAAAGAGTTGTTGATAACACAGTTGACGGTTACAGTTAAAGAAAACAAAGTTGACAATAACACAGTTGACATTTACACAGTTGATGATAACACAGTTAACAATAACACAGTTGACCATAACAGAGTTGATGATAACATAGTTGACGATAACACAGTTAACAATAACACAGTTGACCATAACAGAGTTGACGATAACACAGTTGACAATAACAGAGTTGACAATAACAGAGTGGACAATAACACACTTGACAATAACAGAGTTGACAATAACACAGCTGAAAATAACAGAGTTGACGATAAGAGAGTTGACAATAACAGACAATAACAAAGCTGATAATAACAGAGTTGATGATAACTCGCAATAACAGAGTTGACGTTAACACAGCTGACAATAACAGAGTTGACGATAAGAGAATTTACAATAACAGACAATAAAAGACAATAACACAGTTGACAATAACAGAGTTGATGATAACACAGTTGACAATAACAGAGTTGATGATAACAGCGTTGACAATAACAGGGTTGACGATAACACAGTTGACAATAACAGAGTTGACAATAACAGTTGACAATAACACAGTTGACATTTACACAATTGACGAGAACACAGTTAACAATAACACAGTTGATGATAACACAGTTGACAATAACAGAGTTGATGATAACACAGTTGACAATAACAGAAATTATGATAAGAGAGTTGACAATAACAGACAATAACATAGTTGACAATAACACGGTTGACAATAAAAGAGTTGTTGATAACACAGTTGACGATAACAGTTAAAGAAAACAAAGTTGACGATGACACAGTTGACATTTACACAGTTGACGATAACACAGTTAACAATAACACAGTTGACGATACCACAGTTAACAATAACACAGTTGACGATAACACAGTTGACAATAACAGAGTTGATGATAACACAGTTAACAATAACACAGTTGACGATAACACAGTTGACGATAACACAGTTGACAATAACAGAGTTGATGATAACACAGTTAACAATAACACAGTTGACAATAACAGAGTTGATGATAACACAGTTAACAATAACACAGTTGACGATAACACAGTTGACAATAACAGAGTTGATGATAACACAGTTGATGATAACACAGTTAACAATAACACAGTTGACAATAACACAGTTGACAATAACAGAATTGATAACACAGTTGACAATAACAGAATTGACAATAACAGTTGACAATAACACAGTTGACATTTACACAATTGACGAGAACACAGTTAACAATAACACAGTTGATGATAACACAGTTGACAATAACAGAGTTGATGATAACACAGTTGACAATAACAGTAATTATGATAAGAGAGTTGACAATAACAGACAATAACATAGTTGACAATAACATGGTTGACAATAAAAGAGTTGTTGATAACACAGTTGACGATAACAGTTAAAGAAAACAAAGTTGACGATGACACAGTTGACATTTACACAGTTGACGATAACACAGTTAACAATAACACAGTTGACGACAACACAGTTAACAATAACACAGTTGACGATAACACAGTTGACAATAACAGAGTTGATGATAACACAGTTAACAATAACACAGTTGACGATAACACAGTTGACGATAACACAGTTGACAATAACACAGTTGACGATAACACAGTTGACGATAACACAGTTGACAATAACAGAGTTGATGATAACACAGTTAACAATAACACAGTTGACAATAACAGAGTTGATGTTAACACAGTCAACAATAACACAGTTGACGATAACACAGTTGATAATAACAGAGTTGATGATAACACAGTTGACAATAACACAGTTGATGATAACACAGTTGATGATAACACAGTTAACAATAACACAGTTGACGATAACACAGTTGACAATAACAGAATTGATAACACAGTTGACAATAACAGAATTGACGATAATACAGTTGACAATAACAGAATTGATGATAACACAGTTGACAATAACAGAAATTACGATAAGAGAGTTGACAATAACAGACAATAACAAAGTTGACAACATTGTTGACAATAACAGAGTTGCTGATAATACAGTTGATGATAACAGTTGAAGAAAACAAAGTTGACGAAATCACAGTTGATGATTACACAGTTGACGAATAAACAGTTGATGATCACAGTAAAATGCAAGTGTACTTGCAGGTGTTTGTCTGTGTACTTTTAGTTTACTATTGGTTTTTAATGTTGCACTTAGTGTACTTGGAATTGATAGTTAGTGTAACCTACTCTTAGTCAACCAGTAGTGTTCTAGAGTTATACTTTGTGTACTTGCAAGTGTTAGTTAGTGTGCTTTTAGTTAACTAGCAAATTTCTAGTGTTATACTTCAAGTGTACATGGGAGTGTTCATTAGTGTACTCTTAGTTAACTAGCAAATATCTAGTGTTATACTTTAAATGTACTTGCAAGTGTTAGTGTTTTCTTAGTTAAATTTTTAGTAGTAGTTTTTTTAGTGTTATACTTCAAGGGTACTTGAAAGTGTTTATTAGTATACTCTTAGTTAACTAGCAGATTTATAGTGTTATAAGTGTACTTGCAATTGTTCATTAGTGTACTATAAGAATACTTTTAATTATAACTAGTATGAACAAGGCCAAATATACTAAGACTTCTCTGGCGGTTAAGTATACTTAGTACCTAAAGTAAATGAAAGGAAGCTGGAATTCTACTTTATTATTTTGTAGTTTAAAATAAATATACTAATAGCGCACTGGAATAAACATCTTGTTCGTAAAGGATGTCATTGATTCACTTCATAAAACTTTCATTTTAGTGTAGTTTATTTCTTTATAAAGCAGAGTTAATACACCAGAGCACTGATCAAAGTGCTGTACAATTATTCTATATATATAACAATCTGTATAATAAATAAATAAATAAACAAACCAACAAACATTGTCACAAAATTGCTGTTACACGTAAAAAAACATTTTACTAATCCCTTTGTCCCGCGATGGCGTCACACACAGCGGTAATGGTCATTTTGAAATGTCACTCACTGTACATACATACAGTACATTACAGCACACAGTACATTATTTATTTAACAATAAAAAGTTGATGATAACCCGCAATGAGTTGACGTTAACACAGCTGACAATAACAGTTGACGATAAGAGAATTGACAATAAAAGACAATAACAGAGTTGACGATAACAGAGTTGATGATAACAGAGTTGACGATAACATAGTTGACGATAACACAGTTGACAATAGCAGAAAATAACAGAGTTGACAATAACAGAGTTGACAATAACAGAGTTGACAATAACAGTTGACAATAGCACAGTTGACAATAACAGAGTTGATAACACAGTAGACGATAACAGAGTTGACGATAACAGAGTTGATAACAGAGTTGACGATAACAGAGTTGACAATAACACAGTTGATGATAACAGAGTTGACAATAACACAGTTGACGATAGCAGAGTTGACGATAACAGAGTTGATAACAGTTGACGATAACAAAGTTGATGATAACACAGTTGATGATAACAAAGTTGATAACACAGTTGATGATAACAGAGTTGACAATAACCCAGTTGACAATAACAGAGTTGACAATAACACAGTTGATGATAACAAAGTTGATAACACAATTGATGATAACAGAGTTGACAATAACACAGTTGACGATAACACAGTTGATGATAACAGAGTTGACAATAACAGAGTTGACAATAACACAGTTGATGATAACACAGTTGATGATAACAGAGTTGACAATAACACAGTTGACGATAACACAGTTGATGATAACAGAGTTGACAATAACAGAGTTGACAATAACACAGTTGACGATAACACAGTTGATGATAACAGAGTTGACAATAACAGAGTTGACAATAACACAGTTGACGATAACACAGTTGATGATAACAGAGTTGACAATAACAGAGTTGACAATAACACAGTTGACGATAACACAGTTGATGATAACAGAGTTGACAATAACAGAGTTGACAATAACACAGTTGACGATAACACAGTTGATGATAACAGAGTTGACAATAACAGAGTTGACAATAACACAGTTGATGATAACACAGTTGATGATAACAGAGTTGACAATAACACAGTTGACGATAACTAGGCCCACACGGAATCTGCGCGCGCAGAATTCCGCAGATTTTTCACAGATTTTCCGCAGATTTCCGTAGATTTTTAGCCCATCATTAATTCTGTTTGTTTACTTACAGTTAACTATTTACAGTTAATCTAATTGGATTTGCATTTTAAAATTTCAATAAAAGTTAAAAAGATATTATTTTTTATTTCACATTTTAAGGTTTTAGTTATGATACTCCTAAAATAATTCTGCAGAAATCCGCAGATTTTTACCAAAATTCTCCGCAGAAATAGCAAAAAACGTCCGCAGATTCCGTCTGGCCCTAACGATAACACAGTTGATGATAACAGAGTTGACAATAACAGAGTTGACAATAACAGAGTTGACAATAACACAGTTGATGATAACAGAGTTGACAATAACAGAGTTGACAATAACACAGTTGACGATAACACAGTTGATGATAACAGAGTTGATAACAGAGTTGACGATAACAGAGTTGACAATAACACAGTTGATGATAACAGAGTTGACAATAACACAGTTGACGATAGCAGAGTTGACGATAACAGAGTTGATAACACAGTTGACGATAACAAAGTTGATGATAACACAGTTGATGATAACAAAGTTGATAACACAGTTGATGATAACAGAGTTGACAATAACCCAGTTGACAATAACAGAGTTGACAATAACACAGTTGATGATAACAAAGTTGATAACACAATTGATGATAACAGAGTTGACAATAACACAGTTGACGATAACACAGTTGATGATAACAGAGTTGACAATAACAGAGTTGACAATAACACAGTTGATGATAACACAGTTGATGATAACAGAGTTGACAATAACACAGTTGACGATAACACAGTTGATGATAACAGAGTTGATGATAACAGAGTTGACAATAACAGAGTTGACAATAACACAGTTGATGATAACACAGTTGATGATAACAGAGTTGACAATAACACAGTTGACGATAACTAGGCCCACACGGAATCTGCGCGCGCAGAATTCCGCAGATTTTTCACAGATTTTCCGCAGATTTCCGCAGATTTTTAGCCCATCATTAATTCTGTTTGTTTACTTACAGTTAACTATTTACAGTTAATCTAATTGGATTTGCATTTTAAAATTTCAATAAAAGTTAAAAAGATATTATTTTTTATTTCACATTTTAAGGTTTTAGTTATGATACTCCTAAAATAATTCTGCAGAAATCCGCAGATTTTTACCAAAATTCTCCGCAGAAATAGCAAAAAACGTCCGCAGATTCCGTCTGGCCCTAACGATAACACAGTTGATGATAACAGAGTTGACAATAACAGAGTTGACAATAACAGAGTTGACAATAACAGAGTTGACAATAACACAGTTGACGATAACACAGTTGATGATAACAGAGTTGACAATAACAGAGTTGACAATAACACAGTTGACGATAACACAGTTGATGATAACAGAGTTGACAATAACAAAGTTGACAATAACACAGTTGACGATAACACAGTTGATGATAACAGAGTTGACAATAACAGAGTTGACAATAACACAGTTGATGATAACACAGTTGACGATAACAGAGTTGATAACACAGTTGACGATAACAGAGTTGACGATAACACAGTTGACGATAACAGAGTTGACAATATCACAGTTGATGATAACAGTTGACAATAGCAGTTGACGATAGCACAGTTGACGATAACAGAGTTGATAACACAGTTGACGATAACAAAGTTGATAACACAGTTGACGATAACAGAGTTGACAATATCACAGTTGATGATAACAGTTGACAATAGCAGTTGACGATAGCACAGTTGACGATAACAGAGTTGATAACACAGTTGACGATAACAAAGTTGACGATAACAGAGTTGATAACACAGTTGACGATAACAGAGTTGACGATAACACAGTTGACGATAACAGAGTTGACAATATCACAGTTGATGATAACAGTTGACAATAGCAGTTGACGATAGCACAGTTGACGATAACAGAGTTGATAACACAGTTGACGATAACAAAGTTGATAACACAGTTGACGATAACAGAGTTGACAATATCACAGTTGATGATAACAGTTGACAATAGCAGTTGACGATAGCACAGTTGACGATAACAGAGTTGATAACACAGTTGACGATAACAAAGTTGACGATAACAGAGTTGATAACACAGTTGACGATAACAAAGTTGACGATAACAGAGTTGACAATAACACAGTTGATGATAATACAGTTGACGATAACAGATGTGACGATAACAGAGTTGACAATAACACAGTTGACAATAACAGAGTTGACGATAACAGAGTTGACGATAACACCGCTGACGATAACAGAGTTGACGATAAGAGAGCTAACAATAACAGACAATAACAGCGTTACTGATAACACAGTTGACGATAACATAGTTGACAATAACAAAATTGAAAATAACAGAGTTGACGATAACAGAGTTGACGATAACACAGCTGACGATAACAGAGTTGACGATAAGAGAGCTAACAATAACAGACAATAACAGCGTTACTGATAACACAGTTGACGATAACATAGTTGACAATAACAAAATTGAAAATAACAGAGTTGACGATAACACGGTTGACGATAACAGAAAATAACAGAGTTGACGATAACAGAGTTGACGATAACAGAGTTGACGATAATACAGTAGACACTAACAGAGTTAACTATGACAGAGTTGACAGTAACAAAGTTGAAGATAACACAGTTGATTGGGTTTGAGCGTGGATTTCCTCTGGGTGCTCCGGTTTCCCCCACAGTCCAAACACATGTGCTATAGGGGAACTGATGAACTAAATTGGTCATATGTATGAGTGTGTTTGAGAATGAGTGTGTATGGGTGTTTCCCAGTTCTGGGTTGCAGATGTAATAATTGGTGGTTCATTCCGCTGTGGCGACCCCTGATTAACAAAGGGACTAAGCTGAAGGGAAAATAAATGAATGAAATAAAGTGCTGCTGAAAGTAAGTAAACAATGAGAAGATGGTTTTTTAAAAGGTTTGTAAGTCAAGTGTGTCTTATAAAAACATCTTGACTTTGCAGATTAAATAAATGATGGCATTAAATACGGCGTCAGACAGACAAACAGCTCAATCGGGTTTGTGCAAATTGAGTAAACGGCGTGAAAGAATGAGCCAATTACTGATCTCGTTATTGTGCACATCACTTATCTTGTGTGCAACTTTCTCCCAGTCAGATCCTCCATATCATCGCTCTATCCACACGCTTGCAGCTGCATGTGGGTTTGAATTTGCTATTGATTTTTTAATGTAGGAGGAAACACAATTTACACTATGTACTGGACAGTTTTGGGTATTTATGAAAGAGCAAACTAAAACATTCAAAATGCAATTTTAAAAGGGCATGGTTTACCCAGAAACTTTAGTTTGTTGTTAATTAAGGCTATATCTTTCCATAATATTAAACCCTAAAAACTGTTATGGAACTCCAAACGAGACAAGACCACGAGAATGGTCAGGCATTAAAACAATAAACTTTCTAATCTGAGAAGATCAGCTAGGAAACCAGTTGTTCAGGTTGTCTCGATCATGCATCCTGATCCCCCCTCTTTGCCCTGGACTTTACCTTCTCCATCAGAGCTGCTCCAGAATGTCTAAGTTTCTAATATGGTGTATCTTGTGGCTCTATATTCATGTTTGGTGTCATTTTAAATGTCTCTGAGTGATTGGTAAAGTGGTCTCAATTTCACTGTAATACTTTACAATCTCTCTTACATCAGTTAATTTGGGTTTTGACTTTGATAAGATCTTTGCCAGATGCTCCACTCCAGAGAAAATGGTCTTCACATCAACTCATGACCAGGCAAGGCTCTTGTTGAAGCTTTTATTGTGTTGAATTTATGATGATTTGAGTATTTAGGCAAAAGGTGAAGAAATGTCTGGAGGATTCTGTAGCCAGGATACCCCGTTGCAGTGTATGAGTCTCTGAGCACTGCATTAAGACTTATAAGCTACAATGTAATTCTATACAGTTAGGTATTAATCTCCAACTCTTAAATGTATCTTTGAGTAATTGATGTTGTACAGTCTGAATTGGCTTATTCTGTTTAATGATGTGAATTGGAATGGAAAATCTTTGCCTGACAAATAAATGTAAAATTCATGTTTAACTCTAATATCTCCTGAAATTATTTAAATCTAGTAGATTGTTTAGGCTGATGTTTCCGCAGCCTACGACCAGGATATTAGTCACAGTGGTGGAAAGAGTACTAAAAATTTGTACTCAATTACAAGTACTGTTACATTGCTGAAATTATACTCAATTACAAGTAAAAGTACTGGTGTTAAAAAGTACTTAAGTAAAAGTACAAATTACTCTTCAAAAAAACTACTCAAATTACTGAGTACAAATTACTTTTTAGCTGGTGATATTGGTGGAATTATCCATAATTGCTGAATCAGACAAGATGCAGGCAATAAAACACATTTAACGATACTATAAACACTTTTGAAACCGTGTAAAGAGCATTAACTGAACTGTCAGGTGTGGTTTATATATGAATCAAAACCGGAGCACCCAAAGGAAACACACGCCAACATGGGGAGAACATGCAAACTCCACACAGAAATGCCAACTGACTCAGCTGGGGCTTGAACCAACAACCTCACAAAAATTAAGTTGTAAGTCTTCTTACCATTGTGTTTTATAAAAACACTTTTGTAACTTTATAAACAGTATTAACTTAACCCTAATGAATTAATACAGTCTGTATTACAATTATGGTGGATTTACATGTTCTTGTGATGATTATCTTATCAATAGCGCGCCACGATTATTTTACAAAATAAATGTTTTGCTATTGTGAGTATAAAGACAACAGAAATATACACAAATAAAAATAGACTCTTTATAATTTCAAATAATGCCTCTCTTATCTGTACGATCAATAGACCATTTAATTAGAAAAAAAACTTGCAAATTATGGAGAAACTTTGCTAACTAACTAATCGCACGAACGAATCGTCAGAAACCACAGAACAACACTGCCTAGTGCCTAAACATATTAATAAATTAAATATCACACAAATGAAGTTATATGTCTTCTTACCATAATGTGTTTTTTCAGATTAGAGACTGAAATCTTGTAGCAGGGTTTCTGCAGATATCATAATGTCAAATTTAAGACTTTTGAAGACCTTTTTAAGACCATTAAGTATTAAATTTAAGATCTATATCACAATATCAAAAACACGCAAGAGAAAATGCAAAATCACAAAATTAGTGGTAAAATAAAATTATTTAAATTGAACAGTACTAAAGACAGGTTAGATGCACCATTGAACTACAGGAAAAAACAAACAAACATCTTAAGGCTGATTTATACTTTCGCCTGGCGCCACATCGCACACCTCCGCTAACTGTGCGCGCACATCACGAACGGATGAGGCTTTTATACTTGACGCGTTCGCTGTTGTGATATTCTTTAAAACGACAGGGGCCAGTCAAAAGAAACCCACCGCAAAGTCAGAAGGATAAACAGAGAAGTAGGAAGTTTCCGGAACTACGTCATATCATTAATATTGTTCAAGATTTTAAAACTTAAACAGTGGGTAGCGCTCTCGCCTCACAGCAAGAAGGTCACTGGTTCGAGCCTCGGCTGGGTCAGTTGGTGTTACTGTGTGGAGTTTGCATGTTCTCCCCGTGTTTGCGTGGGTTTCCTCTGGGTGCTCCGGTTTCCCCCACAAGTCCAAAAACATGCGCTATAGGGGAATTGGGTAAGCTAAATTGTCCGTAGTGTATGTGTGTGAATGAGAATGTACAGTATGGGAGTTTCCCAGTGATGGGTTGCGGCTGGAAGCGTTAAACAGCGTTAAACAATAGTTGGCGGTTCATTCCGCTGTGGCGACCCCAGATTAATAAAGGGACTAAACCGAAAAGAAAATGAATGAACGTATATAACGAAGTTTTATAACCATTCAAGGTTTTTTTTTAAATCAAACTTTGATGCATCACTCTCTTTTGTTCATATCTTGCACAGTTTTAAAGTTAAATATCAATGACAAGAGAAAATATGTTGTTCTACATATATATTTGTTATTATGGCAAGAATTTTTTTAATTTTTATTTTGCCCACTTCACACAATTCACACATTACTGTGTGGCTAGTTTCTGTCCTCTACTTATAAGCTTAAAAGGCAATAATTGTCCAACAATCCTGTCCATTAATCCCCAATAAAGCCTAGAAATTGGGCATCAGTATACTGTAAACTGATAGGTTCATATATTCTTTTCCAGTTATCAAAGACATAATTTGTTCCTTAATTTTAGTTTGTAGCTATTAAATTGTTTTAACTTCAAAATTATGCATCAATGTAAATAAATGGTGGAAAAACATTTTGTAATAATCAAACCACATGACATGGGTCTCCACTTTTGCCATGGCCTCTTTTTTTTTTGTTTTAACAAACTTGTCCCTCAGGTTTTTCCAAACTTTTTAACAAAACAATTTCCTCCTTTCCACGCTGTTGCAATTTCTAGCCAAGAATTATTGGTCTATCTATAATGATCACGCATGGTCGGATCATTAAGATGTCTGTACAGTCCTACTGTTTCAGACAAATTCTCTAAAAAGTATTTCATATTCAACTCAAATCAAAGACGGCGCCGCGCGAACTGTTCACCCGAAATCATGTCGCGCGCACCCCAAGCGAACCTCCGCAAACGCAGCGATGACGTCACATTCGCCGCGCGCACTGGGCTCAGTAACAGAAAGCCGATTGATTATTGCATGTTGGTCTATCTCATTTGTAGTTGTAATACCGCAAATTGCATTAGGACTAGTGAAATAAAGAACTACAACACCACGAAAACCAAGCAACAACAACAAAAAAGAATTTAAATGAGCATTGGATGTAGCGGTACATGGACATCGGAAAAAATAAGACCTGTGCAAAAATATTTAAGCGAATTTAAGACTTTTTAAGGCCTAAAATTTAGATTTTTTTAATTTTATACTTTTTAAGACCCTGCGGAAATCCTGTGTAAGAAGGATAGCACAGCAGAGGGCAGGTTTCATCCACTTATTTTATGCGCTTTTTGGATATGCACATAAAAAACGGTTGACGGAAACGCCATGATGCGCATACATTTTGAAAATGTGTGTGAATGGACAAACCAGCAGGTTGAGCACACTGTGAAACATCTAAAGTGTTGTTTTGGTCATTCTAAAACGCCTTAACCACTTCAGTATTAGTGTTATTATACTATTAATTACCTCCAGAATTGTCAAAAGCGTCTGCACTCCGTGTCTCGCGCGTTCACTGTGTGTCAGGATTGCCTTCTGAGGTGCAAGTCATTTATTAAATGAAAATATTATATTCCCGCAGCTTCTTCTACCACAGTAAATTCCGTTTTTACTGTTGATATTTGTCACCAGTTAATCAGGAAGTGGCGACTTTGTTCTCTTTGACTTGTTGGACGGAAACGCTGCTTTATTCGCACGTCTTTATGCGATATTCCAGTTTTGGGCATACATTTAATTAGCAATTTTAGATGATAACACAGCCATTCACACTGCATCAGCACAGCTGTCCCCTTTCTTCCCTATGTACCTGTAGGTGAACAGCTCCGGGTGTGGCTGTGGGCATTCATCCTCTGCTATTTCTTCCTCATTTCTGCGTTCTTCAGATTCATTATTGCTGTCTTGAGTCTCCATATGTCAATCGATAACTTTGTGACTGTATGATGAGGGTCAGCTCACGTAAATCTGCAGTAGCCTGAACTTGATTTTCGGTTCAAATAATGTACCAGGCTTTTCATTGGTCCGTTAAGATGAGATTTTGTTATTGGCTAGCGAAGTCAGCGGTTGAAATATTAATTTAATTACAGTACTCCGTGACGAATTGTGATTTTAAAAGGAACGAAGTAGATTCCTCTGCTTAATTTGTACTCAAGTACAAGGAAAATTACAGACTTAAAACTATACTCATGAAAGTACATACTACAGGAACGTGAGTAAATGTAATTCGTTACCTCCACCACTGATTAGTCATACATTCAGGCTCAATGGATGGAGCATAGGGACAGCATTAGAGACCTGGTGATTGCTGACTGTCACTGACTTAGCGTGATATAATCTAGTGGCTAAATCAAACTTTCTTTAAGTATGAGCAAGCGTGGGGCGGCCTAATATTATTTAATTCAATTCAATTCAATTCATCTTTATTTGTATAGCGCTTATACAATGTAGATTGTGTCAAAGCAGCTTCACATGGAAGATTATAGTGAATTGAAACAGTGTCAGTTCAGTTCAAGGAAATTAGTTTACAGTTATATTCTTTATCTAAGAACCAGAACTGGCGAGGCTGTGTCCATGAGCAGATGAAACTGGCCAGTCCAAATTAGACCTAATCACAACCTATAAGGTGATCAGCTTGAATTGGATCAGAAGGAAGGACGGCACCATGACTGAAGTATTTCTGTTAGACAGGTAATGTTCTGTGTTAAAACTATTTGGGTGTCATGGTGGTTAGCACTGTGGCCTCACAGCAAGAAGGTCGCTGGTTCGAGCCTCCTCGGCTGGGTCAGTTGGCATTTCTTTGTGGAGTTTGCATGTTCTCCTTGTGTTGGTGTGGGTTTCCAGCGGGTGCTTCGGTTTCCCCTACAAGTCCAAAGACATGTGGTACAGGTGAATTGGGTAAGCTAAATTGTCAGTAGTGTATGAGTGTGAATGGATGTTTCCCAGTTATGGGTTGCAGCTGGAAGGGCATCCGCTGCATAAAACATATGCTGGGTAAGCTGGTGGTTCATTCTGCTGTGGCGACCCCGGATTAAAAAAGGGACTAAGCCGAAAAGAAAATGAATGAATAAATGAATGAATCTTGTAACAAGGAGCAGAGGTACCCTTGGAGAGATGGGCACTAGTGGGCGGAGTTTTCCCCCTCTGATGACACGTACAAAGGGAGAATGTCATTTCTATGAAGTCTGGTCATAACAAATACAATTAATACATTTTAACCATTAGAATCTGGTTTTATTCACATACACAACTGTGATTAAACCCCTTACACAATAAATATTTGCATAATAGCTTCCCTTTAAGCATTTTTATGCAGTATTCCAAAAGAAATGGATGTAAACAGCTGATATTATTAGTTAACCCTGTACCCTGTTCACCATATTGTCTTCATGCAATCGGATGCATGTGCGTCTGTTTTTCAGCATGCATGTGGCGTTATATCCAGATGTCTCCGTCCAGAATCTCTCTCTCTCTGAGTAAGAAGAGTGAAATGCACTGGAGCAGTAAATATAGGTCACCGTCGCATTGAAGCTTCTCTCTCAGCGCTGACACACAATAACAAGCCGCTCTATTGACTTCCCCATGCAGCTCCGCTTTTATCCTCAGACTTCAGCATTTACACCAGAGGCTGTGATAGAAGACTCCTGAACACATCCGGGATCTCACTTTACAGCAGATGGAGAAGCACAGCCTGGTTTAAGAGTAATCCTGAGGCTTTATGGGAAGGACAGGGTTCCAGAGGTGGACGCCATCATTAGAGAAGCCTGGATTTGATGTTTTTGAAAATGGTGTAAAAACTGGAGGAAAAGACTTTAAAATGGAGGGCGACATGGTGGCTCAGTGGTTAGCATTGTGGCCTCACAGCAAGAAGGTCGCTGGTTTGAGGCCCGGTTGGGGTCAGTTGGCATTTCTGTGTGGAGTTTGCATGTTCTCCCCGTGTTGGCATGGGTTTCCTTCGCGTGCTCTGGTTTCCCCCACAGTCCAAACACATGCGCTATAGGGGAATTGATGAACTACATTGGCCGTAGTGTATGAGTGTGTGTGTGAATGAGTGTGTATGGATGTTTCCCAGAACTGGGTTGCAGCTGGAAGGGCATCCGCTGTGTAAGAATATATGCTGAAATAGTCAATTCTGCTGTGGCGACCCCCTCATCAATCAATCAATCAATCAATCAATCAATCAATCAATCAATCAATCAATCAATCAATCGAACTTTATTTATATAGCACCTTATTACAACCAGGAGGCTGCCCAAAGTGCTTTACAGTCTTAAAAACAGAAATTTAAACATTAAGACACATAAAATGATAAGAACCCAAGTGTCAATAAAACAGCATTTTGTACTAATGAGTATCAAAAGCAAGTCTAAATAAATAGGTTTTGAGTTTAGCTTTAAATAGCGCCACATCTGTAATGATGCAAAGTTCTAAAGGCAGGGTGTTCCACAGTTTTGAACCTGCCACTGCAAATAAACGATCACCCCATTGTTTGCACCTGGATCTGGGGACCTCCAGCAACAACTGAGCTGCTGATCGTAGGGCTCTGTTTGGTTTATGAACCTTTAAAATCTCACATAAGTATGAAGGTGCAAGACCATTAACTGCATTAAAAACAAACAACAGTAGTTTAAAATCAATTCTGAACCTAACAGGGAGCCAGTGAAGAGGGTAAAAAACAGGTGTAATGTGCTCACATTTGCAACTATTCGTAAGC
>LR812520.1:70539919-70568517 GCA_903798195.1 Danio kyathit
GGGTAAAAAACAGGTGTAATGTGCTCACATTTGCAACTATTCGTAAGCATACGAGCAGCAGCATTTTGCACCAGTTGTAACCGATAGAGTGGGGTTTGGTTAATTCCAACATATAGTGCATTGCAATAGTCCAGACGAGAGCTGATAAAAGCATGAATGGCTTTCTCTAGATCACGCTGGCTCAGAAATGGCTTAACTTTGGCAAGAAGGCGAAGCTGAAAAAAGCTTGCCTTGATCACTGAGTTTACTTGTTTATCAAATTTTAAACTACTGTCCAAGTTCACTCCCAAATTTGTAACTATATGGCTAAAGTGTGGGGAAAAACTAAGATAATTTGAGGGCAACTCATTAGGCAGGTTAGAATTGCCAAACAAAATACATTCTGTTTTGTCTTCGTTCAGAGAAAGAAAGTTTTGTGACAGCCAACGTTTGATGTCAACTAAAAATCCGTGCAGAGACTTTAGTGTACCTGAAGAGTATGAGGCAACAGGGAGATAGATTTGAACATCGTCAGCATACAGATGAAAGGAGACATTATGATCTATCATAACTGACCCTAATGGCAGCATGTAAAATGAAAATAAAACAGGTCCAAAATTGAACCCTGTGGAACACCAGAAGTCAAGGGAGCAGAAAGAGAAGTGACGTTGCCAGCCAAAACTCATAAATAAGGGACTAAGCCAGGAATGTCAAACTCAATTCCTGTAGGGCCGCAGCTCTGCACAGTTTAGTTCCAACCCTAATTAAACACACCTGATCAAACTAATTGAGTCCTTCAGGCTTGTTTGAAACTAACCAGTAAGTGTGTTAAAACAGGGTTGGAACTAAACTGTGCAGGGCTGTGGCCCTCCAGGAATTGAGTTTGACATCCCTAGACTAAGCCGAAAAAAAGAATGAAAATTAAAATGACCTCTTCATATATCACCCTTTTAAAATATACAGAAACACAACAAAGATATGTTCCAACTCATTATCTGCATTAGATGGTTTTTACAGTGATTTGGTTTTTTACAGTTCATCCAGAGATCATCTTCAAGACAGGACTTTATGTATGAAACTTGTACAAAATTTATACTAAAGTCAAAGAGAAACAAACGTTTATGAATACGCATTCATGTACAGTAGAGGTGAATGAGGTGGCAGAGAAGCTGACTTAAACTTTCTCTGAGAAATGCCGCTGCTGTCAGTCATTGTTTACTTTACTAAGTCCGTTTAATGGTGAAGGGATTAATCCAATAGGCCTGTCGATAGAAGGTTTGCGAAGAAATGTCATGCTCCCTTGTAAAAGTATTTTGCAGGGTAACACTTTATTCTGATGGTCCGTTTGAGTATTAGTAGACTGTCTGCTTAATATCTGTTGATACTGCTGCTAAACAGACATTTAACTGACTATAAGAAACTTTGCAAGTTAACTTACACTAACCCTAACCCCAACCAAACAGTCTACTTATAATCTAATGTAAATTAGTTAGCATGTAGATGCAATGTAAGTTAAACTCAACAAACGTACCCTCAAAATAAAGTGGGACCTTTTGCAGTATTTTCAATATACAAAATACAGCATTTAATTTTGATACATTTGTGGCTGCTGTATTTTATATGCATAAAATTGAGGTATTTAGTATGTTATTTGAGAATACAGTTGAATGTATTTTTGCCCATCCCTGACCACAGCAGCTTTTGCATTATTTAAAATGCAGGTATCATTCATTCATTCATTTTCTTTTCAGCTTAGTCCCTTTATTAATCTGGGGTCGCCACAGCGGAATGAACCGCCAACTTATCCAGCACATGTTTTACAGCTTGTTACAGCCGCAACCCATCTCTGGGAAACACCCATGCACTCATTCACACTCATACACTAGGGACAATTTAGCCTATCCAATTCACCTGTACCGCATGCCTTTGGACTGTGGGGGAAACCGGAGCAGGGAGAACATGCAAACTCCACACAAAAACGCCAACTGACCCAGCCGAGGCTCGAACCAGCGACAGCACTATAATAATTATATTTATTATATTATTATATAACGTAAAACATATATTTAAAAATATAAAAAAAACAAGATTCTCTACAAGACAAATAAAGTTGAATAGTAGTTTTTACATTAAGGTGTTTTTTTATTATTAAAATAATAATAATATATTTATTAATCATAAATTGTATATATATATATATATATATATATATATATATATATATATATATATATATATATATATATATATATATATATATATATGTATTTATTTATTGTTTATTCAAGTCAAACTAAAAGAAATAAGACTTTCTCCTAAAACTTTTTCTAAATATATAATAGGAAAAACTTTACTGTAAATACTTAAAATTTCAGGAGGGCTAAAAATTGTGCCTTTGGCTGTATATGATGAAATACCTATTTTATAAAACAAAAAAGTCACATAAAACCATGATTTACAGTGATTTTATAACAGCAAAGGGGATTTTAGACATATTTTATTTTACTGTAAACCACTGGCTAATGATTTAAAGTAATCAATCAATGCTCATCTAAAAAAATAATTAAGTATAAAAGTAAGTTGAATAGGGGCGTTTTGGTGGCACAGTGGGTAGAACAATCGCCTCACAGCAAGAAGATTACTGGTTTGAGCCTCGGCTGAGCTCTGTGTGGAGTTTGCATGCTCTCCCCGCGTTCACTTAGGTTTCCTCCGGGTGCTCCGGTTTCCCCCACAAGTCCAAACACATGCACTATATGGGAATTGGGTAAGCTAAATTGTTCATAGTGTATGTGTGTGAATGAGTGTGTATGGGTGTTTCCCAGTAGTGGGTTGCGGCTGGAAGCACATCCGCTGCGTAAAACATATACTGGCGGTTTATTCTGCTGTGGCGACTCCAGATTAATAAAGGGACTAAACTGAAAAGGAAATGACAGCACATAATATTAGACTAGATATTCTTCAAGACACTAGTATTCAGCTTAAAGTGACATTTAAAGGCTTAACTAGGTTAATTAAGGTAGAGTTAGGGTAAATAGGCAAGTCATTGTATAACAGTGGTTTGTTCTGGAGACAATCCAAAACTAATATTGCTGAAGGGGGCTAATAATATTGATCTTAAAATGAGTTTAAAACAATTAAAAACTGCTTTTATTCTAGCCGAAATAAAACAAATAAGACTTTCTCCAGAAGAAACAATATTAGAGGAAATACTGTGAAAATTTCCTGAATCTGTTCAACATCATTTGGGGAATATTTGAATTAAAATTCACAGGAGGGTGAATAATTCTGACTTCAACTGTATATGGCAGTGAGTGTTAAATTTCCAGCCTTCTGCTACTCAAACGCCCCGGGGTTTATTTCACATTACCGATGTTGATTTTTGCATCCGCTGATCTGCTAAAGCGTTCTCCTGCTGCCGCCGCCGGGAGCCTGTGGACTTTCTGAAAGAGGAAAAATCAAGATGAAGATGCTGAGAGAGTTTCAGCTTCTCTTTCACTTCTGCATTAACACTGAAACCACAAAACAAGCTTTAAATATGCTGCACATACACTGCAAAAAACCCTGAGTGCCTTAAATTTTTAAGCTGAATCAAATTAACCTTATGAGTCCATTGAACTTATATTATGTTAAACTGACTTAAAACAGCTTGAGTTACTTATGAAATTAAATTTAAACAGTATTTACTTAGTTTAATAAGTTACAATGATGTTGTCAGGACTAATCGATCATATTATTATTTACAGTGTACAGTCAAAATTATTCGCCCTCCTGTGAATTTCTTCATATATTTCCCAAATGATGTTGAACAGATGCAGGAGTTTTTCACAGTAATTCCTATAATATTTTTTTCTTCTGGAGAAAGTCTTATTTGTTTTATTTCAGCTAGAATAAAAGCAGTTTTTAATTGTTTTAAAAAACATTTTAAAGAGCCCCTATTTTGCATTAAAAAAAGGTCATATTCTGGTTGTCTACAACAACAGGCTGATATGCGTGCAAAGTCAAAAAACACTTTAACCCTTTATTCCCCGCAGCCGAATTTCCAACTATAATAATAATAATAATAACTCCTTACATTTATGTAGCGCTTTTCTGGGCACTCAAAGCGCTTTACACATTGGGGGGAATCTCCTCATCCACCACCAGTGTGCAGCATCCACCTGGATGACGCGACGGCAGACCGCACACCAGCTGATTGGTGGAGAGGAGACAGAGTGATGAAGCCAATTATGATATGGGGAGGGTTAGGAGGCCATGATGGACAGAGGCCAGTGGGCAGATTTGGCCAGGATGCCGGGGTTAAACCCCTACTCTTTTTCGAAGAACATCCTGGGATTATTAATGACCACAGAGAGTCAGGACCTCGGTTTAACGTCTCATCCGAAAGACGGGGCTCACTGAGCAGTATAGAGTCCCCTTCACTATACTGGAGCATTAGGACCCACACAGATCACAAGTTGGGCGCCCCCTGCTGGCCTCACTAACACCACTTCCGGCAGCAACCTAGCTTTCCCATGTGGTCTCCCATCCAGGTACTGACCGGGCGTAGCCCTGCTTAGCTTCAGTGGGCGACCATGTGAGAGTTGCAGGGAAAGCATGTTCACGTTTTAACGGTAGTGGAACTACATATTTGGTACCGTATCGACGCGATCACTCAAAAGATCTGAACCCAACTCGATTCATTTATTCAACTCAGAGTCAAATAATTTGCTAAAGAATTAATAGTTTTCATTCACTTAGTGCTGTGATGCGCACTACATGAAGGTCATTTTCAAAAACCCATAATAGGGGCTCTTTAAGGTCAACATTAGCAGTCTTAAGGACCAGTGGCGGTTCTAGACCAGAGTAACTGGGGGGGCCGGGCAGGGGCCACTTGTACTTTTAGGGGGCACACTTTAACATACATCACAAACAATTATTCGAAGTCATTGTTTTCACATATCACTTTGCAGTCTTCATAAACAAGCTAATTAAATAACTTAAACTCAAGATAATCTTCCATGTTCATTTATTTTTGACAAGTAACTTTGTATTGTAGCAGGATAAGACATTTCTAACATTCAAGTACATCAAGGCACATTTTTGCACATGTAAACTATATCATCCTAGGGCCCGAGTGTACACATACGTGGACAGCACATTTTTAGCTCTTAAGTGGCTATTTAAAATAAATGAATGTTTTATATTTGGTTTCAGACATACAGTGTCATCCTGCAACTGTTTTGCAGCACATGAAATGTCCCAAACCCTATTTTTAACAGCCCAAAATGGGAAAAATGTTGTTTTAACTCTCTGATAGAATTTTTTTTTTACTTGCTTTGATGTTAAATATGCATAAAAGAAAATTTGGGAGAAAGTGTTTTATGTAAATTCGGACCACGAGTCCACATATATGGACATCATTGTTCTCTACATATCAAAAGATGATACTTAGATTTTTATTCTAATTAGGTTCCAATAAGCCCAAATAGCAAAGAGAAATAAAAAATGCATGTAAAAAAAAAAACACTGTGGGCCTTAAGAGGTTAACAGACGTCTTTGCCCTCCCCTTAACTTAAAATCATTTTTCCAAGTGATCTTTAACAAACCAAGGAGATTTTGACAGTACTCCCTACAAAACAAACAAAACAAATTCTGGAGTCATAATAAGTCTTATTTCTTTAGGTTATTTCTTGAATAAAAGCAGTTTTTAATTTTTTTTAAAACAATTTTAAGGTCAGTATTATTAGCCTCCTTAAGAAATATTTACTGTATATTTTTTTAACTGTCTACACAACAAACCAGTTCTACAATAACTTGACTAAATATTCTAACTTTCCTAGTTAACAAGTCTTTAAATTACACTTTAATCTGAATCAAAACCTACAGAATACAGTACTTAAAGGGACTTTGTCTGAATACAACTTGCAAAATCTTGCAAAATAACTCAAATATTCTGCACTGACTGTCACCATGGGAAAGATAAAAAAGTAGTTATTAAAAATTAAACTATTGTTTAAAAACGTGTTGTAGATAAATCATGTGTTGAAGACTCGTGCTTGATGTCACGACTGAAAACAAAAATGAATGAAGGCAAAACTAAACGAGTTGAATATTATACCTTTACATGAGCGTGACTGAAAACTAAGTTTAATCATTGTGTTACATCTGTTCTCCGGCACTTGCCGACTGTTTGTAAATTCAAGACTGCATTTCCTAACGTAAAACTATGTACACTCAATTTCTGATTAATTATAGCCTCTGCATAGCCGAGGACTTCCTCTATTAAAAGTGTTAAAATCGCTATTGAAAACAGCAGTCTAACATAATCAACAGTGGACATTTTGATAGTGTTTCACAACATGAACATGACTGAATCTTTTTATTACCTGTGTCAATTTGGAGGTGAACTTTTGACGAATGCGGGGAACTGATGCACGCAGCACCGTCACTGACAGAGAGAGCGAGTGCGCACGACACCGAGAGCGTAGAGAGGCCAAAGTCAGTGTTGCCAGATTGGGCGGTTTTGACTTCGATTGCATGCATGTATATGCATTTCAGCGGGTTTTGGATAGTTTTTGGGCTGGAATCAGTCAGCTACATCTGGCAACACTGGCAACTCTCCGCAGTCTGCCACCGATGGCTGATCTCGCTTCTCCGTGGCGTTTTGACACAAAAATCCGCGTGATATCCCCCCCCCCCCCCAGAACCGCCACTGTTAAGGACATCTGTAATCTAGTGTGCTCCAAAACAGTGACAAAACTCGAGTTTAAATAAAAGATTATAAACATCTAAAACTCACCGTTCATCACTTCCACCTAAATGATCAAGGTTTTTTTGATGTCTCCTCATACTTCAGTTTCTCATCAAATCTTCTGACCAATCAAATGCTCTCTAGTGTCTGACATGCCCCACCCCCTTCTTCTCACTGGCTGTACATTTGATGCGCTTGAGCTCAGCACTCTCACTGGCAGAGCGGTGAGAAAAACACAATGTGATTGGCTGATTCTCTAAAGGGGAGGAGCTACTCTATGTCCCGCCCTCTCTACATGTTTCAGTTGAGATTACGTCAAACATCCAATTGGGGATGTGGATATACACCATTGTTTGTGTCTCTTTCCTTTTGCACATTGTATGAACACAGGATCATGAACTGCATCCTGCCCCGCTCAATCCTCCACCAAAGGTGCGTCAGATCTCTCTCTGCTCTCCGGCTTTATCCGTGTCTTCATTACGCTTGGCAAACAGAATCCCTGGCCCAGATCCCGCTCTGAGCTGTGAAATGAGCCCAACAGCAGGACTGAGCGCAGGAGCCGAGCGCCACACTAATGTCACCGCACACAAATGACATTTTTAATTGTTGCCGGTTTGTGGAGTCCAGAACATCTGTGTGTTCCAGAGGAGACGTGAATCCAGCTGCTTCAGTCAGTCTGTCAGGAGACAAACCAATCACCTACACGCTGATCAGAACTGGAAATACAACAAGGGCTTCCCTGAGCTAACACATATCATTATTCACTCTGATGTTTGTTTGTTTGTTTACTTCTCTTCTTTGTCTCTTTTCTTTTCTTCTCCTCTCTCCTCTTCTTTCTTTCATTCATTCATGTTCTTTTCAGCTTAGTCCCTTTATTCATCAGAGGTCGCCACAGCGGAATGAACCGCCAACTCATCCAGCATATGTTTTAAACGGCTGATGCCCTTCCAGCTGCAACCCAGTACTGGGAAACACCCATACACTCATCCACACACACACACACACACACACACACACACACACACACACACACACACACACACACACACACACACACACACACACACTACAGCCAATTTAGTTCATCAATTCCCCTATAGCGCATGTGTTTGGACTGTGTGGGTAACCGGAGCACACAGGGAGAACATGCAAACTCCACACAGAAATGTCTACTGACATAGCTGAGACTCAAACCAGCAACCTTCTTGCTGTGAGGCGATCACGCTACCCACTGTGCCACTTTCTTTGATTCTTTCTCTTATTTTCTTCTCTTTTCTTCTGTCTTTTTCTTTCCTTTCTTCATCTTTCCTTCTTTTATTCTTTTTCTTCTCTGTCTGTTTTTTCTTCTCTTTTTCCTTCTTTCTTTCTTTCTTTTCTCTTTTCTTCTGTCTTTGTCTTCTCTTTTTTTTCTTACTCTTTATTTCTTTCTTTCGCTTTCTTTGTTTTTCTTATTTTTTCTTTTTTGTTTTTCTTATCCATTCTTCTCTTTTTTCTTTCTTTCTTTTCTCTTTTTTCTTCTCTTCTTTCTCTTTCTTTTCTTATCCTCTCTTTCTTTCTCTTCTTTCTCTTTTATTTCTTTTTCCTTCTTACTTTCTTTTCTTGTTTCTTTTTCTTTTTTAATTTTCTTATCTTTCTTCTCTCTTTTTCTTTTCTTCTCTATCTTCTCTTTTCTTCTTTCTTTTCTTTTCTTTTTCCTTTCTTCTCTTATTCTTTCTTTTCTTATTTATTTTTCTTTTCTTTCTCTTTCTTTTTTCTTATTTTTTCTTATCCTCTCTTTCTTTCTCTTCTTTCTTCTTTCTCTTTTCTTTCTTTTATCTCTTTCTTTCTTCTCTTTTCTTCTCTTTTCTTCTTTCTTTCTTTCTTTCTTTCTCTTTTTTCTTTTTTTTTAATCTTTTTCCTTCTTCCTTTCTTCATCCTCTTTCTTTTCTTGTTTCTTTTTCTTATTTAACTTTCTTATCTTTCTTCTCTCTTTTTCATTTCTTCTCTATCTTCTCTTTTCTTCTTTCTTTTCTTTTTCATTTTTCTCTTTTCTTCTTCCTTTCTTCTCTTATTCTTTCTTTTCTTATATATTTTTCTCTTTTCTTTCTTTTTCTTTTCTTCTGTCTTTTCTTTTCTTTCTTTCTTCTTTCTCTTTTCTTTCTTTTCTCTCTTCTTTCTCTTTTCTTTCTCTTTCTTTTCTTTCTTCTTTCTCTTTCTTTCTTTATCTCTTTCTTTCTTATCTTTTCTTCTTTCCTTTCCTTTTCTTTCTTTCTTTCTTTCTTTCTTTCTTTCTTTCTTTCTTTCTTTCTTTCTTTCTTTCTTTCTTTCTTTCTTCTTTCTTTCTTTCTTTCTCTTTTCCCTTTCTTCTCTTCTTTCTTTTCTTGTTTCTTTTTCTTTTTTAACTTTCTTATCTTTACTTCTCTCTTTTTCTTTTCTTCTCTTTTCTTCTTTCTTTTCTTTTTCCTTTTCCTTTCTTCTCTAATTCTTTCTTATTTATTTTTCTTTTTTTTCTCTTTCTTTTTTCTTATCTTTTCTTGTCCTTCTCTCTCTTTCTTTCTTTCTTTTTTTCCTCTCTTCTTTCTCTTTTCTTTCTTTTCTTCTTTCTTTTTTCTCTTCTATCTTTTTCTTATTTTTTCTTCTCTTTTTCCCTTTCTATCTTTTCTTTTCAACTTTTTCTTATCGTTCTTCTCTTTCTTTTCTTTTTTCTTCTCTTTTCTTTCTTTTCTTTTCCTTTTTTCTGTCTTTTTTCATCTCTTCTTTCTCTTTTAATCTCTTTTCTCTATTTTCTTTCTTTCATTCTTTCTTTCTCTTTTTTCTTTCTTTCTTTCTTTCTTTTTCTTCTCTTTTTTCTTTCTTTCTCTTTATTTTCTTTTTCTTATCTTTTCTTCTTTTTTCTTTCCTTCTTTCTTTATATTTTTGTCTTTCTTACCTTTTCTTCCTATCTTTTTTCTTCTTATCCTCTCTTCTGTCTTTTTCTTTTCTTCTTTTCTTTCACTTTTCTTTCACTTTTCTTTCACTTTTTTCTAATATTTTCTTTTCTTCTATTTTTTCCAATCGCTCTTCTTTCTTTCCTTCTTCTTTCTTTCTTTCTTTCTTTTTTTTCTTCTATGTGTGTCTTTCTTTTCTTCTTGTGTCTGAGGGATGTGTGTGTGACTGTGTGTAGATGTGTACTGGCTTTCAGTGGTTTACCAAGACAAAAATTGTGTGTGTGTGTGTGTGCGCGCAAATGTATGTCTGAGAAGTGTGTGTGTGTGTGTGTGTGTGCATAACTGTCTTTGTAGATATGTGTGCATGTGTATGGTTGTTTGTGTCTGTGCGTGTTTGTGTCTGAATAATCAGTGTGTGTGTGTGTGTGTGTGACTGGGCATGTAGACATGTGTGCATAAGTATGGTATTGTGTGCATTGGTTTTGGTAGTTTACAAAGACGTGTGTTTGTGTTTGTTTGTGCATGCAAGTATGTGTCTGAGGAGTCAGTGTGTGTAGATATGTGTGCATATGTCTATGTTTATGTGTGTGTGTGTGTGTCCAGATGCAGCTGCATATGTCGGTCTGCTGCTCTGGCCACCGCTGATCCTCAGAGACACAACAGAGCAGATCTTCAGTAAACTCATCCTCTCTCTCTCTCTCTTACACACACACACACACACACACACACACACACACACACACACACACACACACACATACACACACACACACACAGCATCATCTATACCGAAAAGAGAAAATAAATACAGTGGAAAAACACTCACGCATCGGTTTGCTAATGTGGAAACCTCACGCATGCTCCGAAGAAGCTCTGCAAAATGCAAACAAATGTGACAGAAAGTCCACAGAGCACTGATAATCAGCCGTGATACAGATTTATTAATGTAGTCAAAATATGACTCTTAAATGTTGTTAAAGGAAGTGTCTTACATTTGATATTGTGAAACTTTACTTCATTCAGCTTAGTGCCTTATTTATCAGGGGTCGCCACAGTGAAATGAGCCGCCAACTATTCCAGCATATGTTTTACAAAGCGGATGCCCTTCCAGCTGCAACCCAGTACTGGGAAACACCCATACACACTCCTTCACACACACACTCATACACTACGGCCAGTTTAGTTGATCAATTCCCCTATAGCGCATGTGTTTAGACTGTGGGGGAAACAGGAGCACCCGGAGGAAACCCACGCCAACACGGGGAGAACATGCAAACTCCACACAGAAACGCCAACTGATCCAGAGACTCGAACCAACGACCTTCTTGCTGTGAGGCCACAGTGCTAACCACTGAGCCACCGTGTTGCCCACATATAAAGATAAGAAGAGTCCATTTTGATTTCATGGTGACTTTAACAACAGGAAAACTCTTCTTCACAGCTGTGTGTTGTCATGTGTGTGTGTGTGTGTGTGTGTGTTGTCATGTCTCTGATGGTGTGTGTGTGTGTGTGTGTGTGTGTGTGTGTGTGTGTGTGTGTGTGTGTGTGTGTGTGTGTGTGTGATGGTGTCAGTGTGTGTTTTCCTGTAGGTTTAGCGAAGGCTCAAGCTGAGGTCAGTCCTCCAGAGTGTCCTGCGCTGCGGATCAATAAACATTCTGACCCGCTGATCTGCTGGACTGAAGAAGAGGACGATGGAGACTGAGAGAGAGACTGAAGGAGAGATTTATGAAGAGAAGCAGCAGCAGAAGAAAACACTGACCTACATCAACTCCCAGTGTGTGTGTGTGTGTGTGTGTGTGTGAGAGAAAGAGAGATTTAGACAGACGTTGGCTGTTTCTCAATTCCAAGAACACAGAGAACTTGATCTTGCCAAGTTACCTCGGAAGCAGGGGCGTTGTTAGGGTCGAAAGGAATAAGGGGCGTAATATATATATATATATATTATACTATTTTGGAGCTAAGATTGAACTGTTTGGCCATGATGACCAGTGTTACATTTGGAGGACAAAGGGGAAAGCTGACAAGCCTAGAAACACCATCCCAACTGTGAAGTATGGGGGCGGAAGCATCATGTTGTGGGGCGGTTTTGCTGCAGGAGGGACTGGTCCACTTCACAGCATAGATGGCATCATGAAGAAAGAACATTATGTAGAAATACTGAAGCAACATCTCAAGACATCAGCCAGGAAATTAAAACTTGACCACAAATGGGTCTTCCAAACAGACCATGACCCTAAGCATACTGCCAAATTAGTTCAAATGTGCTTTAAGGACAACAGAGGGAATGTTTTGGAGTGGCCATCACAAAGCCCTGAACTCAATCCTATAGAAAATTTGTGGGCAGAGTTGAAAAAGCTTGTGTGAGCAAGACAGCCTACAAATCTGACTCAGTTACAGCAATTCTGTCAGGAGGAATGGGCCAAAATTCCTGCAAACTATTGTGAGAAGCTTGTGGAAGGAGACCCAAAACATCTGACCAAAGTTATACAGTTTAAAAGCAAAGCTAAAAAAATACCAAGGAAATGTGTGTAAACTTTTGACTGTCTAGAAATTAATAAACAAATCCTCTCATTATTCTGCCATTTCTGCAAATTTAGCTAAAATAGTAAACGTTTAGTGTGATTTACCATCAGACATTTGTTAAAAATAGTCATGTTCCTTTTTTTAGTGTATGTAAACTTCTGGTTTCAGCTGTATCTATAATTCTTTTGCAGTGTATTAATAATGAAAAACTTCCAGCTCTGCTCTGCTGTTCAATTCAAACAAAAAAATGATTATCCAATATCTCAATGAAGGTCTTAAAGGTTCAGCAGCAATAGAAATAAAAAAAGAGAATTAGAATGATGAAAAAATGATTATTAAAAACTAAATTATGATGGTCTGCTGTGCTAGAAACTCTGACCGACATTTCATCATGACATAAAATGTAAGCTATGAGCCTTTTTACACGTTTCCCTCTCTCTGTGAGCCATTTTGAGTGTTCAGAAGCTGATGTTTGGGCAGATCACATGTGGTTCCTGACGTCTCCTGACAAGCAAAGGCTGAACATCAGATCAGAGATGCACATGACACATGCAGTGGCTTCCCTATATGACTCTGATACATGGAAATAAATGCAAATGGCATTTATGACATACAAGTTCATATCTGGATTTTACACATTAAAAAAGTCATATATGGAACATGTATATGTCTGTTTCATATATATATATACAGTTGAAGTCAGAATTATTCACCCCTCTTTGAATTATTTTTCTTTTTTAAATATTTCCCAAATGATGTTTAACAGATCAGGGAAATTTTCACAGTATGTCTGATAATATTTTTTCTTCTGGAGAAAGTCTTATTTGTTTTATTTCGGCTAGAATAAAAGCAGTTTTTAATTTTTTAAAACCCATTTTAAGGTCAATATTATTAGCCCCTTTAAGTTACATTTTTTCCTGATAGTCTACAGAACAAACCATCATTATACAATAACTTGCCTAATTCCCCTAACCTGCCTAGTTAACCTAATTAACCTAGTTAAGCCTTTAAATGTCACTTTAAGCTGTATAGAAGTGTCTTGAAGAATATCTAGTCTAATATTATTTACTGTCCTCATGACAAAGATAAAATAAATCAGTTATTAGAAATGAGTTATTAAAACTATTATGATTAGAAATGTGTTGAAGAAATCTGCTCTCCGTTAAACAGAAATTGGGGGGAAAAATAAACAGGGGGGCTAATAATTCTGACTTCAACTGTATATATATACAATTTCAACCATTTTAAATATGTTCATGTGTTTAAATATGACGGACAGATATATTGATGATAGATAACAGATGGATAGATAGATAGACGGACAGACAGACTGAGGCTGGTGGGCAGATTTGGTCGGGACACCGGGATTAACCCCCTACTCTTTCTGTTTTAAAGGACATCCTGGGATTATTAATGAGCACAGAGAGTCAGGACCTCGGTTTAACGTCTTATCTGAAAGACAGCGCACACTGACAGTATAGAGTCCCCATCGATATACTGGGGCATTAGGACTCACAAAGACTGCAGGTTGAGCGCCCCCTGCTGGTCTCACTAACACCACTTCCAACAGCAACCTAGCTTTCCCATGTGGTCTCCCATCCAGGTACTGACCAGGCGCAGCCCTGCTTAACCATGTGAGAGTTGCAGAGAGCTACAGTAACTGCCAAATAGATAAATAGATAGTCGGACGGACAGATAGATAAACGGTAATAACAGATAACGGATGAATAGATGGATGGATGGATGGATGGATGGATGGATGGATGGATGGATGGATGGATGGATGGATGGATGGATGGATGGATGGATGGATGGATGGACGGATTGACGGACAGACAGACAGACAGACAAAGGATGCATAGATGGACGGACGGATTGATAGATGGACAGATGGATAGATGGACGGATGTATAGACGGACAAAGGAATAGATGGATGGACAGATGGACGGTTGTATAGGTGGACAGATGGATAGATGGATGGATAGATGGACGAACATAGAGACAGACAGATGGATGGATGGATGGATAAATGGACAGATGGATGGATGGACAGATGGATGGATAGATGGACGGATGTATAGGTGGACGAATGGATAGATGGACAGACGAACAGATGGACAGATGGATGGATAGATAGACGAACATACAGGCAGACAGACAAAGGATGGATAGATGGACAGATGGATAGATGGACGGACGGATCGATAGATGGACAGATGGATAGATGGACAGATGGATGAATAGATGGATGGATGGATGGATGGATGGATGGATAGATGGACTGATGTATAGGTGGACAGACGAATAGATGAATGGACAGATGGACGGTTGTATAGGTGGACGGACGGATAGATGGATGGATAGATGGACAGATGGATGGATAGTTGGATGGATGTATAGGTGGACGGATGGATAGATGGACAGACAAACAGACAGACGGATGGATGGATGGATGGATGGATGGATGGACGGATGGATGGATGGATGGATAGATGGACGAACATACAGAAAGACAGACAAAGGATGGATAGATGGACAGATGGATGGATAGATGGACGGATGTATAGGTGGACAGACGAATAGATGGATGGACAGATGGATGGTTGTATAGGTGGACGGACGGATAGATGGATGGATAGATGGACGAACATACAGACAGATGGATGGATGGATGGATGGATGGATGTATAGGTGGACGGATGGATAGATGGACAGACAAACAGACAGACGGATGGGTGGATGGATGGATAGATGGACGAACATACAGACAGACAGACAAAGGATGGATAGATGGACAGATGGATAGATGGACAGATGGATGGATAGATGGACGGATGTATAGGTGGACGGACGGATAGATGTATGGATAGATGGACGAACATACAGACAGACAGATGGATGGATGGATGGATGGATGGACAGATGGATGGATAGTTGGATGGATGTATAGGTGGACGGATGGATAGATGGACAGACGAACAGACGGACGGATGGGTGGGTGGATGGATGGATGGATAGATGGACGAACATACAGACAGACAGACAGACAAAGGATGGATAGATGGACAGATGTATAGGTGGACAGACGAATAGATGGATGGACAGATGGACGGTTGTATAGGTGGACGGACGGATAGATGGATGAATAGATGGACGAACATACAGACAGACAGATGGATGGATGGATAGATAGATAGATGGACAGATGGATGGATAAATGGATGGATGCATAGGTGGACGGATGGATAGATGAACAGATGAACAGACAGACGGATGGATGGATGGACGAACATACAGACAGATAGATGGACAGATGGATGGATAGATGGATGGATGTATAGGTGGACGGATGGATAGATGGACAGACGAACGGATGGATGGATAGATGGACAGACAGACAGATAGATAGAGGATGGTTAGATAAACGGACGAAAGGACAGACAGACAGACAGATAGACAGGTAGATAGATAGATAGATAGATAGATAGATAGATAGATAGATAGATAGATAGATAGATAGACAGGTAGACAGATAGATAGATAGATAGATAGATAGATAGATAGATAGATAGATAGATAGATAGATAGATAGATAGATAGATAGATAGATAGATAGATAGACAGGTAGATAGATAGATAGATAGATAGATAGATAGATAGATAGATAGATAGATAGATAGATAGATAGATAGACAGGTAGATAGATAGATAGATAGATAGATAGATAGATAGATAGATAGATAGATAGATAGATAGATAGATAGGTAGACAGGTAGACAGGTAGACAGATAGACAGATAGATAGATAGATAGATAGATAGATAGATAGATAGATAGATAGATAGACAGATAGACAGATAGACAGATAGACAGATAGACAGATAGACAGATAGATAGATAGATAGATAGATAGATAGATAGATAGATAGACAGATAGATAGATAGATAGATAGATAGATAGATAGATAGATAGATAGATAGATAGATAGATAGACAGGTAGATAGATAGATAGATAGATAGATAGATAGATAGATAGATAGATAGATAGATAGATAGATAGATAGATAGATAGACAGATAGACAGATAGATAGATAGATAGATAGATAGATAGATAGATAGATAGATAGATAGACAGGTAGATAGATTGATAGATTGATAGATATCTTTTCTAAATGTCAGTATTTTCTTAGACCTGTACCACATCATGTGTTTATGTTAATAAGGGGGCGTGGCTGCACTGGTGTTCTCCAATGAAAAGTTACAGTTGAACCTCAGAGAACAGTCAGTTCTCTTGACTCAGACCTCCAGAAAGTTCTCTCTCTCCTCAACACTGAACACACACTCTTCTATTTCTGTCTTTTCTTTGTACCGTTCTGAGTGAGTCACATACTGAAGTCCAGTGACCTTTGACCTCACAGGAGAAACGCATCAGTGTTATGAAAGTACACAGCCAGAAACACACACACAAACACTCACGCACATATGCTTACTCTTACACAACAACACACACAAAGAAAAGTGTAGACATGCACACACACACACACATATATACGTCTACACATCCAATAAAACACACGAATGCACACACAATGCACACAGACAGATGGACACACACACACTTACTCTTATACACACAAACAACACAGATAAAGACACACAGACAGACACACACATATGCTCTTGTACACACACACACACATACATCTCCACTCACAATAAAACACACAAATTCACACACAATACACAAGAACAGACAGACGGTCACAAACATGCTCTTGCACACACACACTCACAAACACAATCACACACGTCATACAATACAACACACACAAAGACACACATGCACACACAATACACGCCAACAGACAGATACATAACAACATGCACAGAATACTTACTCTTACACACACACACACACACACACACACACACACACACACACACACACACACACACACACACACACACACACACACACAGAAATTATTTTAATAACATTTAGATAACATCTGACACAATCAAATATTGGTCAACACGGTGGCGCAGTGGGTAGCACAATCGCCTCACAGCAAGAAGGTCGCTGGTTCAAGTCCCAGCTGGGTCAGTTGGTGTTTCTGTGTGGAGTTTGCATGTTCTCCCCGTGTTGGCGTGAGTTTTGCTCCAGTTTCCCCCACAGTCCAAACACATGCGCTATAGGAGAATTGATCAACTAAACTGGCCGTAGTGTGTGTGTGTGTGTGTGTGTGTGAATGAGTGTGTATGGGTGTTTCCCAGTACTGGGTTGCAGCTGGAAGGGCATCCGCTGTGTAAAACATGCTGGATAATTGGTGGTTCATTCCGCTGTGGCGACCCCTGATTAATAAAGGGACTAAGCCGAAAAGAAAATGAATGAATGAAACATAACAGAGTGTAGTCCAGTCTGCGTCTCTCAGTGGTGCGGGATACTGGAGTTGAGCTGAAGTATGCTGTAATTGACTGGGTTGTTTTATAATAACTCTACTAATGTTGAGTCTAATGAAGCCGTCAGCGCTGATCTACGAGCAGCCGTTTGTGGAGATTAAGACAAGAGAAGCTGTTTGTTTAGGGCTCAGAATAATCACCTGATGTGTGTGTGTGTGTGTGTGTGTGTGTGTGTGTGTGTGTGTGTGTGTGTGTGTGTGTGTGTGTGTGTGTGTGTGTGTGTGTTTGTGTGTGTGTAAATAGCACAATACGCCTGCAGCTTATTATTTATTTACTATTTAGTTTGTGTGCATGTGTGTGTTGTGCATGTGTAAGTATATGTATTTGTGTGCAATAATGTGTGTGTTGCAAGAGCATATGTGTGTGTCTGTCTGTTTGTGTATTGAGTGCATGTGTGTATTGTGCATGTGTAAGAGTAAGTATGTGTTTGTTTGCAATAATGTGTGTGTGACTTTGATTGTGTGTGTGTGTGTGTGTGTTACAAGAGCAAATGTGTTTGTGTCAGTCTATTTGTTTGTTTGTGTATTGTGTGCATGTGTGTGTTGTGCATGTGTAAGCGTATGTGTTTGTGTGCAAGAATGTGTGTTTGTGTGTGTGTGTGTGTGTGTGTAAATACCATAGACTGTAAAAGATATGGACGTAGTGTCCGTGACGTCACCCATAGGTTTCTGAACACTGCAAAAGAAGCCACAAGTAGGCGCGGCCAACCGTCGCCATTTTGTTAGCGCGTCATCGCACCGAACGCGGCATACCAAATAAGGGCAAAGAGGCGGAGAGTGAGCGGAGCTACAGACCATGCTGGATTCTCAGCGTTTTGCTTAGACCTGGATTAAAACAGATTTATTACTTTGGGAGAACGCTTAATACTTCATTACCTGCGACTCGTTTGTGTTCTGACCACACGTGCTTGGTTGTACACTATATCAATAAAGTGTTTAGACTTTTAAAAACACTGTTGTAACACATTGAGCTACTAAACATTGTTCTTATGACGTTTTTCGACAGGAGGAAAACGCGAATTACTATCAAACACTTCAGATATAGTCTGTGTTAGTAAATGCAAGGCTGTTTATAAAATCCAGCACTAACACTGTATGACAACGCTTCAGATGACTGTTTTATAGCCTACAGCTAATCAATCTGTCAGATTCTGGAGTGCATTACAGCTCTGAAGAACATTATAAATGATAAATGATCTTAAATAAAACAAATACATTTATAGAGATGGTATAGAAGTATATAAATTCACTCACCTGTGAAATGAAGGCAACTTGAACGGTTTGTAAGCACAATTAAGTCCACACAGCATGCCATATCATCTGATAATTGCAGGAAATAATTCCAAAAGGCAAATGAAGGTGTAAAGAAACATTAAACAAAACAAATACACGATTTATTTGCCGAGCTCAGCGGCTAATTAGCCAGAATCAGCTGAGGTGACGAGACAGCGAGCAGCGAGGGCTAGCTGTCACTCAAGTGGCCACGCCCTTAATTATGCAAACTTAATATAACCTAATAAAAACGAAACGGATGAGTTATAAAAAAATTCACCCCCCTCAGAGTTGTCATGAAGGGTAATCATAGCTATATGCACCAAAGCCATCGTTTGTACCAGGCTGTAAACATGTTTTTATCAGCTGTAAAAATGGCCAATTTACCAATGCAGAAAGAAAGCCCTTGGACTTCATGGAGCCAGCCCCCCAAGGCGAGTCGATGAATTGCAGTTTTAGTTACTTCCGTATTGGCTTCCCGAGGGAGAGCGGGAGGTTGCCGCTTGGTAAATACACAAGGCATCTGCAGCCTATTATTTTGTTTATTAATATTGTAACCCGTCTGTTTGTTTGTATGTATTGTGAGTATGCGTGTGTGGTGTACATGTGTAAGTGTAAGTATGTGTATTTGTGTGCAATAATGTGTGTGTGTGTGTGTGTGTGTTGCAAGAGCATATGTGTGTCCATTTGTTTGTGTATTGTGTGCATGTGTGTATTGAGTGCATGTGTGTGTTGTGTATGTGTAAGAGTAAGTATATGTGTTTGTGTGTAAGAATGTGCGGGTGTGTCTTTGTGTGTGTTGCAAGAGCATATGTGTGTCCATTTGTTTGTGTATTGTGTGCATGTGTGTGTTGTGCATGCGTAAGAGTAAGTATATGTGTTTGTGTGCAAGAATGTGTGCGTTTGTGTGTGTTGCAAGAGCATATGAGCGTGTCCTGTTTGTTTGTTTGCGTATTGAGGAAATGTGTGTATTGTGTGCATGCATGTTGTACATGCGAGTATGTGTGTTTGTGAGCAATAATGTGTGTGTGTGTTTCTTTGTGTGTTGCAAGAGCATATGTGTGTGTCCATCTGTTTGTTTGTTTATTTGTTTGTGTATTGTGTGCATGTGCGTGTTGTGTGCATGTGTAAGTGTGTGTTTGTGTGCAATAGTGTGTGTGTCTGTCTGTTTGTTTATTTGTTTGTGTATTGTGTGCATGTGCGTGTTGTGTGCATGTGTAAGTGTGTGTTTGTGTGCAATAGTGTGTGTGTCTGTCTGTTCGCTTATTTGTTTGTGTATTGTGTGCATGTGCGTGTTGTGTGCATGTGTGTGTGTCTGTCTGTTTGCTTATTTGTTTGTGTATTGTGTGCATGTGCGTGTTGTGTGCATGTGTAAGTGTGTGTTTGTGTGCAATAATGTGTGTGTGTGTGTGTGTTTGTGTGTGTGTGTGTTGCAAGAGCATATGTGTGTCCATTTGTTTGTGTATTGTGTGCATGTGCGTGTTGTGTGCATGTGTAAGTGTGTGTTTGTGTGCAATAATGTGTGTGTCTGTCTGTTTGTTTATTTGTTTGTGTATTGTGTGCATGTGCGTGTTGTGTGCATGTGTGTGTGTCTGTCTGTTTGCTTATTTGTTTGTGTATTGTGTGCATGTGCGTGTTGTGTGCATGTTTAAGTGTGTGTTTGTGTGCAATAATGTGTGTGTGTGTGTGTGTGTGTGTGTGTGTGTGTGTGTGTGTGTGTGTGTGTGTGTGTGTGTGTGTGTGTGTGTGTGTGTTGCAAGAGCATATGTGTGTCCATTTGTTTGTGTATTGTGTGCATGTGTGTGTTGTGTGCATGTGTAAGTGTGAGTTTGTGTGCAATAATGTGTGTGTCTGTCTGTTTGTTTATTTGTTTGTGTATTGTGTGCATGTGCGTGTTGTGTGCATGTGTAAGTGTGTCTGTCTGTTTGTTTATTTGTTTGTGTATTGTGTGCATGTGCGTGTTGTGTGCATGTGTGTGTGTCTGTCTGTTTGCTTATTTGTTTGTGTATTGTGTGCATGTGCGTGTTGTGTGCATGTGTAAGTGTGTGTTTGTGTGCAATAATGTGTGTGTGTGTGTGTGTGTGTGTGTGTGTGTGTGTGTGTGTTGCAAGAGCATATGTGTGTCCATTTGTTTGTGTATTGTGTGCATGTGTGTGTTGTGTGCATGTGTAAGTGTGTGCAATAATGTGTGTGTGTGTGTGTGTGTGTGTGTGTGTTGCAAGAGCATATGTGTGTGTCCGTCTGTTTGTTTGTTTATTGACTGCATGTGTGTATTGTGTGCAAATGTGTGTTGTGCAAGAATGTATGCGTGCGTGCGTGCGTGCGTGCGTGCGTGCGTGTGTGTGTGTGTGTGTGTGTGTGTGTGTGTGTGTGTGTGTGTGTGTGTGTGTGTGTGTGTGTGCGCAAGTATATGTATTTGTGTGCAATATTGTGTGCGTGTCCATCTGTTTGTTTGTGTATTGTGTGTGTGTGTCTTTTTGTTTGTGTATTGTGTGTGTGTGTGTGTTTTGGTGGTGCATTACTGCTTGTACAGTGTGGTTTGCTCATGTATTTATCATTGCATCCTGTTTTTGGTGATTTTCTAATTAGCCTGATACTGTAACGAGACTCTAAACTCATTATAGAAAGCAAGTGACTTTTAATTAGTCAGGGCATGCTCATCTCAAGCCTCACAACACAGACTGAAGGACTATTACTATTATTTATTTCATTCATTCATTCATTTTCCTTCAGCTTAGTCCCTTTATTCACCAGGAGTCGCCACGGCGGAATGAACCACCAACTATTCCAGCATATACAGCGGATGCCCTTCCGGCTGCAACCCACCACTGGGAAACACTCATACACACTCATTCACACACACACACACACACACACACACTCATACATTACGCCCAGTTTAATTCCCCTATGGCGCATGTGTTTGGACAGTGCTAACCACTGAGCCCTTATAAATTAAATTAAATTATGCTAATTATCTATTTATTAATATTTATAATTAGCTTACACTTTTTAATATTTGAGTCATTTTATTAGCTACAGATTTCATAAAGAATACATTACTGGATTGGATTTTCTGTTCTGGGTTTAGTAAACTTGCATGAATTTAGTGTTATTTTATTGTTATTTAAATACTGTTATGTAAGAAATCAGCTCTTTGGTTTAAATAACATTTAAACTCTGGGGATTTGAATCTAAAGATTCGAACATGATTTACATAAAATTATTTAAAGCTTACACTTAACCTAGTCATTTGTCCAGCAAATAAAACGGTCAGTGTAAAGCAATCCTGTATTATATTATTTTTGTGGCCAACAATTAACAATATAATAACAGTATCTAATTATTTAATGAGCAAGGTAACAGTGTCTAAAGCTGAGACATTGACTTATAAAAGCACACAACACACCAACACGGATCTTAAAACGAAACACAAGTTTATTGCTACTCTACAACATAACGTACTACGCTACGTAAAACAAAGAACGCACATACATACAAACACACACAAGCAGTTTTGAGGAGAGTTATGACGGAGAGCGAATAAGGATTCAACTTCTAGCATTTAGCAAGTTCTTAGCATTGCAACCTGAGAGAAACCATAAAAGCAGAGAATTTCGCTATTCTTTACTACTTGAATATTATTCACACCAGTTCAGCAATGGATAGAAGCATTGTTTGTGTTACTTGCGATTCTGATGGAATTTCGGTTTCCTTGAATGGTCCAAAGGGAGATTCCGGGCGGAGCTGATTGGTCAGCGTGGCAACTTCAGTGGCGTGCTGGAATTCTCTTGTCGGTGGAAGTTTCAGGGAAGTCCTTTGTGCTCTCTGCAGAATTCCGTAGTTGTGGGAGTGTTTCAGAGTTCTGATAAGTTGACCCGATCGTTGTTGAAGCAAATCGGGGGTCAGCGGGCGTGAACGTCGCGGTTGGCTCCGTGCTGCGGCGAGGCTTCCGGCCAGGCGATGTACGGCCAGCACGAGAAGAACGACAGCGGCAATTAGAGGCGAAGACCCGGCAAAAGACGACGAAAGTTTCATTGTTCGAAGTTTTATAGGCTTGGGTATAGGTGTGGCCTACACAGGGATTGTCCAACAAGAGAAGCTGCGGGGTGGGATCACACCCCCATTCCCTCCCCTAGGAGGATGGATCAGCACCTCGTGGGAGACTCAAGATTTTGATTAGAAGCTATTAAAATAACGTTTTATAACATGGACATTTTATAGTAGGGTTTCTTCATATTATCCAATGCATTTAAAATGTTTCAAGCTTTCAATTAACACTAAATATGGCACGTTTCACAAACGTTCTGTAGATTTCATGCAAAAGCAGCGGCTTTAACTCATTACCTCTTCATAATGGTTAGGTTAAACACATGGGACATGTACACACAAAAACCTACAGAAACGTAAAACAAACATACATTATTCAAATAAACACAGTTTAAATGAGAGTCAGTTTAAACTGGAAGTTTTCTGGCCACTTCTGTGTCTGCCTAAAAGTGTGTATTCCCTTGGTAGACGGCGTCTGCAGGCGTGAACCAAAAGGTAGAGTTAATTAGCACGTGTTCGTGATTGCAGCTGGTCATGTGGATTGCTTTGAAATTGAAATCGTAGTTCAGACACATAGGCACCGTTCCATCTTTTAAGAATAATGTGGTGTGTGATATGTTCAGTTCTGGAAAGATCCGGCGACTCCCCACAGTTATATCATTAATTCATATTTAGAATTGGTTTTCACAATTTAAAGTGTTTTCTGTCAGACTTTTTATTAAATAATCAAACAAATAAATGTTTTATTAGATTCAGATTTAATAAGGAAAAATATTGGATTATATTTTCTGTTCGAGGTTTAATTAAAATGCATGAATTTAGTGTTATATTCCTATTTTATAACACTATCATAATTAATTTATGTAGATTTAGCTTTCATGACCTAAACTGTTTTGTCAGTTTATTAATAATGAAATAATATTAGATTGGATTTTCTGTTCTGGGTTTAGTAAACTTGCATGAATTTAGTGTTATTTAAGGCAACACTTTATTCAGATGGTTCCTATTGCACATTTTGTTGGCTAAAAATTGCATTGCAATTACTTCTTATTTGAGTATTAGTAGACGGTCTGCTTAATATCTGCTGATACCGCTCCTTCAACAGACATTTAACTTACTATAAGAAACTTTGCAAGTACATGTCAGCTTACACTAATAACCCCAACCTAACATACTTATAATAATGAGGATTAGCTGGCATGTAGATGCAATGTAACTTAAGTTCAACAAAATGCCTTAAAGGGACCATCAAAATAAAGTGATACCAAGAATAAATTACTGGATTGGATTTTGTGTTCCAGGTTTAGTTAACTTGCATGAATTTAGTGTTATTTTATTATTAGTTAAATGCTGTTACATTATTAATGAATCTTTAGAACAAGCTTTCACAGTATAAATGTTTTTGTCAGACTTTATTAAATAAATAAATAAAATAAATAAACTGTTTTGTCATTTTATTGGCTTCAGATTTAATAAGTAAAAAATATATTGGATTTTATGTTCTAGGTTTAATTAGCTTTAGCGTAAAATTTAGCGTTATTTTAGTATTATTTATATCATTAATTAATATTTAGAATTAGCTTTCACAATTTAAAGAGACCATCAAAATAAAGTGATACCAAGAATAAATAGCTTGATTGGATTTTCTCTTCTAGGTTTAGTTTACTTCCATGAATTTAGTGTTATTTTATTATTAGTTAAATGCTATTACATTATTAATTAATCTTTAGAACAAGCTTTCACAATATAAATGTTTTTGTTAGACTTTTTATTAAATAAACAAATGAATAAACAAATAAATTAATAAAATAAAAACAGTTTTGTCATTTTATTGGCTTCAGATTTAATAAATAAAAATATATTGGATTTTATGTTAGGTTTAGTTAGCTTTAAATAAATAAACTGTTTAGTCATTTTTATTAGCTTCAGATTCAATAAAGAAAAATATTATTAGACTGAATTTTATGTTCTAAGCATAGTAAATGTAATGTTATTTTAGTATTATTTAAACACTATTATATAATTTACTATCATTTAGAATTAGCTTTCATGACTTAATTGCCATTTTTATTAGCTTCAGATTTAAATAAAAAATATTAAATTGGATTTTCTGTTCTGGGTTCAGTTAACTTGCATGAGTTTAGTGTTATTTTAGTATTTGATAAATAAATAAATACTATTATAGACTTTGCCTTTATGTCTTAAGTGTTTTTGTCATTTTTATTAGCTTCAGATTAAATGAAAAATATTATATTGGATTTTAAGTTCTTCGTTCAGTTAACTTGCATGAATTTTGTGTTATTTTAGTATTAGAGAAATAAATAAATAAAATTATACAATTAGCTTTCATGACTTAAGTGCTTTTGTCATTTTTATTAGCTTCAGGTTGAATAAATAAAAAATTATATGATATTAGACATTAGACGTGCATGAATTTAGTGTTATTAGTGTCTTTTTAAATATTTTTAAATACTTTTTTTTAATAATTAACAAATAAATGAAGTGTTTTGTCATTTTTATTAGCTTCAGATTCAATAAAGAACAATATTGAATTGGATTTTATGTCTTAAGTGTTTTTGTCATTTAAGATTTAATAAAGAAAAAATATATAGGATTTTCTGTTCTAGGTTTAGATAACTTAGAATGAATATAGGGTTATTTTAGTATTATTTACATACTATTATATCATTAATATTTAGAATTAGCTTTCACATATTAAAGTGATTTTTTCACACTTTTATTAAATAAAATGAATGAATGAACGAACAAACAAATAAATAAATACTATTATAGACTTTGCTTTAATGACTTAAGTGTTTTGGTCTTTAGTTTAGCTTCAGGTAAAATAAATAAAAATGACTGCATTGGATTTTCTGTTGTCGGTTAAGTTAACAACAACGACACGGATGAATACTGCATTGCTACAATCATAAATGAGCTTGAAATATTTATCAAATCCCATTTTATTGTAGTATAAAATAAAAATAAATGTAAAAAATAAAATAAATAAACTGTTTTGTCATTTTATTAGCTTCAGATTGAATAGAGAAAAATATTATATTGGATTTTTTGTTGTAGGTTTAACTAACTTAAAAGTGTAGTGTTATTTTAGTATTATTTAAACACTATTATATAATTTATTATAATTAACTTTTATGACTAAAGCTTATTTTATCATTTTTATTAACTTCAGATTTAATAAATAAAAAATATAAAATTGGATTTTCTGTTCTGGGTTCAGTTGACGTGCATAAATTTAATGTTATTTTAGTATTAAATAAATAAATAAATAAATAAATAAATAAATAAATACTATTATAGACTTTGCTTTTATGTCTTAAGTGGTTTTGTCTTCAGTCTAGCTTCAAATAAAAATAATTGCACTGGACTTTCTGGTTAGTTAACAACATCACAGATGAATATTGCATTGCTACAACCATAAATGAGCCTTAAATATAACTAAATAAACTAACTAGCCAACTAACTAACTAACTAACTAAGTCACTAACTAACTAACTAACTAACTAACTAACTAACTAACTAAATAAATAAATAAATTAATAAATAAATAAAAAAAGAAATACTATTAAAGAATTCGCTTTTATTTAGTCTTAAGTGTTTTTGTCATGTTTGTTAGCTTCAGATTCAATAAAGACAAATGACTGCATCGTATTTTCTGTTCTAGATTTAGTTAACAACAATGCCACAGATGAACACTGCATTGCTACAATCATAAATGAGCCTTAAATATTTATTAAACCCCATTTTAAAGTCCCAGACGTGTCAGAAGTGAAGGTTAAAGCCATGAAACAGAAGGAAATGATTCATTCTCTTCCACAGGAGGCGCTTTATATGCTGATTGATTTACTGTAGAGCTGTGTTTTGATGTATTTTTCATTGTGCTCAGAAAACAGATTACGATTCAGACGTGTTCCTGAGAGAGTCTGCGCTCGCATTACTGCTGCTGTGTGTTTACGGCGAAATAATCATATTTATTTACAAGCTGATTTCTTAGATTGAGTGTTTGTATCTAGAGAGCTGTTATTGGATAGAACTTTCATCATAACATGAACTGATAAACATTGCACTTATAAATATTGCATTTTCAAATATTATTGCATGTATGGATATCGCATCGTATTTTCTTCCATGCAATGATGAATATTGCATTGATGAATATTACTGCATTTATGAATATTGTATTATATTTTTATCCACGCAATGATCAATAGCATGCATTAATAAATATTGCATTCATAAATGTTGCATTTATGGATATTGCATCACATGTTTATCCATGCATTGATAAATATTGCATTCATGCATATTGCATATTTCGATCCTTGTATTCATTAATAACATGCACTGACAAATATTGCATTTAAGCATATTTAATGCATGTCTATTATTACATTTATAATATTGTACTGTATGTTCATCAATGCATTGATAAATATTGAAGTTATGAATATTGCATTTATGGATGTTGTATTATATTTTCATCAACGCATTGATCAATAACATAAATAATAAACATTGCATTCATAAATATGACATATTTCCATCCTTGCATTCATTAATTCATAGGTATTGCATTTATGGATATTGTACTGTATTATAATGTATGCATTGATCAATATTGTATTGAAAAATGTAGAATTTTTGAGTAATGCATTTATGTATATTCTGTCGTATTGTCATCCATGCTTTGATAAATACCATGAATCGATAAACATTGCATTAATTAATATTGCATTTTTTAGTAATTATGTATTTTGCATCATATTTTCATCCATGCAACGATAAATAACATGCATTGATAAATATTGCACTTATGAATGTTGCATTTATGACTACTGCATTGTATTTTGACCCATGTATTAATGAATAACATGCATTGATAAATATTGAAATCATTAATATATTTAATTTATGAATATTATAGCATTTATGAATATTGCATCATAGTTTCATTCATGAATTGATCAATATTGTATTGATAAATTTTGAATTCATGAGTATTGTATTTGTGGATATTGCATTTATAAATATTAGTGTTTATGTATTTTGCATCGTATTTTTATCCACTTATTGAGAATTAACATGCATTGATAAATTTTGGATTCATAAATATGACATATATCCATACTTGCATTCATTAATAACATGCATTGACAAATATTGCATTCATAGATATTGAATTTATGGATATGAATGCATTTATGGATATTGTAATATTGATCATTTTGAATGTGTGAGTACAGCATTTATGGACATTCTGTCATATTTTCCTCAATGCATTGATAAATACCATGAATCGATAAATCAGCTACATGTATGTTGGATCCAATTCCAGCAAAATTACTGAAAGAATTGCTACCGGTTATAGGAGAACCTCTCCTTAATGTTATCAACTCTTCGTTATCTTTAGGCCATGTTCCAAATCCTTACAAGCTAGCTGTTATTAAACCTATTATTAAGAAACCACAACTAGACCCGAGCAACTTAGCTAAATATAGGCCTATTTCAAATCTTCCGTTTATGTCTAAAATACTAGAAAAAGTTGTTTCTACCCAATTATGCTCCTTTCTGCGGACAAACAACATTTTTGAAGTGTTTCAGTCAGGTTTCAGGCCTCATCATAGTACAGAAACCGCATATTAGTAAAAATAACCAA
>LR812520.1:70569017-70656790 GCA_903798195.1 Danio kyathit
TTTTCTGTTCTGGGTTTAGTAAACTTGCATGAATTTAGTGTTATTTTATTGTTATTTAAATACTGTTATATCATTAATTCATATTTAGAATTGGTTTTCACAATTTAAAGTGTTTTCTGTCAGACTTTTTATTAAATAATCAAACAAATAAATGTTTTATTAGATTCAGATTTAATAAGGAAAAATATTGGATTATATTTTCTGTTCGAGGTTTAATTAAAATGCATGAATTTAGTGTTATATTCCTATTTTATAACACTATCATAATTAATGAATGTAGATTTAGCTTTCATGACCTAAACTGTTTTGTCAGTTTATTAATAATGAAATAATATTAGATTGGATTTTCTGTTCTGGGTTTAGTAAACTTGCATGAATTTAGTGTTATTTAAGGCAACACTTTATTCAGATGGTTCCTATTGCACATTTTGTTGACTAAAAATTGCATTGCAATTACTTCTCATTTGAGTATTAGTAGACGGTCTGCTTAATATCTGCTGATACCGCTCCTTCAACAGACATTTAACTTACTATAAGAAACTTTGCAAGTACATGTCAGCTTACACTAATAACCCCAACCTAACATACTTATAATAATGAGGATTAGTTGGCATGTAGATGCAATGTAACTTAAGTTCAACAAAATGCCTTAAAGGGACCATCAAAATAAAGTGATACCAAGAATAAATTACTGGATTGGATTTTGTGTTCCAGGTTTAGTTAACTTGCATGAATTTAGTGTTATTTTATTATTAGTTAAATGCTGTTACATTATTAATGAATCTTTAGAACAAGCTTTCACAGTATAAATGTTTTTGTCAGACTTTATTAAATAAATAAATAAATAAAATAAATAAACAGTTTTGTCATTTTATTGGCTTCAGATTTAATAAATAAAAAATATATTGGATTTTATGTTCTAGGTTTAATTAGCTTTAGCGTAAAATTTAGCGTTATTTTAGTATTATTTATATCATTAATTAATATTTAGAATTAGCTTTCACAATTTAAAGAGACCATCAAAATAAAGTGATACCAAGAATAAATAGCTTGATTGGATTTTCTCTTCTAGGTTTAGTTTACTTCCATGAATTTAGTGGATTTTTATTATTAGTTAAATACTATTACATTATTAATTAATCTTTAGAACAAGCTTTCACAATATAAATGTTTTTGTTAGACTTTTTATTAAATAAACAAATGAATAAACAAATAAATTAATAAAATAAAAACAGTTTTGTCATTTTATTGGCTTCAGATTTAATAAATAAAAATATATTGGATTTTATGTTAGGTTTAGTTAGCTTTAAATAAATAAACTGTTTAGTCATTTTTATTAGCTTCAGCTTCAATAAAGAAAAATATTATTAGACTGAATTTTATGTTCTAAGCATAGTAAATAATGTTATTATTTAATTTAAGTAATGTTATTTTAGTATTATTTAAACACTATTATATAATTTACTATAATTTAGAATTAGCTTTCATGACTTAATTGCCATTTTTATTAGCTTCAGATTTAAATAAAAAATATTAAATTGGATTTTCTGTTCTAGGTTTAGTTAACTTGCATGAGTTTAGTGTTATTTTAGTATTTGATAAATAAATAAATACTATTATAGACTTTGCCTTTAGGTCTTAAGTGTTTTTGTCATTTTTATTAGCTTCAGATTAAATGAAAAATATTATATTGGATTATCTGTTTTGGGTTCAGTTAACTTGCATGAGTTTAGTGTTATTTTAGCATTTGATAAATAAATAAATACTATTATAGACTTTGCCTTTATGTCTTAAGTGTTTTTGTCATTTTTATTAGCTTCAGATTAAATGAAAAATATTATATTGGATTTTAAGTTCTTCGTTCAGTTAACTTGCATGAATTATGTGTTATTTTAGTATTAAATAAATAAATAAAATTATACAATTAGCTTTCATGACTTAAGTGCTTTTGTCATTTTTATTAGCTTCAGGTTGAATAAATAAAAAATAATATTATATTAGACATTAGACGTGCATGAATTTAGTGTTATTAGTGTCTTTTAAAATATTTTTAAATACTTTTTTTAACAATTAATAAATAAATGAAGTGTTTTGTCATTTTTATTAGCTTCAGATTCAATAAAGAACAATATTGAATTGGATTTTATGTCTTAAGTGTTTTTGTCATTTAAGATTTAATAAAGAAAATATATACAGGATTTTCTGTTCTAGGTTTAGATAACTTGCATGAGTTTAGTGTTATTTTAGGATTATTCACATACTATTATATCATTAATATTTAGAATTAGCTTTCACAATTTAAAGTGGGTTTTTTTCACACTTTTATTAAATAAAATGAATGAATGAACGAACAAATAAATAAATACTATTATAGACTTCGCTTTTATGACTTAAGTGTTTTGGTCTTTAGTTTAGCTTCAGGTAAAATAAATAAAAATGACTGCATTGGATTTTCTGTTGTCGGTTTAGTTAACAACAATGACACAGATGAATACTGCATTGCTACAATCATAAATGAGCCTGAAATATTTATTAACTCCCATTTTATTGTAGTATAAAAATAAAAATAAATGTAAAAAATAAAACAAATAAACTGTTTTGTCATTTTATTAGCTTCAGATTGAATAGAGAAAAATATTAGATTGGATTTTTTGTTGTAGGTTTAACTAACTTAAAAGTGTAGTGTTATTTTAGTATTATTTAAACACTATTATATAATTTATTATATTTTTGAATTAGCTTTTATGACTGAAGCTTATTTTATCATTTTTATTAGCTTCAGATTTAATAAATAAAAAATATAAATTGGATTTTCTGTTCTGGGTTCAGTTAACGTGCATAAATTTAATATTATTTTAGTATTAAATAAATAAATACTATTATAGACTTTGCTTTTATGTCTTAAGTGGTTTTTATCTTCAGTCTAGCTTCAAATAAAATAAACAAAAATAATTGCACTGGATTTTCTGGTTAGTTAACAACATCACAGATGAATATTGCATTGCTACAACCATGAATGAGCCTTAAATATAACTAAATAAACTAACTAGCCAACTAACTAACTAACTAACTAACTAACTAACTAACTAAATGAATAAATAAATAAATAAATAAATACTATTATAGACTTTGCTTTTATGACTTAAGTGTTTTGGTCTTTAGTTTAGCTTCAGGTAAAATAAATAAAAATGATTGCATAGGAATTTCTGTTGTCGGTTTAGTTAACAACAACGACACAGATGAATACTGCATTGCTACAATCATAAATGAGCCTGAAATATTTATTAAATCCCATTTTATTGTGGTATAAAATAAAAATAAATGTAAAAAAATAAAACAAATAAACTGTTTTGTCATTTTATTAGCTTCAGATTGAATAGAGAAAAATATTATATTGGATTTTTTTGTTGTAGGTTTAACTAACTTAAAAGTGTAGTGTTATTTTAGTATTATTTAAACACTATTATATAATTTATTATAATTTTGAATTAACTTTTATGACTTAAGCTTATTTTATCATTTTTATTAGCTTCAGATTTAATAAATAAAAAATATTAAATTGGATTTTCTGTTCTGGGTTCAGTTAACGTGCATAAATTTAATGTTATTTTAGTATTAAATAAATAAATAAATAAATAAATAAATAAATAAATAAATAAATACTATTATAGACTTTGCTTTTATGTCTTAAGTGGTTCAAATAAAATAAATAAAATTAATTGCACTGGATTTTCTGGTTAGTTAACAACATCACAGATGAATATTGCATTGCTACAACCATAAATGAGCCTTAAATATAACTAAATAAACTAACTAGCTAACTAACTAACTAGCTGACTAACTAACTAACTAACTAACTAAATAAATAAAAAAAAAAAAAGAAATACTATTATAGAATTAGCTTTTATTTAGTCTTAAGTGTTTTTGTCATGTTTATTAGCTTCAGATTCAATAAAGACAAATGACTGCATCGTATTTTCTGTTCTAGATTTAGTTAACAACAATGCCACAGATGAACACTGCATTGCTACAATCATAAATGAGCCTTAAATATTTATTAAACCCCATTTTAAAGTCCCAAACGTGTCAGAAGTGAAGGTTAAAGCCATGAAACAGAAGGAAATGATTCATTCTCTTCCACAGGAGGCGCTTTACATGCCGATTGATTTACTGTAGAGCTGTGTTTTGATGTATTTTTCATTGTGCTCAGAAAACAGATTAAGATTCAGATGTGTTCCTGAGAGAGTCTGCGCTCGCATTACTGCTGCTGTGTGTTTACGGGGAAATAATCATATTTCTTTACAAGCTGATTTCTCAGATTGAGTGTTTGTGTCTAGAGAGCTGTTATTGGATAGAACTTTCATCCACGCAATGAAAAAACTGAATAACATGAACTGATAAACACTGCACTTATATGATTGCATTTTCAAATATTATTGCATGTATGGATATCGCATCATATTTTCTTCCATGCAATGATGAATATTGCATTAATGAATATTAGTCCATTTATGAATATTGTATTGTATTTTTATCCCTGCATTGATCAATAACATGCATTAATAAATATTGCATTCATGAATGTTGCATTTATGGATATTGCATCACATGTTTGTCCATGCATTGATAAATATTGCATTCATGCATATTGCATATTTCGATCCTTGTATTCATTAATAACATGCACTGACAAATATTGCATTTAAGCATATTTAATGCATGTCTATTATTACATTTATAATATTGTACTGTATGTTCATCAATGCATTGATAAATATTGAAGTTATGAATATTGCATTTATGGATGTTGTATTATATTTTCATCAACGCATTGATCAATAACATACATTGATAAACATTGCATTCATAAATATGACATATTTCCATCCTTGCATTCATTAATTCATAGGTATTGCATTTATGGATATTGTACTGTATTATACTGTATGCATTGATCAATATTGTATTGAAAAATGTAGAATTTTTGAGTATTGCATTTATGTATATTCTGTCGTATTGTCATCCATGCTTTGATAAATACCATGAATCGATAAACATTGCATTAATTAATATTGCATTTTTTAGTAATTATGTATTTTGCATCATATTTTCATCCATGCAACGATAAATAACATGCATTGATAAATATTGCACTTATGAATGTTGCATTTATGACTACTGCATTGTATTTTCACCCATGTATTAATGAATAACATGCATTGATAAATATTGCAATCATTAATATATTTAATTTATGAATATTATAGCATTTATGAATATTGCATCATAGTTTCATTCATGAATTGATCAATATTGTATTGATAAATTTTGAATTCATGAGTATTGTATTTGTGGATATTGCATTTATAAATATTAGTGTTTATGTATTTTGCATCGTATTTTTCTTCACATATTGAGAATTAACATGCATTGATAAATATTGGATTCATAAATATGACATATTTCCATACTTGCATTCATTAATAACATGCATTGACAAATATTGCATTCATAGATATTGAATTTATGGATATTAATGCATTTATGGATATTGTAATATTGATCATTTTGAACGTATGAGTACTGCATTTATGGATATTCTGTCATATTTTCATCAATGCATTGATAAATACCATCAATCAATAAACAATGCATTAGTGAATATTGCATTTATGAATATTATAACATTTATGAATGTTGCATCTAGATCACACTTTAATGCAAATAACATGAATTGATAAATATTGAATGTATGAATATTGCATGTATGGTTATTGTATTGTATTTTCATCCATGAACTGATGAATATTGCATTTATATTATTGCATTTTGCATCAATTTTCATCCATGCATTGATACATAACATGCATTCCTAAATATTGCATTCATGGATATTACATATTTCCATTCATGTATTCATTAATAACAAGCATTGACAAGTATTGCATTCCTAAATATTGCATTTATAGATATTACATATTTCCATTCATGAATTCATTAATAACATGCATTGACAAATATTGCACTCTTAAATATTGCATTTATGGACATTATATCGTATTTTTATACATGTACTGATCAATAACATGTATTGACAAATACTTATGAATACTCAATTTATGGATTTTGCATCATATTTTCATTCATGCATTCATTAACAACATACATAGATAAATAATGCGCTCATGAATAATTAATTGAATAATATTTAATTTATTTCTAATAACATTTATGGATACTGTACCATATTTTCATTCATGCATTGATCAATATTGCATTGATAAATATTAAATTAATGAATGTTGCATCTCTGAAAATTATATTTCTGAAATTACAACAGCAACATGCATTGATGAATAATGTATCATATTTTCATCCATGCATTCATAAATACCACGAACTGCTAAATTTTGCAATTATGAATAATGCATGTATGGATTTTGCATCATATTTTCAGCCATGCAGTCGTTAATAAGATGCATTGATAAATATGTATTTATGAATATTTTATTTATGGATATTGCATCAAATTTTCATTATGCACTGATAAATAACAAATATTGCATTGAGATATATATATATATATATATATATATATATATATATATATATATATATATATATATATATATATATATATATATATATATATATATATATATATATATATATATATATATTAACATATTTCCATCTATGCATTCATTAATAACATGCATTGACAAATATTGCATTAATAAATATTGCATTTATGGATATAGTATCATATTTTTCATACACTCATTGATCAATAACATGCAGTGATAAATATTTATGAATTCTCAATTTATGGATATTGCACCATATTTTGCATTCATTGACTACACACATTGATAAATAATGCACTCATATTGCATTAATGGACATTGTATTTTATTTCTATGCACTGATAAATATTGCATCCATGAAATTACATCAGTAACATGCATTCCTGGACATTCTATTTATAGATATTGGATAGAATTTTTCTCCATGCAATGATGAAAATCATGCAATTCATGAATATTGCATAATTTTCATCCATGCACTGATTAATAACATGCACTGATAAATATTGCATCTATGAAAATAGCATTTATGGATATTATCACGTTTATGGATTTCGCATATGCATTGATAAGTAACATGCATCGATAAAATTAGCATTTATGATTATTGAATTTATGAATATTGCATGTATGGATATTGTATCATATTTTCATCCATGCACTATGAATATTGCATGAATATAAACAGCATTTATGGATATTATTGCATTTATGGATTTTGCATCATATCTTCATCCATGCATTGTTAAATAACATGTATTGATAAACATTGCATTTATGATTATTGAATTTATGAATATTGCATGTATGGATATTGTATCATATTATCCATGCAGTGATAAATAACATGAATTGATAAATATTGCATCTATGAATAATGCATTTGTGGATATTGCATGTGTGGATATTGTTGCATTTATGGAATTTGCATCATATTTTCATCCACGCAATGATAAATAACATGCAAATAAATATTGCATCTATGGGTATTGAATTTATGAATATCACATGTATGGATATTGTATAATATTTTCATCCATGCATTGATGAATATTGCATTATGAATATTGCATTTATGTATATTGTTGCATTTATGGATTTTGTATTATATTTTCATCCATGCAATGATAAATAACATGAGTTGATAAATATTGGATCTATAAATATTGCATATATGGATAATAATGCATTTATGGATTTCGCATCATATTTTCATCCATGCATTGATAAATAACATGCATCGATAAAATTACATTCATAAATAATTCATTTGTGGATATTGCATGTATGGATATTTGTTGCATTTATGGAATTTGCATCATATTTTCATCCACACAATGATAAATAACATGTATTGATAAATATTGGATCTATAAATATTGCATATATAGATAATAATGCATTTGTGGATTTCGCATCATATTTTCATCCATGCATTGATAAATAACATGCATCGATAAAAATTACATTTATGATTGTTGAATTTATGAATATCCCATGTATGGATATTGTATAATATTTTCATCCATGCACTGATGAATATTACATCTATACATATTATTGCATTTATGGATTTTGTATTATACTTTCATCCATGCATTGGTTAAATAACATGCATTGATAAACATTGCATTTATGATTATTGAATTTATGAATATTGCATGTATGGATGTTGAACTGCATTTTCATCCATGCACAGACGAATATTGCGTCTATGACAATGCATCAATTACATGCAATCCTGAACATTGCACTGGATAGACTATTCATGCTGCAATGATGTAAAACATGCACTGACAAATACAGCATTTATGAATATTCCGAGCTGATGTGATGCAGCAGTTGCATGAGGTCATTCCATGCTCAATGACACAACATCTGTTTCACTGCCCTGTCTGCATCTACTGCCGCTCCACTAAACAAGCTCTTCATTCAGCGGTCTGTTTTCCATTGTTCAACATGCATTATTATTTACTGTATAGGCAAAAGCCCAAAACACATTCACAGCAGGGTGGTGTGAAATTCTAGCATTATGAGAGCGGATTATTCTCATTGCTCATCTCATGCATATTAATTATGCATATAGGCTTGTGAAAAGGAGTCTCCATGGAGTCCTCGGTTATATAATCAACTATAATTACATGTTGAAATTTCTCCTTGCTCTTTCTGTGATAACTTCAAAAAAGAAAAGAGAGGAGCATTTATTGTCACATTAATATTAATAATGCGTGAAAGCGCAAAAAAGTGTTCTTGAAGCCTGACATGAGCACTTTGGTGTGTCATATGTTACATTAAATATGAAGAATCAATTTTTGCGTAAAGAAAAATATGTAATTTTAAAGGATAACTTGTTTCTTTGCATTGTTTTCATGATGTAAACATGTTAGCCCCAATGTCCTATGATCATAATGCAGAATACCAATAAAGTATTAATATACTATTTCAGTTGGAAAATATGCATGCATGATGCTACTATTTGTTAAATGGTCTTTACTCTAAATGGATTTTAATTTAAGTTGAGTTAAATTACACTCTGAACAACTGATGATTATACTGAATAAATAATGAAAAATTAAACTGGAGTCATTTGTAAGAATCAATGTGATTTTGGTTTAATAGTCACTGTGCCAAAAAATTTAATGAACATGATGCTTCTGTTTGTATGTCAATTTAATGAGACTTTTAGAAACACTTAATTAACATTATTGATTTAAATTGGAATGCATTTTATACATGAACATCTAGGGCTCTATTTTAACGATCTAGGCGCAAAGTCTATGCTTGTTGTCTATGCAGTGCATTACATAGCGGTATGACGCATGATGTGCCCCACACATGATTTGCTTCTCGTTTATATACACTATGAACAGCAGCTACGCTAATTATTCTCCTTATTCTGTATTTCCACCTGGGGGTACTCATCTCGAGGCCCTCAGACTATGCAGTGCCACTGACGCGATCCGAGACCAGCGACGAGATGATCCCAAGGTTTTCTGGACCAGGCCGTATCCTGAGCAGCTGCTGTGGTGGTCATCGTGGAGTGAGAGCATGACACTGACTCCTGTGATGCTCCAAGGACAGACGAGTCTTCGCTGAGGTCCAGCTTCCTGCGCCTAGACTGCAGCTCTGCACAAGACGTTTGGCCATAGGGGAAATGGTCGTGCCCAACTGAGCCTGGTTTCTCTCCAGGTTTTTTAAATCTTCGCTTTCGCCAATTGGTGAAGTTTTTTCCTCGCCGCTGTCGCCACTGGCTTGCATGGTTCGGGATCTGTAGAGCTGCGCATCGATGGATTTGCTCTTCAGTGTTTGGACTCTCAGTAGTGATTATTAACCCACACTGAACTGAGCTAAACTGAACTGAACTTAATCTCTGAAAACTGAACTGACTCTGTTTCAATTCACTATAATCTTCCATGTGAAGCTGCTTTGACACAATCTACATTGTATAAGCGCTATACAAATAAAGATGAATTGAATTGAATTGAATTGTTGTGCTTATTCTCTTAATGAGTTCTGGGTGTGTTCTGAGCATAACGTGCATTAGACCAATCAGAGTCTCATCTCTCATTCTCTTTAAGAGTCAGTTGTGTCGCTCCATGGTGCATTTGCTATTTACATGGCGGACTTTATGGGCTCTATTTTAATGATCTAGGCGCAAAGTCTGAAGCACAGGGCGCAAAAGCATTAAGGGCGTATCCGAATCCACTTTTGCTTTTTTAAGGATGAATAAATACGCTCTGCGCCACGGCGCATGGTCTAACAGGGTTGAGCTTATTCTCTTGATGAGTTATAGGCGTGTTTTGAGAATAAACCAATCAGAGTCTCATCTCACATTCCCTTTAAGAGTCACTTGCATTGCGCCATGGCGCATTTGCTATTTACATGGCGACTTTGTAAGTGTAAAAACTGAACGCTTCACTAGCGAGAAAACAGTTAAACAGAGCATCTGCAGTGCGAGGATAAAGAATGAGCCTCCTCCAATCTGCCTTTACTTTCACTTTCTCTCTTTCGTGGATAAGGAAACGTGTTGTAACAACGCTATCTCACGGCCAATTCGTAACTTTTTGATTGGTGGCTAATTCGTATGAATTCGTACGATCTAATTCGTACAAATTAGTATGATTTGCCTATCACCCAATGACGGTTGGGGTTAGAGGTGGGGTTAGGTGCCACGCCTCCTTTTTAAAATCGTACATTTTCGTACGACTGAACTCGTACGAATTCGTACGAATTAGCCACTAAACTGACAAAACGTAAAATACTTACGTTTCCTCGTGAGATCAGGCTGGTTGTGTACACAGACATCCCTTATTATAATTAATTTAGTTTGTTAAGTGCAAATATCTGTTTCAAAACTATTTCTAAATTCAGTTCTAATTTCCAGCAAACGAATAAATGAACAATAATAATGAAGTGTGGTCAAAAACTGAGTTATATCCAAATACACGTGCTATGCCCCATATGATCTAAAACCTGACAGGGGGACAAATCTAAGCTTGTTTTTAATAAAACAGATATAAATATGCAGATAATAAATAATACTGCTAATAATAATAACATTATACAAAAGCAAATTGTCATAAATAAACTGAATAAAGCCCCCGAGGTGAAGGCATGAAGGCAGTGGTGTTTATATTGATGCAGAAAATAATATGTTTGTGGCGACGCAGTGGCGCAGTAGGTAGTGCAGTCACCTCACAGCAAGAAGGTTGCTGGTTTGAGCCTCGGCTGGGCCAGTTGGCATTTCTGTGTGGAGTTTGCATGTTCTCCCTGCATTCGCGTGGGTTTCCTCCGGGTGCTCCAGTTTCCCCCACAGTCCAAAGACATGCGGTACAGGTGAAATGGGTAGGCTAAATTTTTCGTAGTGTACAAGTGTGAATGAGTGTGAATGGGTGTTTCCCAGAGATGGGTTGGGGCTGGAAGGGCATCCGCTGCGTAAAAACATGCTGGATAAGTTGGCGGTTCATTCCGCTGTGGCGACCCCGGATTAATAAAGGAACTAAGCTGAAAAGAAAATTAATGAATGAATGAATGATATGTTTGTAAAATTTTATTCCTTTAATTTATTTTCATCTGTAAAGATATTTGTGTATTGCTCTACATCCTGTGTGTATTAAGCAATGTTTAAGCGAGGCGCACATCTAACGCGCTCTGCACTGGACTTTAGACCTGCTCTCAGCTGGTGGAAGTTGGGAGGTTTGTCGCCCACACTATTCTGCCGCCCTAGGCAGTCGCCTAGGTCGCCTATATGGACACGCCGGCCCTTTTCACTAGCGAGAAAACAATTAAACAGAGCATCTGCAGCGCGAGGATAAAATATGAGCCTCCTCCATTCAGCCTATTTACTTTCTCTTTACTTTACTCCTTTACTTTGGTGGAGTGAGGAAACGGTGGAAACTCACTCCACTGAACACATCCATTAGCCCACATATTTAATTTCCTTTAAGCGCAAAGATTTGTGTCTAAACTATTTCTAAATTCAGATCTAATCTCCAGTAAAGGAATAAATGAACAATAATAATGTAGTGTGGTCAAACAACTGAGTTATATCCAAACACACGTCCTGTTCTTATGCCCCATATGCTAATGCAGATGTCTCCAAAACCCCACAGGAGGACAAATCTACACTACACTGTTTATTAAAACAAATATACATATTCAGATAATAAATAATACTGATAAATGATAATAATAATAACATTATACAGATGCAGATTGTCATCAATAAACTGAAAAAGCTCCCCGAGGTAACGAATGCATGGAGGCAGTGGTGTTTATATTGATGTAGAAAATAAATTTTGTATTATTTTAATCCTTAAATTGTTTTCATCTGTAAAGATATGTGTGTATTGCTGCACGTCCTGTGTGTATTCAGCAGTGTGTAAGCATTTGAACCTGCATAGACGCATAAATACTGCGCTCTGCTGGACTTTAAAGCAGCTTTAGTTGGTCAATGGTGCAGTCTATTTCAGTTTCTCAAATAGCAATGCACCAACAATGCGCCTTAACACACCTCCTTTATAGTTCAGCACACACATGAGTCCACAAAGTGGTGCAAATGGATTTGCTATTTAAACAACGTGGAGCAAATCTTGAAAATCGGGGTTGCGCTGGTCTGAAAATAGCAACAAATCGCGACAATCACGTCTTGAGCCTTATTGCGCCGGGTGTATGATAGGGCCCAAAGTTTCATTTTTGGTATGTGCCTTTTCATTCATGTACATTTCATTTTTGCATAAAGGAACTGAAGCCTATTTCAGGATGAATTTCTTTGTCTTTTTTTTTTTTTTGGATTCTGACAATTAAACTCTTATCAACAAAATCAAATTCAAGTAAATTCTTATTAATTGATTTAACAAGAACCCACAGAGAATATCACTAAAGACTATTGAAAAAAAACTAAAATATTCATTATAATAACATGACCTTTTTTAATAGAACTTTAAAATTTAAATGAATATAATTTTAGTTGGGACAGCGCAGTGGCACAGTGGGTAGCGCTGTTGCCTCACAGCAAGAAGGTCGCTGGTTCGAGCCTTGGCTGGGTCAGTTGGCGTTTCTGTGTGGAGTTTGCATGTTCTCCCTGTGTTGGCGTGGGTTTCCTCCAGGTGCTCCAGTTTCCCCCACAGTCCAAACACATGCGCTATAGGGGAATTGATGAACTAAATTGGCCGTAGTGTATGAGTGTGTATGGGTGTTTCCCATTGATGGGTTGCAGCTGAAAGGGAATTTGCTGCGTAAAACAAATGCTGGATAAGTTGGCGGTTTATTCCGCTGTGGCGACCCATGAATAATAAAGGGACAAAGCCTAAATGAAAATGAATGAATGAATAATTTTAGGTTGACTGATATTAAATGCCAATACAAAAAAATATGAATCCTAAAAATATAGTTTGAAGTAATGAATTGAATATATAACTGAGAAAAAAAAATGAAATAATTAAAATTCATCCTGAAATAGGTTTCATTTTTTAATGCAAAAATGAAATACACTCTCCGGCCACTTTATTAGGTACACCTGTTGATCTGCTCGTTAACGCAAATTTCTAATCAGCCAATCACATGGCAGCAACTCAATGCATTTAGGCATGTAGACATGGTCAAGACGATCTGCTGCAGTTCAAAGTGAGCATCAGAATGGAAAGAAAGGGGATTTAAGTGACTTTGAACATGGCATGGTTGTTGCTGCCAGACGGTCTGGTCTGAGTATTTCAGAAACTGCTGATCCACTGGGATTTTTACGCACAACCATCTCTAGGGTTTACAGAGAATGGTCTGACAAAGAGGAAATATCCAGTGAGCGGCAGTTCTGTGGGCGCAAATGCCTTGTTGATGCCAGAGGTCAGAGGAGAATGGCCAGACTGGTTCCAGCTGATAGAAAGGCAACAGTAACTCAAATAAGCACTCGTTACAACCGAGGTCTGCAGAAGAGCATCTCTGAACACACAACACGTCCAACCTTGAGGCGGATGGGCTACAGCAGCAGAAGACCACACCGGGTGCCACTCCTGTCAGCTAAGAACAGGAAACTGAGGCTACAATTCACACAGGCTCACCAAAACTGGACAATAGAAGATTGGAGAAACGTTGCCTGGTCTGATGAGTCTCCATTTCTGCTGCCACATTCAGATGGTCGGGTCAGAATTTGGCCTCAACAACATGAAAGCATGGATCCATCCTGCCTTGTATCAGCGGTTCAGGCTGGTGGTGGTGGTGTAATGGTGTGGGGGAGATTTTCTTGTCACACTTTGGGTCCATTAGTACCAATTGAGCATCGTGTCAACTCCACAGCCTACCTGAGTATTGTTGCTGACCATGTCCATCCCTTTATGACCACAGTGTCTCCATCTTCTGATGGCTACTTCCAGCAGGATAACTCACCATGTCGTAAAGCGTGAATCATCTCAGACTGGTTTCTTGAACATGACAATGAGTTCACTGTACTCAAATGGCCTCCACATTCCCCAGATCTCAATCCAATAGAGCACCTTTGGGATGTGGTGGAACGGGAGATTGGCATCATGGATGTGCAGCTGACAAATCTGCAGCAACTGTGTGATGCTATCATGTCAATATGGAGCAAAATCTCTGAGGAATATTTCCAGTACCTTGTTGAATCTACGCCATGAAAGATTAAGGCAGTTCTGAAGGCAGAAGGGGTCCAACTTAATACTAGTAAGGTGTACTTAATAAAGTGCCAGTGAGTGTGCGCGTGTGCGTGTGTGTGTGTGTGTGTGTGTGTGTGTGTGTGTGTGTATATATATATATATATAAAATTTTTTTGACATTTTAATATTTTCTGTTGAAATGTGACCCGTGTTTGTTTCTAACGTTAGATTCTCTCATCTGAATAACTAATTTGCATACTAGAACAGTGTACACAGCCATTGGACACTTACAAAAGCTGACCCTTCTCCCATTGGTGGCTGAGAGCTGTCAGTCATTCTCCAGCGACAGGCTTTGATGGACTGATGATGAAGATATTTACTTGCACTGGAGTGAGAAAAATGTCTTTGTGTTCGACCAGAAATGACCGCTCTCCATCTGCGCCCGCTCTCAGGGACAGATGCATTATGGGAAACCGCGTCCATGGAGACAGATGAGCACCAACTTCCAGCCATTAATAATAAAACTGCAGAGAGAGAGAGAGAGAGAGAGAGAGAGAGAGAGAGAGAGAGAGAGAGAGAGAGAGTTCAATAGAAGATCCCAGAATTACAGATTACAGTGGAGTGAATATATCCAGCAGAACACCAAAAACTAATGCATTATGATATAATGAAGGAACTACAGTCGCTCAGAGTGACAGAATGAGTACGTTTAGCGTGTTTACAGCTAATTGATGTCCTCAGCGGGTTAATGAACGTCGTTTATCATCATAATACAGTAAGATGCAGAGGACGATCTCCCATTTTTCAAAGGTCAAACGCCACACTCAAAGGTCACGCTTCGTCTTTCATGTTTGTGCAAATCGCCGCTGCTGATTGGACGTGACGGAGGGCCAAATGCACATTTTCCAAGCGGCAACCTCCCGCTCTCCCTCGGGAAGCCAATACGGAAGTAACTGAAACTGCAATTCATCGAAATCCCGCTAGTCCTGGCTCAATAATAGAGCAAATTTCTATTGAGCCTACTGTTAAAACGGCCAACTTTACACCAGAAAAAAAGGTGTTTACAGCCTGCTACAAAGAACGATTTTGGTTCATATAGCTAATATTACGCTTCGTGACAACTGTGAGGAGGGGTGAATTTTTTTATAACTCATCCGTTTCCTTTATATTAGGTTATATTAAGTTTGCATAATTAAGGGCGTGGCCACTTGAGTGACACTTAGGTCTCGTTGGTCGCAGTCACTTCACCTCAGCTGATTACGGCTGATTAGCCGCTGATCTCGGCATATTCATCGTATTTTTGTTTTGTTTTGTGGTTTTACACTGTCAGCTGCTTTTTGGAATTATTTTCTACAATTATCAGATGATATGGCATGCTGTGTGCACTTAATTGTGCTCACAAACCATTCAAGTTGCCACCATTTCCCAGGTGAGTGAAATGATATACTTATATACTTATATAGTTTAAAGGGACGCGAGCGGAGAAGCTCGTTCTGCTTGCTCTCTCTCTCTTGTGTGTTTTGCTTGTTTGCCTATTGTGTGTGTTTTGGCTTGTTGTTATGATGTTGATGTGAGTTAGAGTTTTGATTTTTGTCTGGTCCTTGTTTTTGGTTGCTGTTACCGTTTTTGTATGTATATATGTGGCACTTCCCGTTCCCTAACATCTGGCGTCAGCCTTCCCCTGGGATTCGAGGAGTTTAGAGGTCACGTGACATACACCTTGCATCACGTAGATAACTCCACTGTCTTAACACACTAGTTTAGAAATGACGCCACCCGCTGTAAGTTTTCACTGACTTTTTGGCTAGTAGAGCAGTTTTAGTTATAGCGTGTAAACGCTGAAAATGTTTTGTTTGTTTATTTTGTATTAGTTAGTTTAGACGGTAATTTCAGTTAGATTTGGGGTTTTTGTTATATTGCTTTCATTTATTTGGCGCCACTTAATTCTCGTTTTCCCCATCCATAATATGCATTGATTTATTTTCTTTTGTGGGATCTTGTAAATAACATTTTGCTGTTTGACTTCTTTTTACTTCTGTAAATAAATTAACTTATTTTTGCAGTATTTTGGTTGTCGTTTTGCTATTTTGCCATCAACTCCCAACACAATTTTATCACATTAAATGTTGCTTCTTTTAAATCCTCGAGCCAAACTTGAAAGTCGTAACACATCTCTATAAATGCATTTGTTTTAAGATCAATTATATTTTTCTTTAGAGCTGTAATGCACTCCAGATTCTGACAGATTGATTAGCTGTAGGCTCTAGAACAGTCATCTGAAGCGTTGTCATACACTGTTATGCCTGGATTTCACCAATAGTCCTGCATTTACTAACACAGACTATATCTGAAGTGTTTGGGAGTAATTTGCGCTTCCCTACTGTTAAAAAACGTCATAAGCACAATGTTTAATGGCTCAATGTTATAACTGTTTATAAAAGTCTAAACACTTTATTGATAAAGTGTACAACCAAACACAAGTGGTCAGAACACAAACGAGTTACAGGTAATGAAGTATTAAGTGTTTCTCCCATAGGAAAGCCTGTGTAAGGAAAATGACAGCAGGCGTCTGTAGCTCCGCTCACGCTCCGCCTCTTTGCCCTTGTTTGGTATCCCGCGGTTTGTGCGATGACGCACGAACTAAATGGCGATGGTTGGCAATGCCTACTGGTAGCTTCTTTTGGGTTCTTCATAAACCTATGGGTGACGTTACGGATACTACATCCATATCTTTTACAGTCTATGACATTTTCACAAGAGAATAATGTCACAAATATGCAGCATTTACATGTCTTCTGCTCTCAGTTCAGCTTTTTTATTTAGCTACACATACAGTTCAGTTGAAGCCAGAATTATTATTTTCTTTTCTTCTTCAGAGATTTCCCAGATTCAGGAATTTTTCACAATATTTCCTATAATATTTTTTCTTCCGGAAAAAGTCTTATTTGTTTTATTTTGGCTAGAATATAAGCTGTTTTTAGTTATTTTAAAGGGCCACGAAAGCCCCCCCGTCTCAGCAGGGTGTTTTCACACCTCTAGTTTGGAAAAAGTCAGGAAAGTGGGCGTGTCCAGTTCGGTTTAGGTGGGAGTGTCGGGGGAGGGAAAGAGGGAAGGATTTGCAAAGAAGAGAGTTTCCATTTGGGCATGTGCTGATCACAGGCAAAACAGACACACAGATGATAGTGACTGTGTTTACATGGACATCAGTAATCGAATTATTTGCCAAATTATTAATTTGTCGACTTTAACTGCAGTTTGGCACTTTCACTTTTTATTCAGGAACATTTCCTGCATGTCCACCATGACAAACCAGATATTGAAAGCGGAACTGCTGGAGAGTGGAGTTTTAATGCGATGTTTGATACCGCACGGCGAATGGGAGAAAAAAAATCCTCTGCATTTCTCTGTAACTTAGATGCACTCGGTAGGTGGAGTCAGAAAGCCGTGTGTGTATAGACTATCCTGTCACAAAATGCGGCGAAAATCCTGCACGACGATAATAGTTTGATTGTGGCGTTTACATGTTCACATACAGAGAGCAGCATTTACAGCGGATCTTTCAGTCTATAATATTGTACTATAATAGTGCAGTGATATTAACATACTGTAAACTCAGTAACTCAATCATTTTGACTAAGGGATGTCTTTAAAAACTGAAATAGCACTGCTGACGATACAAACTAACTTTACCGTCTGAATGAACAAACAAAGGGCACTGATCACACACACACTTACCAAATCTGTAGACACAGGACAATCAATACAAACTGGAACCATGTCTTTTTAAATAGGAGACGAGCGGCAAATCCGGATTTCACCATTTCCAGATGTGAAAAGCTCTCGGGTAAAAAATGTTCCTTACAAACGCATTTCTGTCGCGTGCACTGTAATCCACACGTGAGTCCAGCAGCTCTCTCATAGAGGGAAAATGCAAACAAAACCTTCATTGCAGCACATTAATAAAATCAACACTGACGTCCCATGTCTCCAAATTCTAGTTCTTTCACTTGTTTTGGCAACACAGCGTGGCGTCTCTCTGCCGTCTGAACACTGTAACAGGTAAAACAGTCTTGAAGCTATCATGCATATTAATGAAGTTTGCGTCATACACAATAGAGCGTGCTGATTGGTTTGAACCAAGTCTTTCTCATGAATTAATGTCGCACCCTCAGTGACGTCACAATGCACTCGCCTGTACAGACATCCACTCTCCACGCTGGAATATACACAAGTATCTCATGGCCGTGACGCAGCTTAAAAAATTTGTTTCAAACCGGAACAACAAATTTGCTCAAAATAACACAAAAACAACCAATATTGCCCTTTTTAGTGAGATATATGTGTCCTAATAGTGTTTATAGCAGCGTGGGACACAGATATGACTGTCAACAGCTCAACACATGTGTTCTGGTGTTTCATGACCCTTTAAATAGTTCTTAAAGGAACACATTTGACACAAGTACAAAGTGTCTTGGATCGATTTGTACCTTTGATGAAGCTACAATATTGTATCTGCAGGTTTTAAAAACCAAAGGTACATTTTGGGTTCCCCTGGTACAAATCATGTCCTTAAAAGCTACATACTGCAATGGTACAGGTTTGTTTGTTTGTCTTAAGGTACAATTCTGTTCCATAAAAAGGTGCTGCCCCAGTGACAAGGGTTTGTACCTTCTTTGGTACAACATTGCACCATTTTTCTGAGAGTGTAAAGCGTGCAACCGAAAAAGTTACTTAAAGATGTAGTAAATAATAAGAGAATTGTCAATTTTGGGTGAACAATCCCTTTAAAAACTGAAAGCTCTTCAATTGATCAAACCCATTCCTCGTCTATTTTACCAGAGAAATGCATGTGTAAGAGTCTAAATTATCCTATGCATTGTTTATATGGCAAAACATGTCTTTTTCACCAAAAAAAGGTCCATGCTGACTCCAAAGGCAGATACTGATAAGATCAGGGCCTGGTGTGTGGACTTTGGGGGTTTTACGATGTGGTCACATGTTGATTGGTCAGTTTAAATGTCTCAGCATTTGGGCTTTGGTCACATGGTCAAGAAAGGTACAAAATAGCTGGTAAACTTTGCTCTGTCTCTTTTCTTCTCTGCGCTTTCCTGAGCTCTGCTCCTCCTTCTCTGGAGGTTATCTTCTCTGGCTCTCTCCCTCTCCCTCTTTGTCTCTCCCTCCCCCTGTCTCTCCCTCTCTCTCTGGTAACTTTAAATTTACAGTAAGCTGGGTACAATTAATATCATATCTTTTTATCATTTCATATTTTATCATTGTATACAGTTATTTGTAACTAATTCAGTTGTAACCAAAGAGAAATATTGTCATTAAATCATCTCATTTTCAAGTATTTGTGAATTACTTTTGATTTAACATCAACACTTAATTGCTCCATATTGCAATACAATACAATCACATAATATCAACGCTCTCCCACATTTATAGCTATTAACACTGCCCTTATTTCCCTTTTTGGTATAAGATTGCAGAAGAATGGTTTGACTAGAATGTGCAGTTTTTTACCATCATGCTGATAACTTCTTAGTCGCTCGGCAGAACTACAGTTCGAACCGCTGTGGTCAAAATACCATTCTTACACATGAATAACCCCAAAAACTCTCAATCTGTTTCTGTGTCCTGTCAGACGCCGCTCTGCCCTTCACTGAGGCAGAAATGGAGGAGATTAATCCCCTTTTCCCCTCCGTCATCCTGCGCTCCTCCATTAATCGCAGGTGAAAGTGGAGCACAGGACAGACGGACGCTCAGCGGAGGAGAAGATGAAGAGATGTGCTGCTGAGAGCGAGACGCCCTGATCACCGCTTGATCCCTGCACTCCTGCATAAACAAACAGACCGCTGAGAATGCACGGATGAAAGCGTTCATGTTTAATTACAATACTCAACTCTGTGTGTCTAATGTGCAGATTCAGATATTGCAGACGGAAAATATTTCAAATTTAGCGCAATTGAAAATTGCACAGCTCAGATTATATATTCAAATATGCTCATGCAAAAATAGGTTTTGTTTCGGTAATACTTTACAATACAGGGCACATGGTTAATTTACGGTGGCCGGGAAGTGCAAAACATTACAAAGTGTGAAACACTTTTACGAAGCTCAAGACAAATTTACACTTTGAAAAACATTTTTAAGACACAATTACATAGGAAAAACGATTTTACCAAGGACGAAACGAATTTACATTTTAGAAAAAAAATGAGCAAGACGCAAAACACTTTTACCAGTCCTGAAACAAATTTACAATTACAGATTCTTTACGGAAAGGGAATGTACCACACACCGGAAGTGACGCGGGGAAAAGTGTTGTCGTTGGTGGCGAGCGTGGTAAATTCGTGTTGTGGAGTACATAGCGTAAATAAAGTTTATGGTGACCGAACATGGACTACGGTCGAGAGTTGTTTGTTCATTTTGTGGCAAACACATGAGCAGCTTAACGTGGTTTTGCTTTGCGTGCTTTACGCAAAGCACGCGGACCAGACGGAAACACCAGACATACTTCATCAACGTGTTCATGATTTTAACAAGGGCCACTCGTACGCTGTAATCGTGGACATGATGCCAAGTCTACACGCTGTAAACATCTGCTTGAGGACTCTTAAAAGTAAACTGAACGAAGCCGGTGTTACGGTTTAACTGGTGTCCGCGTTAACTGGTGACCCTTTCCAGATGTAAACTATCCACGTTCGCAGATTGGCAGATTCGTCACATTTCACAGCAACAAAACATGCCCATACCAAATAAATACTCTTGTTACTTGATGTCAGTGTCATTGTAAACATTATTGATTTTAATATGTGTGTGGCAGAACAGTATGTAATCAAAATGAATGTAAAGAAATCATTATAATTGACATGTCATCAACGGGATTCGAACCCAAGTCAAAAGGTTCAGCACAAGCATCAACCGACCTATCTAACTGAGCTATACAGGGGTGCGTTTTCCAAAACCATCGTTAGCCAACTAAGGTTGCAATTTCCGTCGTTACAAACAAAGTTCTTTGATTTGCTGTTTCCCAAATCCATCGCTCCAACGAACATTCGCAAACTGCGTCGCAAACTTGAGCCCTTGAAACGACACCTCTGGAGCTGTAGTTAGAAGCATAGTTCCTGGCTGTGTTCTATTCCCACTTATCCCCCCCTATGCCCTATTCATTTAGAACATTCAAAGTTGGAATTATTAAAAATAAAAAAGCATTAAGTTAATCTCTCTTAGGTGTAATTTGCTTTCAAAGTATTTTTACAGTTCAGTTTTAGCGATCTTCATGTTTACACTTGTGCTCTCTTCGCAGTGCACTTTGAAAACATTGATATCATTTTGAACACAGCCTCATGGCGAAAGCTGTAGGTATATTTAAAAGCGGGCGTTTTGCATCATAACTAACGTGGTTCAAGCGATTGATCTGCGACAGAGAAACTAGGGGTTTTGGGAAACACTCGTCACCACATCGTTCTTTTGCCAAACGATGCATCGCACTATGATAGTTCAGCCGCGAGTTACGTCGTTGTTTGGGAAACGCACCCCAGGACCACATGTTGAAGTCAGTGTTGATATTTTTATCAGTCAACATATGATGTGTGTTTTGGTTGTGGACTCGTGTTAACTTGTTTTCATGTACTTCCGTTTACATGTTTCTACATACTCTCATGCTGATATTTTCTCAGAATAGCTCTAAATGACAAAACATGTTTCATTACAGTTATTCAAACCATGACTTTTATAGTTATAGACTCATGTTAACCTGTGCCTTTGGACTCGTGTTTACCTGTGTCTACAAAGTCACACACGAGCTGATATTTTGCGGTATATGGTACATTCCGCGTCACTTCCGGTGTGTGGTACATTCCCTTTCCGTAAAGAATCTGTAATTGTAAATTTGTTTCGTCCTTGGTAAAATCGTTTTTCCTATGTAATTGTGTCTTATGATAAGTAAAAATGTTTTTCAAAATGTAAATTTGTCTCGAGCTTCGTAAAAGTGTTTGACACCTTGTAATGTTGTTATGCACTTTCCGGCCATCGTATTAATTAGACCCCCCTAGTTTTCCGCGATTCCGCGATTGCTAAATCCAACGCAAAATCAAAAAAAAAAAAAAAAAAAAAAATCAAAAATATTTGCGACCCTGCAAAATTCTTAAAGGGTCACAAAACACCAAAACATATTTTTTGAGCTGTTGACAGTCATATATGTGTCCCACGCTGCTATAAACACTATTAGGACACATATATTGCACTAAAAAGTGAAAATTGGTTGTTTTTGCGTTATTTTGAGCAAATTCGTTCTTCCAGTTTGAAACGAATTTTTGAAGCTGCGTCACGGCCATGAGATACATAGGTGTAAATCCAGCCGGAGAGTGGCTGTCTGTTTTTTTGAGGACATTCTGACGTATCTGAGTGTGCGGCATTAATTCATGAGAAAGACGTGCTTCAAACCATTCAGCGCGCTCTATTGTGTATGACGTGAAACTTCATTAATATGCATGATAGCTCCGGAGACTGTTTACCTGTTTACACCGTACAGACGGAAGAGAGACGCGGCGTTGTGTTGCCAAAACAAGTGAAAGAACAAGAATTTGGAGACAAGAGTCATCGGTTTTGCGTTTATTAGTGTGCTGCAACAAGGTTTTGTTTGCATTTCCCTCATGAGAGAGCTGCTGGACTCACGTGTGGATTACAGTGCACGCGACAGAAATGCGTTTGTAAGGAACATTTTTTACCCAAGAGCTTTTCGCATCTGGAAATGGTGAAATCCGGATTTGCCACTCGTCTGCTTTTTGTCCTGTCGCTACAAATTAGGTAAGTGTGTGCGATCAGTGTTCTTTGTTTAACCCAGATTACAAAGTTTGTCGTATCTTCAGCTAGTGCTCTTTCAGTTTTTAAAGACATACCTCAGTCAAAATGATTTAGTTACTGAGTTTACAGTATGTTAATATCACTGCAATATTACAGTACAATATTATAGACTGAAAGATCCGCTGTAAATGCTGCTCTCCGAGTGTAAACATATAAACACAAACTATTCCCGTCGTGCAGGATTTTCATCGCATTTTGTGACAGGATAGCCTATACAGACACGGCTTTCTGACGCTATCTACCTACCGAGTACATAAGTTACAGAGAAATGCGGAGGATTTTTTTTCTCTCATTCGCCATGCGTATCAAATCAGCCTCTCTCTGTTTGTTTTGCCTGAGAAACTAAGCTCGCGCCCAAATGGAAACTCCCTTCTATGCATATCTTACCCTCTTTCCCTCCCCCGACACTCCCACACTCCCAGAGCTGGACACGCCCAACTTTCCTGACTTTTTTCAAAACAGAGGTGTGAAAACACCCTGCTGAGACAGGGGGTTTCGTGGCCCTTTAATTAAATGTAAAATAGTCGCAAAAGCTGTAAATAATCTCATAAAACATCCAAATCCAAAGCACAATCAAATTATATTTAATTGTTGTGCGTGACTTACAGACGTTGCATACACGCCGCACGTGATGTATTTGAATGTCTCTCAAAAAATGACCACTCACCTGCGCCCTCACAATCATTACATTACATGGAAGTGTGTGGAATTGTTTTGCACCCTGTGCAGTAAACAGACGCGGATAAAGCGCGAGTGATTTACATGTGAAGTCAATGCAAGGATGCGATTAGACATGCTTTAGACTGCAAAAGAAAGTGTGAGCAAACATCTAACAAACGGAGCAATGGAACAGACAGAACAGCAAGCAGCTTACTGTTACAGTTCCCGTATATTTGTATATGTGTAGAATTTTGCCTCCCGTACTCTCTCTCTCTCTCTTGCTTTCTCCCAGCCTGTCATTTCTTTTAGGTCCGCCTTCGTGACCGCTGATTGGTCGGGAGACCAATCAATCATCATTGGGCGACGTGGCGCGGGCATATAAAAGGACGCCGGGAAATACGGAAGGGATAGCTTTTTTTCTCTTGATCTCGTTTTTGTCTATTCTGCTGACATGACTTTGTTTTTCGTTGTTATTCATTAACTTTCATTTGGGTAAAATTGTTTTGTATTACTTTTGCCCATTTTGGAGAAAATTTGTGATTTTTGTACATCTTTATTTTGATTTGTTTGTTTGTTACTTTGGCTCATTTCTTTCCAGACGAAATTGAGATTTACACTTCATGTTCACTCTTTTCTCTGAGTAAGGTGGATAGGGAAGATGTCGTACGACTTCCATTTTGCAAACACGTAGTTAATCAATTGTTAAAACATCAGGTAAGAGGTAAACGCCATCTTTGTACTTTTTATTCTACAGTTCAGTGTAAGTAAGATACGGCGCACGGTGGCGCACGGTGCTGAAGACCTTTAGTTTTTTTTATTTACATGTTTCTAGTGAGGTAAGGTGTCTGTTAGGAGTAAGAATTATTTTGTTATATTCATTTGTTTTATTTGGCTTTACTTTCGTCCGCTTACTCCTGAGTTGAACAAATTTCTGTTTAATACTTTGTTGAACTAGTTACTCATATTATTTTTAATATTGTAAATATTTACTTCTTTTGTATATATATTTGGACATTAATCTAATTTCACTTTTGTACATTAAATCACTTTTTTTTTGGCATTTCCGTTGTTAGTGTCTTTTTCTTATCCCACCACAGTGTGAAAGTACCACGCCTTTTAAATGTTATTCCTTTAACCCTAAACTAACCAAGAGGTTGTAACATTTATTGGGGGCTCGTCCGGGATTTGAACCCAGGACCTCTCGCAAAGAAGCGAGAAACATACCCCTAGAATGATGGAGATAAGTTCAAGGATGATGGCCGCTGGACAAGACAGAATTGATGTTATTTGTGCTTTACATGTAAGGCTGGTATTATGATGTGTGTCAAATTGATAAATTATTTAGTTTAACTAATTTCCTGCAGTTAACGATGAGAAAACGCTTCCCTGTCATTGACAAGTTTTACGGCAATCTGTGTTTTAGGTGTATTACGGTAGGGGAAGCCCTGACGCATGTCCTGAGTGAGGTACATGTCAGATACTTCAGGGAGTGAAATCTGAAAGATTTCAAGAAGAAAGAAAGATTGTGGATAAAAATAAGAGTTATACAACCTTCCTTTGGGTTAATCTCCACCGTTTTAGATCTGTTTTAGATATGGTCCTGACAAGAGATCAAAATAAAGAAGCTTTTTTTTATGATTTATGATTTGCCATTATCATTGTGTCAGATTGCACACCTAACATTGAAGGCTACCAAATATGGTAAATAAGATAACATAAATAAGAAAGCCAAGATAAAAAAACCTTTTATATTTATATGAAGAGTTCAGATGCAAAACCCTCTAAATCCACCAGACCTCTTTTCTTGTAAATGAGCATTTTCTATCAGGCTCCTCTGATTAGGTTCAGCAGTTTCATCTTATAGGTAATGATGAGGTTATTATGTAATGTAATGTAATGTGTATTTATATAGCGCATTTATTGTGTATGGCCATACACCCAAAGCGCTTCACAATCATGAGGGGAGTCTCTCCACACCACCACCAGTGTGTAGCATCCACTTGGATGATGCGACGGCAGCCACAGGACAACGGCGCCAGTGCTTCACCACACACCAGCTATTGGTGGAGTAAAGAGACGGTGATGGAGCCAATTCGGTGGATGGGGATGATTAGGAGGCCATGATGGGTAAGGGCCGATTGAGGGACTTCGGCCAGGACACCGGGGTTACAGCTCTACTCTTTACGAGAAGTGCCATGGGATTATTAATGACCACAGAGAGTCAGGACCTCGGTTTTAACGTCTCATCTGAAAGACGGCGCCCACTGACAGTGTAGTGTCCCCTTCACTTTTACTGGGGCATTAGGACTCACACAGACCACAGGTTGAGTGCCCCCTGCTGGCCTCTCTAACACCACATCCAACAGCAACCTAGTTTTCCCATGTGGTCTCCCATCCAGGTACTGACCAGGCTCAGCCCTGCTTAGCTTCAGTGAGTAACCGGTCTTGGGCTGCAGGGTGATATGGCTGTGATATCTAGTAAATAAAATACCCTTTAAAAAAAAAAAAAAAAAAAAAGTCACTTTAGAAAATTCTCTGGTTTTTAACAAAGTAAATTGTCTTTTGCATCAAAACCAGCTTAATCCACTTGTGCTTTTTTTGCAGAAACCTCTAAATCCACCTATTGAGACAAGAAAGTGTAATTAGTTGAGAAATCACTAAAGATGCAATTAGAAATTATTTTACCAAACATTAAACACCTAAAATTTTAAATATATAAATCTGTCAAGTAAGTGGCGGTTTATTCCGCTGTGGAAACCCCTGATAAACCAGGGACAAAGCAAAAGGTAAATGAAATCTGTCCTGTAAGTGCATTAATCAATAACATTAAAACTGACATTAATTAAATCTTAACAATCTGTTGTCATTTCTAATATTTGGGATTTAGATTTAATGTACGTAGAGCACTGTAAACTAAGCTAAGCTTGACTCAAATAATGTAGTGTAAAACATTGTGAAACAACAATATCTGTGCGTTGTCCATTAATATAAAAAGCTTGTCAGGCGTATAGGTAGTTCACACTCACAGATATTTGACTGAATAGAATATGAGTATTTGGCATGCTGTCCGGGGAGAGGGCTCTGAGCTAAGACACCCTAACTCGTGTTATTCCCCTTATCAGGATAGAGCGATAGGGTCCGAGCACAGTGTCTAGACCAGCTCCAGATCGCTCCCCCTTAAGACTTAAGTATCTGGTTTAATAGTGTGGAGATGGAGTGGTGGAGGGATGCTGAAGTCAAGAGAAAACAGAGGTATGACGTGTTTGACTATTTATAGGGGTTTGGTCTTGTGCTGATTGGATAATAGACCGATTGCGTGTGATGAATTAGCCTCGTCAAAGACTGACCGTGCTCCCCCCGAAATTTGTTTATAAAACATCACTATGAAGTAATATAAATAATGTATAGTTTTATACATTATATTTATCTTTTTAAAAATGGCTTAAATTAGCAAATAAAACACAAGGTAGGTCTACTGGGCAAAAAGGGGATGCCTCTCAGACAATTCCAGAAGCTGTCATTCATTCATTCTCACCATACTCAAGGTCTTGGTCTCTTGTTTATCCTCATAGCATCCATGTGGGATAAAAGAACGACATGTTAACTCTGTCTTTCGTGAAATGGGGTTGCCGTTTAATGTGTAGTAAATCGGACTCATTCAAAGTAGCGTCGCTGCGCAAAAAATCGTTATGAATGCATGCTACACTTCTGACTGTACAGGGAGTTGTTTTTTATTTTTTTTTTATAAGAGTTTTGAGGTAAGGGACGTTTTCATTTGCCATTCACTGACAGTCGGACAGACTCATCCAGTTCATCAAACTCCATCTTTTAAAATCTGAATTGGAAGCGGAATAAAACAGTCTCCTCAAAGCCGGCGCATCAGCGTGCTGCTACACTGAAACCATATGATTCTATTCGTGCCTTCTGATTTGTTCTCGGGATATAGCGGCTTTTGCTGTCAAAGGCAAGTGGCATCCCTGCTGAAAAATCCAGCTTAAACCAGCCTAAGCTGGTTGGCTGGTTTTAGCTGGTTGACCAGCCTGGTTTTAGAGGGGTTTTGGCCATTTCCAGGCTGGTTTCCAGCCATTTCCAGCCTGGTATTAGCTGGTCAGGCTGGGAGTTGACCAGCTAAAACCAGCTTGACCAGCCAAAACCAGCTATGTCCAGCTTAAACCAGGCTGGTCAAGCTGGTTTTAGCTGGTTTAAGATGGTCATTTTCCAGCCTGACCAGCTAAGACCAGGCTGGAAATGGCTGGAAACCAGCCTGGAAATGGCCAAAACCCCTCTAAAACCAGGCTGGTCGACCAGCTAAAACCAGCCAACCAGCTTAGGCTGGTTTAAGCTGGATTTTTCAGCAGGGGTTTGGAGGCTTTTGCCAACAAACTGTTATTTCTGAATGCGCTGACACTGCAATTCAGATGATTAGAAGCAAAAATATCTGTTGAACATGTACTACATGCTTAAAGCATTCACTCAATGTCATTATCTAATTTTTGGCAGAAGTGGCGTTTAGCGGCTTTTGCATCTGAACTCTTCATATATATTTTTAAAATCGCTACATTCTCCGCAAATTTCTGGAAATTGCCACCACAAAAATATAAAAACACCACAAAAAAATAAAAAATTAAATCACAAAACAAACCGTAAAAAATTTAGATAGTCTGGTTAATGTATTTACTAACCAAAACAATTCTTAAACAGCATTTATTATTCTTTGTTCAACATTCACTAATGCATTATTAAACATTAGTACATTAATGCACTGAGTTACCAAGAACTAAGCTTGTTTTTTACGGACTATTTTCATTAACTAAAAGCCAACTAACATAAATACTGTAATAAATTCAACTCAAGCTTATTTGTATAGCACTTTATACAATAATTATTAAAATAAATGTGTAAATGTTTGCTGCCGAGTGTGACTCGGCTAGGATGAGAATCAGCACCTCCAAGTCTGAAGCCATGGTGCTCCACCGGAAAGAGGTGGTCTGCCAACTCCAGGTTGGAGGAAAGTCTTTACCCCAGGTGGAGGAGTTCAAGTATCTTGGGGTTTTGTTCACGAGTGAGGGAAGGATGGAGCGTGAGATTGACAGGCGGATTGGTGCAGCGGCAGCAGTAATGTGGTCGATGTACCAGTCTGTTGTGGTAAAGGAGGAGCTGAGCCGAAAGGCAAAACTTTCGATTTACCAGTCAATCTACGTTCCTACTCTCACCGATGGTTCATGGGCTTTGGGTCATGACCGAAAGAACAAGATCTCAGATACAAGAGTTTCCTTCGAAGGGTGGCAGGGAGCACCCTTATGGATAGGGTGAGGAGCTCTGACACTCGGGAGGAGCTCAGAGTAGAGCCACTGCTCCTCCACATCCAGAGTGTCACGATCACCAGCGATCACAGCCAGAGATCGCTGGTTAACACGCACACACACACACAGTCACAAGGACTACAAATCTGCTGGTTCATGGACTACATATCCATACATGCACTCCGCTCACACAAATGTTCTATATCCTGACTGATTGCACTCTCACAGCTGAAGCCTGATTACATGGACTATAAAGTGAGCACACAAACACACAATGTTGCTGAGTATTGTATCCTGCATAGTGAGCATTACGACGCGGTTTCCCTTGTCCTGATTCCTGTGTTTTGACCTTTGCTTTGTTTTGTTTGATTATCCCCGTGTTCCGCCTGCCTTGTGACCTTCTGCCTGCTATTACGACTACGACTCTGGATTGCGCTTATACATCTGTTTGTTCCTGTTTTGACCACTGCTTGTTTGACCATTCTACTAATAAAGTCCTGCATACGGATCCTCACTACGTTGAAGCGTCCAATCCCTCATTACACAGAGAAGTCAGCTGAGGTGGCTCAGGCATCTGCTTCGGATGCCTCCTGGATGACTACCTAGATAGGTGTTCCAGGCATGTCCCACCGGGAGGAGGCCCAGGGGAAGACCTAGGACAGGCTGGGTGGACTATGTCAGTGGTTCTCAACTCCAGTCCTCGGGCCCCCCCGCCCTGCACATTTTGTGTCTCTCTTTTTTGACACACAAGGATCAGTTCATGGATCTCGCTGTTAATGAGCTAATGATCTGAATCAGGTGTGTTAAGTAAGGAAGACATAAAAAATGTGCAGGGCAGGGGGGCTCGAGGACTGGAGTTGAGAACCACTGGACTATGTCTCTCAGCTGGTCTGGAAATGCTTCTGGATCCCCCAGAGGAGCTGGAGGAAGTGTCTGGGGAGAGGGAAGTCTAGGGTTCTCTCCTGGCTGAGACTGCTGCCTCGCAGGCGGACGGAGAGATGTGTTAGTAAATACATTATTTAACATTAAATACAGCCTGTGTGTTCCATATTGAGAAGAGTCACCTTTTGTATTGGATGGTTATAATGTACTGCGCTGTATAAAAACAACAAAAAAAACAGTAAGAGTTGAGAGTTATAAAAAATACTTAATTCAATGCATCACTTTCTGTTTCTGTTTTAGAGAGAGAGATGAAACACATGAATGAAAACACAATAATCCTCATTTTTGTGTCCAGCGTGCAAAGATATATTTGACATTTAGTGGAATTGAAAATTGCACAGCTCAGATTTTAATTTCATATAAGCTAATGTGAAATTATGCTTTAATTATTGGATGTTAAAGGGTCACGAAACACCAGAACACATTTTTTGAGCTGTTGACAGTCATATATGTGTCCCACGCTGCTATAAACACTATGAGGACACATATATTGCACTAAAAAGTGAAAATTGGTTGTTTTTGAGTTATTTTGAGCAAATTCGTTCTTCCGGTTTGAAACTAATTTTTGAAGCTGCGTCACGGCCATGAGATACATAGGTGTAAATCCAGAGTGGAGAGTGGCTGTCTGTCCTTTCGAGGACATTCTGACGTATGTGGGTGTGCGGAATTAATTTATGACAAAGACGTGCTTCAAACCAATCAGCACGCTCTATTGTGAATGATGCGAAACTTCATTAATATGCATGATAGCTCCGGAGACTGTTTACCAGTTTACACTGTTCAGACGGCAGAGAGACGCCACATTGTGTTGCCAAAACAAGTGAAAGTACAAGAATTTCAAGACAAGAGTCGTAGGTGTTATTAGTGTGTTGCAACGAAGGTTTTGTTTTCATTTTCCCTTTATGAGAGAGCAGCTGGACTCACGTGTGGATTACAGTGCACGCGACACGCCACAGAAACGCGTTCGTAAGGAACATTTTTACCCGAGAGCTTTTTCTCATCTGGAAATGGTGAAATCCGGATTTGCCGCTCGTCTCCTTTTAATAAAAAGACACAGCTCCAGTTTGATTGTCTGTCTACAGATTTGGTAAGTGTTTGCAGTGCAGTGCCCTTTGTTTAAATGCTGCTCTCCGAGTGTAAACCTGTTAACACAAACTATTCCCGTCGTGCAGGATTTTCGCTGCATTTTGTGACAGGATAGTCTATACACACACGGCTTTCTGACGCTACCTACCGAGTACATAAGTTACAGAGAAATGTGGAGGATTTTTTTCTCTCATTCGCCGTGCGGTATCAAATCAGCCTCTTTGTTTGTTTTGCCTGTGAAATTTAGCGCGTGCCCAAATGGAAACTCCCTTCTATGCAAATCCTACCCTCTTTCCCTCCCCCGACACTCCCACACTCCCAGAGCTGGACACGCCCAACTTTCCTGACTTTTTTCAAAACCGAGGTGTGAAAACACCCTGCTGAGACAGGGGGTTTCGTGGCCCTTTAAGTGTGCTGTAAAAACAAACAACAATCAGATGTAATAAAAATGATTAGAGCACACTATAAAGCCTTAATAAAAATGCATAATTTAATGTGCCACTTGCTGTTTCTCTGTTATTGTTTACAATTTTAACACACTATTTTGTGTCTTAATGTGCAAAGATCTAGATATTCAAATTGCCATTGTGAAAATGTGCTTTTTTTATTGCATATTTATAATGTAGTGTGCTGTAAAAGCAAAAATCAGATGTAATAAAAATGATTAGAGCGCACTATAAAGACTTAATAAAAATGCATTATTCAACATGCCACTTGCTATTTCTGTTATTGTTTTTAACATGTACAATTTCCCAGTGAGTGATTTTTGTTTATTTATTTCTGATTTATTTGCCGATTATTAATCAAGTGAAGTTCCACATGCTAATTTCGAGAGGAGCACGTGATATGATTGATCACAACTGGTCTCTCATCTGTAATCATTAGCCAATCAGACTAAAGCCGAAGTCACACTAGAGTTTGAGCTTGCGAAATTCTGTCGCACGGCGCTGCGAAAAGAGGCGGGATTAAACAAGATGATTAGACATTAAAAAAGCGAGTGATTGCTCCATGTTTTAAATTTCTGTGCAGAGAGGTCATGTTTTGACCCTGGATTGGTCTCACGCTGTCAAGTGTTGCGATTTCGCAGGTCAGAGTTCACCAAGTTTGAACTTTGCACCGCAGCAACCGGCGAAATCTGACGCATGACCCTGCGTTTCCGGTCTGACGCATTCGCGTGCGTATGAATGGAAGTCTATGGGGAGTAAAGTCCAGTGTGACCGCGGCTTAATCCAAACTCACTATAGACTGATTTCATGCGGCCGCCATTTTAAACAGCGAAATCGAGGCTGTGGTGTAAGGAAGCCCGGAAGTACCACCGTCCGAGTGACCCAAAGGTCTGTTCTGAATGAATAGTGAAAATAAAAAGAGATATCAGACCTCATTTTTAGCTGAGTTAAGGGAAATGGCAGTAGTTAGCTAACGTTTTCTTTCCCAAACACATGTTTTAGATGCCATTTATCAAACTCCAGCCTGATCTCACGAGGAAACGCAAGTATTTTACGTTTTGTCATTTTAGTGGCTAATTCATACGAATTTGTACGATTTTAAAAAGGAGGCGTGGCACCTAACCCCACCCCTAACCTCAACCGTCATTGGGTGATAAGCAAATCGTACTAATGTGTACAAATTTGATCATACGAATTCATACGAATTAGCCACTAAATCAAAAAGTTACGAATTGTCGTGAGATTGCGTTGCAAACTCAAGTTAATGAACTGATTCTTTCACTATATTAGACTTGTCACGATACAAAATTTCGGTACTAAAAAAAAAAAAAAAAAAAAAAACGCGTCCATTTCCCATTAAAATTTAAGGCACTGTTGATGCTGTTCTTAAACAGCGCTGATTTCCATTGTGTTCAAGTGCTCAACAGAAATGACTGTGATTGGGGGGGGGGTGGGTTTATCAGTTCACCGCACTTCACTGATGTTTCCCGAGTGTAAGGAGTGATCCGCTTGGTGAATCGACTGATCTTCACGGCTTTAAAACGCTCCAGTGTTCGTGTATCGGTGTTTGCAATCTGTAAAGAGCGGTGAACTGATGACCTTCACGGCCAATCACAGTCATTTCTGTTGAGCACTGGTGAACACTACGGCAAATCAGCTGTTTAAGAAAGCGCTCAGCAGCGCTTAAATGTTAGCGGGAAATGGATGTTTTCAAAACTTCAGTACAGGAACAACACTATTACAGACAACACTATTACAGACAACATAAGGGTGTGCTACAGAAGACTGCATCGTTTTATCGCTCACCGGATTACATAGGCTGAAGCAGGGAAGCCCCCACAGGGTTTACCTGCTGCCATGAACTGAAGTCTAGGAGGACACTTAAGCGTAAGTTTAGCGTAACTTGAGCGTTGTTTGATGCCTACACTGTAAAAAATGGCCGTGATTTCAACGGTAAAAAAACTGTAAAAATGCGACAGTACAAATCCGTAACCTAGTTAACAGTATGTTTCCTTAATATATATGGCGAATAACCGTAAATTGACTTTCCCAGAATTCCCTGCATGGCACATCACTTTTTATGCTTTTTGTTTTTTTTTTTGTTTTTTTGACATTACTATGGATCTTTTTAGTTGTTTTCCCCATCAGTAATGTATATTAGTGAGGTATGTTACATCTAATGTTGATAAACAATGTTTATTTCATGACTTTAATTTTATGCGTGTTACCATACTGGTGTTTAGTAGCAGTGTGAATGACACTGAGCAGCTTCTTTACACTGATACACTTTTCTGATTGTGGGAAAAGTTGTTTGTGATGAGCTTTGGTTCATTATGCATGAACTTTCTCATCACCACCTGCATATGGCTGTGTTATCATGTCTATCTGTGTAACAAAAGCATACCTGCCAACACTCCCGTTTTTCCCGGGAGTCTCCCGTATTTCAGACCCGTCTCCCGTATTGTTCTGTCTCCCGGTAAACTCCCGGAATTCCCCCGCCCCCCGCTCCTCAGCATTTTGGTACAGTCCGGGCTGAAACTTGGTGCTTGTGCTCTTCCGGTCGCGCGCTACAGTTCGCGCGCCCCCATCTCCCCAAACCTCTCACTCCTCTCGCTCCCCGCTCTTCAGTTTGCGGCAGTGTTGCCAACTTAGCGACAAATTTTCAAAAAAGCGACTAGCGACAAATCTAGCTACTTTTTTGTGTGTTACTGGCGATTTTTATAGACTGTCGTTTGTCCATTACTGTACCGTCCCTACACTTATCAACGAGCCTCCGCTGCAGCCTGAGTATATTACGTCTGAGCAGGGGAGGAGTGGACATTTTAAAAGTGGGGGGGACAGCTGTATGAAATCCAAAAGTTTACATTCTTAATCACCTTTTTCTAAATGGTCTATCTCTAAAAGTGAGGGGAACATATCCCCCCCGGTTGCTACGCCCCTGCGTCTGAGAGAATTCTGCAAATTCCCTACTCATCTATAATGATATACTGTATTCAAACAGCAATACATTTAGTTAAATTGACAAGCTTACGTAAAGCGTAGTGCGAATATAAAATACCCCATTTATTTACCATAGGCTGTTAAACAAACAGAAAAGGTAGAACGCGATGACGTCAGTAATATGCAAATTAGCGTATGACGTAATTACCCGGAATCTTCCGGGTCTCCCGGAATTTACAAACCAAATGTTGGCAGGTATGAACAAAAGATGTGTAGATATTGCTAATTTAAAATACAGACATATTGCCTCTATAAATTAATAAAATACGGTAGTTTACTGTAAAAATGAGAATTTACTTTTACGGTTTGTACCGTATTTTTTCGGTTAAATACTGGCAACCACAGCTGCCGTTTTTTTACCGTAAGTTTTACGGATTTATTTTTTACAGTGTAATATGCTTTTAATTGTTTAAATTAAACTGAACTGAATGACATTAAAGTGATGTTTACACCATGTCTGCATTTTGAAGTCACAGCAACAGCTGGAGGTTTGTAGTCCACAGCATGTTGTTGCAATGTTTACAGTGCTGATCCTATACTTCCGGGTTTCTTCCCACTGCAGCCTCGCTTTCGTGTTTTAAAATGGCTGCCGTGTAAAATAAGCGTATAAGTAGCCGGGCTAAAACTACTCCCTTATCTTGGTTTCCAAAAGAAACTCTCCCATTCACACAAACTCCCCCTTTCCTCCTTTACCAGGGGGAGCTCTCGAGATCTACCTGATCTCATACTTCCCTTGCATGCTCATTGACCAGGTGGCAAACCTGCTATTATTATCAAGCAATATCCAAGTGTGAATGGAATAAAAAAAGCCTCTTAAGTATTTAATAATAATAATAATAATAATTCCTTACATTTATGTAGCGCTTTTCTGGGCACTCAAAGCGCTTTACACATAGGGGGGGAATCTATTCCATCCATCCACCACCAGTATGCAGCATCCACCTGGAATATTGCGCCAGACCGCACACCACACACCAGCTGATTGGTGGAGAGGAGTGATAAAGGAGTATGGGGAGGGTTAGGAGGGCCAGTGGGCAGATTTGGCCAGGATGCCAGAGTTAAACCCCTACTCTTTTTCGGAGGACATCCTGGGATTTTTATGACCACAGAGAGTCAGGACCTCGGTTTAACGTCTCATCCGAAAGACGGCGCTCACTGAGCAGTATAGAGTCTCATATGGCCTCACTAACACCACTTCCAGCAGCAGCCTAGCTTTCCCATGTGGTCTCCCATCCATGTGGGCCAGTGGGCCCAGTGGGCAGTGGGCCAGGACCAGTGGGCAACATTATTGTTGCAGAGAGCTAGCTGCCGGCTTAATTTAAAATTACATTTAAATATATTCAGTATAAAACCTGAAAAATAATTAGGAAAATGATTAATTAAATCTGACAATATTTCAGTGACGGAAATTTCAACCCTCTATTCATTCAACAGAGCATAATATGCACAACTGTGTCCTGTACACTGTATCCTATTATGCCGTGCCCTCATTTTCAGTGGAATAAAGTCATTTTGCATTTCTTAATATGTTAAAATGGACGTCACGGTGGCTCAGTGGTTAGCAGTGTGGCCTCACAGCAAGAAGGTTGCTGGTTCAAGTCCCGGCTGGGTCAGTTGGCGTTTCTGTGTGGAGTTTGCATGTTCTCTCCGTGTTGGCGCGGGTTTCCTCCGGGTGCTCCGGTTTCCCCCACAGTCCAAACACATGCACAATAGGGGAATTGATTAACTAAATTGGCCGTAGTGTTTGAGTGTGTGTGATTGTAAGAGTGTATGTGTGTTTCCCAGTACTGGGTTGCAGTTGCATTCATGGCTGGGATATAATGCATCTCACACACACCCATGCACACACACACAGATGGACAAGGCAAACGCAGAGGAAAGACTGTGACCTCTATGGCAATGTCAAGCTCTAATGGATGAGCAACACACACATGCAGACACTGAAACGCACGCACGCACGCACGCACACACATGCACATACAGACACTTCAACTCACACGCAGAGATATAACAAAATAAAAAACACACACACACATGCATTCAAACACACACACAGAAACTATCACACACGTGCAAACAGACACACACACACACACACACACAATACACAAAAACACACACAGAAACACAATATCACATGCACAAACAGACACACACCGAGACACACATGCAGTCACACATCAAGACGCAGACGCAGATGCAGTTACATAGATGCGCACACACACACACACACACACACAGCAGTAGTGAAGTCAATAGGTGCTGCATCAGTGACAGACGCTCAGGATCTGAACACATGATGATGGAGAGACCCCGAGGACGGCATCCAGTCAGAAAAAGACACACATGAACACACCATATGAAACCATGACAAATCTCACACACACACACACCTCTGAATGTGTTCTGTACACGACCGTCATCTACATGAAGAGCTGAGAATGAATGATCAGACAGTGCAAACCAGCATATAGATCACTGTCACACACACACACACACTCAGTTATTATACAAATATGCACCCTATATACACACACACATTTGCATATATAATATATATATATATATATACACGTACACACACGATGCATGAGCATACACACACCCACATATATATATATATATATATATATATATATATATATATATATATATAAATACACACATCCACCTATACATACACACACACACAGCAAATGCAGAGGAAATACTGTGACCTCTATGACAATGTCAAGCTCTAATGGATGATCATCACACACACACACACACTGAAACACACAGATACTCAAACACACACAGAAACAGACATACCAATATACAAAAACATATACATACTGTATACACACACACACACACACACACACACACACACGTGTATATATATATAAATACACGTATATACACTCATGCCTATATGTATACACACAGCTATATTCACAAACAAGAATACACTCCTACACACACTCCCTTTCTCACAATTACACACACGTACTATCTCACGCACACACATACTCTCTCTTACACACACTCTGCACAATCACACACACAGTCACAGACACTCACTCTCACACAAGAACACACTCTCTCTCTCTCTCTCTCTCTCTCTCTCTCTCTCTCTCTCTCTCTCTCTCTCTCTTTTGAAGGATCTGGCGCTCTGTGTGTGCCTGTGAGAGCGAGATAAAGAAGTGTGTGTTTGGCTGTTTGTCAGAGTGTGTGTGTGTGTTTATTATTGCCAATTGGCGATTAATGAGTGCGGGCGGCGAATCAGAGCTGCAGGAGGACGAGAGATAAAGAGAAGACAGACAGAGGAGAACATCTTCACTGAGAGAGAGAGAGAGACAGACACACACACACACACACACACACACACACACACACACACACACGCACACGCACACACACGCTGTGGAAAACCATCACATTATCACTCATTTTTACAGCAGCGTGGTCTATAAAAGATTTGACCATGATGACACATCTAGATACATTATACAGTCTAAAAAGCACACTTGTGCATGCACAAATACACACGCCTGCAAGTACACACACACACACACACACACACACACACACACACAATAAATGCCAATAGGAATCAAACAGAAAATATAAACAATTCTGAACATTAATATACAGTTGAAGTCAGAATTATTAGCCCCCCTGAATTATTAGACCGCTTGTTTAGTTTTCCCCCAATTTCTGTTTAACAGAGAGCAGATTTCTTCAACACATTTCTAATCATAATAGTTTTAATAACTCATCTCTAATAACTGATTTATTTTATCTTTGCCATGATGACAGTAAATAATATTAGACTAGATATTCTTCAAGACACTTCTATACAGCTTAAAGTGACATTTAAAGGCTTAACTAGGTTAATTAGGGTAACTAGGCAGGTTAGGGTAATTAGGCAAGTTATTGTATAATGATGGTTTGTTCTGTAGACTATTGAGAACAAATATAGCTTAAAGGGGCTAATAATATTGACCTTAAAATGTTGTTAAAAAAAATAATAACTGCTTTTATTCTAGCCGAAATAAAACAAATAAGACTTTCTCCAGAAGAAAAAATATTATCAGACATACTGTGAAAATTTCCTTGTTCTGTTAAACATCATTTGGGAAATACAGGCAGTGCAGAATTATTAGGCAAATGAGTATTTTGAGCACATCATCCTCTTTATGCATGTTGTCTTACTCCAAGCTGTATAGGCTTGAAAGCCTACTACCAATTAAGCATATTAGGTGATGTGCATCTCTGTAATGAGAAGGGGTGTGGTCTAATGACATCAACACCCTATATCAGGTGTGCATAATTATTAGGCAACTTCCTTTCCTTTGGCAAAATGGGTCAAAAGAAGGACTTGACAGGCTCCGAAAAGTCAAAAATAGTGAGATATCTTGCAGAGGGATGCAGCACTCTTAAAATTGCCAAGCTTCTGAAGCGTGATCATCCAACAATCAAGCGTTTCATTCAAAATAGTCAACAGGGTCGCAAGAAGCGTGTGGAAAAACCAAGGCGAAAAATAAACTGAGAAATGGACCATGAACTGAGAAAAGTCAAGCGTGCAGCTGCCAAGATGCCACTTGCCACCAGTTTTTCCATATTTCAGAGCTGCAACATCACTGGAGTGCCCAAAAGCACAAGGTGTGCAATACTCAGAGACATGGCCAAGGTAAGAAAGGCTGAAAAAACCACCACCACTGAACAAGACACACAAGCTGAATCGTCAAGACTGGGCCAAGAAATATCTCAAGACTGATTTTTCTAAGGTTTTATGGACTGATGAAATAAGAGTGAGTCTTGATGGGCCCGTGGCTGGATCGGTAAAGGGCAGAGAGCTCCAGTCCGACTCAGACGCCAGCAAGGTGGAGGTGGAGTACTGGTTTGGGCTGGTATCATCAAAGATGAGCTTGTGGGGCCTTTTCGGGTTGAGGATGGAGTCAAGCTCAACTCCCAGTCCTACTGCCAGTTTCTGGAAGACACCTTCAAGCAGTGGTACAGGAAGAAGTCTGCATCCTTCAAGAAAAACATGATTTTCATGCAGGACAATGCTCCATCACACGCGTCCAAGTACTCCACAGCGTGGCTGGCAAGAAAGGGTCTAAAAGAAGAAAAACTAATGACATGGCCTCCTTGTTCACCTGAGCTGAACCCCATAGAGAACCTGTGGTCCATCATCAAATGTGAGATTTACAAGGAGGGAAAACAGTCCACCTCTCTGAACAGTGTCTGGGAGGCTGTGGTTGCTGCTGCACGCAATGTTGATGGTGAACAGATCAAAACACTGACAGAATCCATGGATGGCAGGCTTTTGAGTGTCCTTGCAAAGAAAGGTGGCTATATTGGTCACTGATTTGTTTTTGTTTTGTTTTTTGAATGTCAGAAATGTATATTTGTGAATGTTGAGATGTTATATTGGTTTCACTGGTGAAAATAAATCATTGAAATGGGGATATATTTGTTTTTTGTTAAGTTGCCTAATAATTCTGCACAGTAATAGTCACCTGCACACACAGATATCCTCCTAAAATAGCTCAAACTAAAAACAAACTAAAAACTACTTCCAAAAATATTCAGCTTTGATATTAAGGAGTTTTTTGGGTTCATTGAGAACATGGTTGTTGTTCAATAATAAAATTAATCCTCAAAAATACAACTTGCCTAATAATTCTGCACTCCCTTATTTAAAAAAGAACAAAAAGGGGGCTAATAATTCTTACTTCAACTGTACTTGTTATTCACTTTATTAATGATTGTTCAATTTATTAAAACGCTGAAATCACATAAAAAAATGCTAAAAGGTAAAAATATGCAAGTACATATATTTTTTTAAAATAATAATGATAATAAATGCTAAACCAAACTGAAAATGAATGTGAAAATATACAGTGCATCCGGAAAGTATTGATAGCGCTTCACTTTTTCCACATTTGTTTATGTTACAGCCTTATTACAAAATGGATTAAATTCCTTTATTTCCTCAACATTCTACACACAATCCCCCATAATGACAATGTGAAAAAAGAGTTTTGGAAATTGTTGCAAATTTATTAAAAATCTGAAGAATCACATGTACATCAGTATTCACAGCCTTTGCTCAATACCTTGTTGATGCACCTTTGGCAGCGATTACACCCTCAAGTCTTTCTGAATATGATGCCACAAGCTTGGCTCACCTGTCTTTGGGAATTTTTGCCCATTCCTCTTTGCAGTACCTCTCAAGCTCTATCAGGTTGAATGTTAAGCAACGGTGTACAGCCATTTTCAGATCTCTCCAGAGATGTTCAGTAGGATTTAGGATATCACCGCAATTTTATCCTCCTTATGCTGTGTTCACACCAGACGCGGAACGCGCGGATAAATTGCGCTATTCGCACGTAAATAGATGCGTGAACATTTGAGTTTACTCGCTTCATTCACACGTCAAACTCAGCTTCATTCGCGCGTCAAATTCACTTCAGAACAGACGCGGATTCACGTCATGAGCAGGGCTTCTGTCTGCCCGAAGACTGTAGCTTCGTTGCTAAATGGCTAACATGGATTTAATTGAAAAAATAACTACGTTATGTGTTTATGAAGGCTGAAAAACAGCGTCGATATGTTTAGAGCCGTGTCTGAGTCCACTAGATACTTTCAGAGGTGCACCCAGCTCTGTGAGCTCATAAACTCCTCCAGAAACCTAACCTAGATGACGGAGGCTTTCAGCGGTGTTTTTGACTGAAGCCTGGTTTATACTTCTGCGTCAAGTGATTGCCGTAACCCACGGCGCAAACTCGAGTGATTCGTGCGTTAAGCGCGTCAAACGGGCAAAACGCTCAATTCGCGGCACGCCATTAATGCGTATCGCGCCATCCGCGCCGCACAATTCACGTCATTCGCGCCGCAGAATGCCTATTCGCACGTTTGCATTGACTTAACATGTAAATCACTCGCAATTGATGCTTCTTCCGCGTCTGGTGTGAACGCAGCATTACACTGGCTGCCTGTTAAGTTTCGTATTGAAAATAAAAATATTACTCCTTACCTATAAAGCCTTAAATAATCGAGCTCCTGTTTATCTAAACAACCTTCTGTCTCGCTACAACCCAACCCGCTCTTTAAGATCTCTAAACTCAGGGCTTCTGGTATTACCTAGAATAGCAAAAACGAGTAAAGGAGGTCGAGCCTTTCTCATTTATGGCTCCTAAACTCTGGAATAGCCTTCCTGATAATGTCCGAGGCTCAGACACACTCTCGCAGTTCAACGCTAGATTAAAAACCTATCTTTTTAGCAAAGCATACACTCAGTGCATCACTTAGCGGTATGATGCATGAATGTGCGGCACGCAGGTTTTTGCATCTCGTTTATACACACTATGAACAGCAGGTACGCTAATTATTCTCTTCATTCTCAATTTCCACCTGGGGGTACTCATCCCGAGGCCCTCAGACTATGCAGCACAACTGACTCGATTCAAGATCAGTGACGAGATGATCCCAAGGTTTCCATAAACCTGGACCAGGCCGTATCCTGAGCAGTTGCTGTGGTGGTCAAAGGCTGTCAATACTGATGTACATGTGAGTTTACAGCTTTTTTTATTGTTAATAAATCCGCAACAATTTCAAAAACTTTTTTTTAGTCATGTGTGTTTCGTCATTATGGGGGATTGTGTGTAGAATTTTGAGGAAATAAATGAATTTAATCCATTTTGGAATAGGGCTGCAACAAATAAATGTGGAAACAGTGAAGCGCTAACAAATACTTTCTGGATGCACTTGAAACAATTCTACACATTATTAAAGTGAAAATGTAATATTAAAGTAAATAAATCAACATTAAAGTGCTGAAATGACCAAAAAAGAAACAAACAAATACGAATATAACTACAAAACATCTGTTTTAATAATAAAGAAGATTCAAGAGTTCACACTTAGCTGATGACTGATTATAGTGTGTTTGGCATGCTGTCCCGGGAGAGAGCCCTGAGCTCAAGAGATCCTTGAGCCTGGGGCTCCGCTGCATTTGTAGGGTGAGAGGGGAGTTTGAGCTCAGGTAGATCTTAAAACTCCCCTGCTGTTTGAAGTTAGTGTGCAATTAGGGATTGCTATAAAGATATAACTACTTACTAGGGGTTGTTGCAAGATCGGATTTGGTTGCGGCCGGAAGTTAACGAGAATTATTTGTATTATTTATATAGGTGGGCATAGATTAATTTTTTAAATCTAGATTAATCTAGATTAATCTCAAAATTAATCTAGATTAAAATGGCTCATTTGAATTCTGCCGAAGGTATTCAGAATATGTGTGTTACCCAAATAATAAGTCTTTGAGAACGGGTTTCTCAAGCCAGGTGGATCATTAGACCAGGGGCTCATCTCCTGTTTCCAAAATGCATCACAAACTGCTTGAGAAACTGTTCTACTCTGATAATTGGTGATGAAAATAAATGATGTTCAATAAGATGTACTTGTGTTTACTAACTGTTTATGCAGTTAAACGTGAATGTTGAACTGTAGGCCTACATAAGCTCTAAATAGCAATTTTTGATTACCTTAATCTGACTAAAGTCAAAACTGAACTAAACAGAAATGGAATTAAGACGTGTGGAGTATGCAGATATTAGTGGCATTATAGAAGTAAACACTGCGGTCTTTAGGACCTTTCGCCATGTTTTCCGACAAGATCCACACGCGGCTGTCAGTAAAGGACCGCGCACACACATACACAAACACACACACACACATCGCGAAATGCGGAAGTTTTTTTCTTCTCATTTGGCATGCATTATTAAATTCCATGACACTCTCACCAGTCCTTACTCCTTATTTGCGTTTAGTACCCCAGTTTGTCACGATGGCATGAATGAAATGTTCGTGAGTTAGTGAAACTGCCGAACTGCAGTTAGAGTCAGGCATCCTGCTGATTTGATTTGATTTAAAAGGGCACTCTTTTGTCAGACGGTTCACCGGACAGGTATACATCCGCGCTAATATATCAAGGTGAAAGTCATCATAGCTTGCATAAAATAGACCCAGCTCCCACCCCACTTTGAGAATAGATTAACGGCGATATTTTTTTTATCGCGCGATAAGAGTCTCGCGTTAATGCAGCACGTTAACGCCGATAACGGCCCAGCACTAATTATTTATTAAATTTCCCATTTATTGTATTTTATTAACGTCTACCCCCACCCCAACCCTAAACCCAACCATCACAGTAACGTAAAAACAGTAGTTGAGTTGTACAGAGTATTATTTATGCTATCTATTAAATTACCTAATAAATACTTTTTTTTTAACACCTAGCCCCCCACCATCACAGTACTGTAAAAATATGAATTATTGTTATACAGTGTCATAAATGCTGCTATATTAATGTGCATATCGCACTTCCGGCCGGCCGTGTATCCAATCTAGACTTTACCCTTTCTAGGAGCATGTCTATAGTGCCGATGGGTGGGAGGAAACCGGGGGACCCGGGAGTAACACACGCGAGCATGGGGAGAACGTGTAAACTCTGCACAGAAATGTCAATTGCCCTGATAAGAACAAGAAGCAATCACGTTCTTGCTGTGGGGCAACAGTGCTAACCACTGGGCCGCCATGCCACCCATCTAATAAAGGAGGAGGAGTAGGGGAGGAAGGGGGGATTCTTCAAAACGAAGATGGCTGTGGTATGGAACTGAGGGTATTTATGGAGATTTATGCCGAGTTCAGACTGCACGATTTTAGCCCTGATTTTGACTTGCCGACAGGTTTTGAGAAGTCGCCGACAAATGCCTGAAATCACAGGCAAATCGATGCTCGTTCACGTGAGTGACAATCACACAGTGTGAACTATCAAAGACGTGATATGAGAGAATCACCGATGAGTCGCAGACGCCCGTGAGATATTTGGTATGTTAAATATTTGGAGCTGTCTGCGATTCAAATCATGCCGTGTGAAATGTGTTCTGAGAGAAAATAACATCGGCGATCACCTACAGCCAATGAGAGAGCAGCATTCACTAGTACGGGAACATGCAGGCCAGCGGGAGGCTGGGGGAGAAGTTAAAAGCGCTCATTTTCAGTTTACACTAGGAAAAACTAGTGTAAATTTGGCAGGAGCACTGTGTCTGTTTGACGTGTCTTCTGAGCAATACCACAATCGGGTCGAAAAGTAAAAAAAAAGTTGAGGAGAGATTGTTAATTCTCTTCAAAAGCCAGGTGAGCAACACAAGTTTCTAAAGCTAAAGCCTTCTTTTTCCATTATGTAGTTAATAACGAAAGATGTATTACGTGACCTCGCGTTGTTTCCATGTCACGTCTCACGTTTGTTAGGTTGCAAGACATAGTTTGGACAAAGTTGTCTGTGATTCTTCCCATTTTAAAGTCATGCAGTGTAAACTCTCCTGTCGCCGATTCATCCTACAGTGTAAACACAGCACCGACAGAACGCTAACCCAGATAGTCATGCAGTGTGAAAACATCTGTGACACGACTACTTTGAAAATCATGCAGTCTGAACTCGGCATTAGGAATCGTCAAAAATCAAATCTGAATTGCAAGATGTAAACTCAGACTACTAGAAGGGACAAAAGTCACGACAAATATTGTAAACAAATATTTTATAAATATATAAAACGTACATGTATGCCCTTCCAGCCACAACCCAGTACTGAGAAACACCCATACACACACACACACACACACACTCATACACTACGGCCAATTTAGTTAATCAATTCCCCTATAGCATGTGTTTGGACTGTGGAGGAAACCGGAGCACCCGGAAGAAACCCACACTAACACAGGGAGAACATGCAAACTCCACACAGAAATGCCAACTGACCCAGCCGGGACTCAAACCAGTGACCTTCTTACTGTGAGGCCACAGTGCTAACCACTGAGCCACCAGGCTGCCTTCTGAATATTATAACCCATAAATAATTTTTTGCCCGGCAACAACAAAAATTAAAGTGAAACATTGGATCTGTATTTTACACCATATAATGACAGCGATGAGAAAGGGTTTTATTAAAAGACGGCAGGTTGGTAATTGTGTTAATAACTCATGAATGTTCTGGAGATGAGAAAATTATTATCATTATAAATTAATATCGTTATTATCCGAGCCACGAATAGAGAAGAGAGAATCATTTTCTTTCACAGAAGAGCCTGATTTTACACTGAACATCAGCCTGTTTCATTATTACTATTATTACTATTTTTAGTATTATTATTATTATTATATTATTATGAGGCATTCTTAGATAATTTTTCAAAAAATAAGAAATTTTTATTTTACAATTAAACAAATTACATATTAATTTATTATTATTTTTATTAGTATATTATTATTATTATTATTATTATTGTTATTAATATTATCAATATTATTACATTTATTGGTAACATTTGATTGTATATTAAAATAGTTAATATCAATATTTTATTATTTTTAAGCACTACTTTAATATTCTATTTTATTTTGTTTCCATGTAATTTATAAAACATTAGTAATGCAAATAAAATCTTTTTTTTTACATGCACAAACTCAAAATAAAATAGCTTTCAGCTAAATAGAAATTTAAAAAAACAAAAAGCTAAAACAAATTATAATGAAAATATATATTGCTAAAAGTCAAAGGAACTGAACATATAAACAATTGTAAACATTAATACATTAAAAATTCTAATGTTTAATTTATTATTGCGGTCTTATTGTTTATAATTTAAAGACTAAATTAAAAAGATGTATACTCAGAATAACAAATTGTCACATTAAAAAAAACAAGAAGACAAAGTGTTTTTTTTTTTTATCAGAATTTTATTTTATTAGACGTTTTAAAATATCTTGAAAGTTTAAAACATCTATTAGCAACATTTCTCTGTATTTTAAAAATATAAATAATAATCTAACATTGTGTCCACTGCATTTTAAATGCATTTATTTTTATTTTTTATTTAATTTTTTTGTCTTGGCATGCAAAAGTTGGACACTAGCATCCCTTCTGCAGTATGTTTAATGCGCAGAATATGAGAATATATAGAGTACATGCACGGAACACCCAGAAGACCCATTAGATCTGCATATAAACACAGACTGAAGCGATAGATGCACTTGACCTTCTGTTTAAAGGGTAATAAACACGACTCAAGGGATTTCAGCCTTGAAGAAAGAGCTGCGTTATTTAGTCAGACTGACCAAGTTTAGCTTTTATTTAAAAGAAATAATGCTATATGTTAGGATATAAACAATGCTAAATATCCGAAACAAAGGGGTGACGCGGTGTCACAGTAGGTAGTACTGTTGCCTCACAGCAAGAAGGTTGTTGGTTCGATCCTCGTCTGGGTCAGTTGGCATTTCTGTGTGGAGTTTGCATGTTCTCCCCGCGTTTGCGTGATTTTCCTCCGGGTGCTCCGGTTTCCCCCACAGTCCAAAGACATGCGGTACAGGTGAATTGGGTAGGCGTCTGTACTGTATGAGTGTGTATGGATGTTTCCCAGAGATGGGTTGCAGCTGGAAGGGCATCCACTGCATAAAGCATGTGCTGGATTAATAAAGGGACTAAGCCGAAAAAAAAAAAATGAATGAATGAACTAAAACAAAGCTGAAGCCAAAACAAATTTTCACAGAAATGTAAAAGCTGTGCACTATTATAAAAATCTAAATAAAATAAAATTTATTATGTATCATCATATATATTATGTAAAAACAAAAGAGATAAATACAAATATTTTACCAAATTTATTACAAAAATTTAAGAATACAAAAAGTCCTAATAAAAATACCAAAAGAGACTCACTAAAATATTAAAATTAAATAAAAACAGAAAATATTAAAGGCGATACAATTTAAATATTAGTAAACAGTAAAACTAAGTGAAATATTAAAAAAATGACAGTGCATTTTTTTAAAATGTTAAATTATATTTAGTTAATTGAAATATAAATAGAAGACTTGAAATCACAAAGTGCTCATTTATAAAACAAAAATACAATTTTTAGTTAATAACAAATAAAATATAGAAACACAAATATTGAAAAAGCATAAACTAGTCTAAATAGTTTATAAAAACTGAAACAAGGTAACACTAGAAAGCACATTTTACAAAAGCTAATAAAATTAGCTAAATTTTAAACGGAGCAAAAACAAATTCAAAATAATAATAATAATAAATGCTATATGTAATACTAAAATAAGAAAATAAATGCACAAAATCTAGAAATATAAAATTTTTTTTTTTTTTTTTTTACACAATAACATGCAAAGAATGAATGCTTTGACTGAAATTCACATGAAGCACATAGACATTTATTATATATTCATTCATTCACTCATTCATTTTCTTTCAGCATATTTTTCAGGGGTCACCACAAGGGAATGAACCGCCAACTATTCCAGCATATGTTTTACACAGCGGATGCCCTTCCAGCTGCAACCCAGTACTGGGAAACACCCATACACACACACACACACCCATACACACACACACACACACACAAAATAAACCTGATTTAACGTCCACAAACCAGGATTGAAGCGTCTTCTTTCATAATTGTTCTGACACGCGGCTGTAAATCGCTGTAATTCATTACACACATGCTCTGTTTTAAAACATTTTAAGCTTGTAAATCTCACTCCTAAGTGTGTTGTTATGCGTGGGGCTTTAAGGGGGTGTGTTCAAGCAAGAAGGACAATAAAGATGGCTGGACTGAAAAGGATTGAATGTGTTCGGGTCTGTCAGTAAATAAATAAGAATAAAACTTGGTGTCAGAAGTGGTTCTCTCGCATGGATTACAGACAAAGTAAGTCCAAAGAGACAAGAGAGTGGGCTAAACCCAAACTAGCAAAAAAAAAAAAAAGCTGCGGACGACTAAACGTCAAATACACGAGAGATTTGTGAAAGAAAAGGAAACGCAAAGATGGATAAGTTTCAAACCCTGTCTGGTATGCAACTCACCGGGAATTTAGCAGAGAATTGGAAAAGATTCAAACAACGTTTCACCATCTACCTGGATGCAAGCAGAGTAGGAGGCGATGACGAAAAAAGAAAAGCATCCATACTGCTGCATGTCATTGGCGAAGACGCGCTAGACATTTACAACAGTTTCCAAATACCAGCGGATGAGTTTAAACTACAAAATGCTCATGGGCAGAAGAATCCGAACAAATTTGCCCATTAGAGAGGATTTGCTAGACACTCCTCATACAAGTCAAGTGAAATGCTTTAAACAGAAGCAAAAAACCAAACAGGAGAGGCTGTATGACAGAAAAGTAAAGCCACTGACAGCTTTGAAACCTGGTGACATTGTCAAACTAAGAAACCACAATACAGGGTTGTGGTCTCAGCAGGGAAAAGTAGAAAAACAAGTGGCTCCAAGGTCTTATGACATTACCATGGATGGTGGATCAACTCTGCGACGGAACAGAATTGATTTAGCTCTCAAGCAAAGTTCTGAGACCAAGATACAGGACACACCATCTACTTCTTCTGAGCCAATGAATACAGAGAATGGACAGGTTACAGAGACAGTATCAGAGTCAGTGACTGAACAAAGAATGAAGAGAAATATTAAACCTCCAGAAAGATTGATTGAGGTTATGTGAAGTTTTATGTTGGCTTACGAATGTTTACTTGATTTCTATTACAACCAGGGAATAAGGAGTACAATTAGTGTAAATATGTTCAAAGTTATGTTGCATTTTGAGAATTTTTATAGTAGATGATTGGATTTCCTATGCAAAATAGAGTAAATTCTGATATTTCTTCAGTTTATAGTTTTTTTTTTCTCTTTAGGGGAAAGATGTGTTGTTATGCGTGGGGCTTTAAGGGGGTGTGTTCAAGAAAGAAGGACAATAAAGATGGCTGGACTGAAAAGGATTGAATGTGTTCGGGTCTGTCAGTAAATAAATAAGAATAAAACTCTAAGCACATTTGATGATGATTAATGATCTTTTACAGATCTTTTATTCCCGGTTGCTTTGTGCACGTCCCGTCCTGATATTATTACACACGTTACTACGGAGACATATTAATACGCAGCTGTCAATCAATTCGGTGGGCGGGGAAACCGCACTCCTATGTCAAGTTGCGGTCGGCCTTAAAACCGCTCCAATTAGTCCACCATTTTTATGTTGTCAAAACTGAAAAAAAAAGGACTGAGTGTGTTTATATCAGCCCAATATGACGGTCATACCCGTCAACATTGGGATGTGAAAATAAGGGATATGCCCACCATAATAAGGGATTACCCCGACCCCTCTTTAAAGAAATCCCCAAATTACTAAATATGTTGATTTGGAGCATTGTAAATAAACATTTAAATGGTCAGGGATATGTTTTATTATTATTATTTACAAAAGAAAAAATAAATAGTATACATTAGCAGCAAATACATGAGCAAACGGTTGAGCTTATTAAAATGAATAGCTATTATAATGAAATAAAATCAAGCTATCAAATCTCATTAGCCGTTCCTTCACTGTATAACTCACACATTCTGACTAAAGAGCAACAAATGAATCTCTTATTTATTTAGATTTTTTCCGTTTGATTACATTAAATAACAGTGTCACTTTAAAAATGCACACATCTAACATTCTAATGAAAGCATTCGACTGCTTTCCTAACAGTTTATGTGCATTTATGACAAAATTAGTTGTGTTTGAAAAAAAAAATAACCCACCAAGATCGACATCTGTAAATATTATTATTATTATTATTATTATTATTATTATTATTATTATTATTATTATTATTATTAATTATGTGTATATGTCTGTTTAAACTCGCACCCAAAACCCAGACTTTAGCTCAGTTTCAAATCGTGTGCACAGAATCTGTTTGGGAAGCAGCCTCTATTTATCACTATGGAGTGCGTCAGCTGACAGTCACGCACCGCTATATGACTGTTTTGAGGAGTGCATATGAAGGGGAGACGGCACCTGTAAAAAAAGGAAAGGGAATCCCGCCGTTTTTATATTTATCTTAAAGTGTTTTCATGCCTAAAAGCGAAAGCACAGAACAGATTCACATTTAAGAGCAAGGGCTGGCCCTTAGTGGTTCGTCAGAATGGGTTGCGCATAAAGCCTGGTTTATACTCGACGCGTCCGCTAGTTCGCTTGAGTGTGCGCGGCGAATGTGACGTCATCGCAGTGTTAGCGGAAGTTCGTTTGAGTGCGCGCGACATGATTTCAGCTGGTGGTGCGCATGGCATTTTTTGAGACCCGAGCGAACCGTGTGCGCAGCGCCGTGTTTCATTTAAGTTAAATATGAACCACTTTGAAGAGATTTTGTCTGAAACAGTACAACTGTACACACATCTTTATGATCCGTGATCACACAGATAACCTGATGATCAATAATTCCTGGCTAGAAATAGCAACAACCGTGGGAAAGGAGGAGAGTTTATGTTAAAAGGTTTGGAAAAACCTGACGGATTGTAAAGCCAAAAGAGGCTTTGGCAAAGTTGAGACCCAGTACACAATTAAAGAAATATGTTTGTCCACCAGTCACAGGTTTTACACTGATGTATAAGTTACAATTTTGAATTTTAAACAATTTAATAGTTACAAAACTAAAATGAACAAATTATTGCTTTGAAAACTGGAAATGAATATTTAAACCTTTCGGTTTACACTGATGTCCTGTTTTTCTAGGCTTTATTGGTGATAATGGTCAGAAATGTTGGACTATTATTACCCTTTTAGCATAAGTTGAGGACAGAAACTAGCCAGACAGTAATGTGTGAATTCTGCAGCGGGCTAAATCTAAAAATCTAAACCTATTTTTTAGTAAGTGTGCTTTTTATTTTTTTGCTTTTATTCTTGCCATAATAAAGAATATATTTGTAGAGCAACCCATTTTCTGTTGTCATTAATATTTTAATAAACTTTAATAGGTAAAACTGTCCGAGATATGAACAAAAGCAAGTGATGCATCAAATTTGATTTAAAAAAAAATCTTGAATTGTTATAAAGATCCTTATAATCATTAAAATAATTTATAAAAACAATACAAATCGTGAATGATATTAATGACATGACTTAGTTCCGGAAACTTCCTACTTCTCTGTTTATCTGTCTGACTTTACGGTCAGTTTCTTTTGACCGCCCCCTGTCGTTTTAAAGAATATCACAACGGCGAACGCGGCAAGTATAAAAGCCTCGTCCGTGTCGTGAGGTGCTTGCGCAGTCAGCGGAGGCACGCGATGCGGCGCCAGGCGAAAGTATAAATCCAGCTTAAGAAGGATCAGCTCTTTAATGTGTATTGCCACCCTTCAGAGAAAGACTGAAAATACGGGAGAAATACAGGAAAATACCTTTACGGGACGATAGCGGGATAGAACTGTAAAATACGGGAGAATCCCGGGAAAAAACAGGAGGGTTGACAGGTATGGATGGTATAGACGCTATATACCTACACATATATTTGTCCAAACAGCTTGAAAAGTAGATTTGTCACCATAGATGCCCTTTAAATGCACTAAAATACCTGATCTATATTCACTGAGAAGTGGATAAAAATATTCATTTTTCAACATGGGGTGTGCTCATGCGGAGCACGTTATATTCATTCTCTCTCGCTCTCTCTGATTGCAGATAATTATTACCCCCATTTCAAAGCATCTTTTCACATGTGCAGCTTTTCATGATCTGTCATTTAAGAGGCGTGTTGATATAACAGCTTTTCATGCAGCTCGCTTTGTCTCTGGCCACAGAAAAAGCCATTAGTGTGTGTGTGTGTGTGTGTGTGTGTGTGTGTGTGTGTGTGTGTGTGTGTGTGTGTGTGTGTGTGTGTGTGTGTGTGTGTGTGTGTGTGTGTGTGTGTGAATGAGAGTATTTTTTTGCAAGCGTGTGTGTGTGTGTGTGTGTAATATATATATATACACACACACGCTGGAGGCCCTTGCATTTGTTCACGTAAAAAAAACAAAACAAAACAGCTGTGATGTTTGGCACAAGATTTCAGATCAGGTGATTTATACTGATTTACAGCAGTAAGATGCTGAAAATATTTTTTTTTAGACGTTAATATCAGTCTGTTATGTAATGCGTTTATTTATATAGCTCATTTATTGTGTATGGCCATACACCCAAAGCGCTTCACAATCATGAGGGGGGTCTCTCAACACCACCACCAGTGTGTAGCATCCACTTGGATGATGTGACGGCAACCACAGGACAACGGCGCCAGTGCGCTCACCACACACCAGCTATTGGTGGAGTGAAGAGACAGTGATAGAGCCAATTCGGTGAATGGGGATGATTGAGAGGCCATGATGGGTAAGTGCCGATGGAGGGAATGTGGCCAGGACACCGGGGTTACAACCCCTACTCTTTACGAGAAGTGCCATGAGATTATTAATGACCACAGAGAGTCAGGACCTCGGTTTAACATCTCATCAGAAAGATGGCACCCTACTGAGAGTGTAGTGTCGCCTTCACTATACTGGAGCATTAGGACTCACACAGACCGCATGTTGAGCGCCCCTTGCTGGCCTCTCTAACACCACTGCCAACTGTTACATTTAAGGTCATCTTATAATATAATATCTGTTTAATATTTGCATCAAAATTGTACATATTCATTGCATATTGGTGCACAAATTCATCTTGAATTGTACATATCCACTGTACATATACATTTGTAATTATATTCATATCTATTTGCATACTTATTAATAATAGCGACCTGGACATATACTGTATTCATCTACTGTAAATCTCTTTCTATAGTTAATACAACCTGTGTATAATGTTCACAGTACATCTATCTGTAAAGATCACCATAGTTTTCCTATAACGGTTACCTGTATCCTCCACTTGCTGATTAGACCTAAACTGCATTTCGTTGCCTTGTACATGTGTGATGACAATACAGTTGAATCTAATCTGAGAAGCTAGTGTGCTCCAAACAGTGACAAAGTCCCCATTTAGAAGATATAAACCTGATATAAAGTTGTAAAGTTTGCAGATTTCATGGCAATAAATGATCAACTCTTAGAGGAGATTGTGCAAATTATGAAAACATCAACCTGCAGTCTTGACACGCTCCCCACATCATTCTTCAAAACGGTGTTTAACTGCTTAGAAATGGATCTCCTAAAAGTGGTAAATGCTTCACTTCTGTCAGGGATTTTTCCAAACTCACTGAAAACTGCAGTTTTTAAACCTCTCTTGAAAAAGAGTAATCTGGATAACACCCTATTGAGCAGTTACAGGCCAATCTCAAATCTCCCTTTCATTGGAAAAATCACTAAGAAAGTTGTTTTCAACCAGGTTAACACGTTCTTAAACTCCAAGCGGTGTTTAGACAATTTTCAATCTGGTTTCAGAGCACATCACAGTACAGAGAGCGCTCTTATAAAGATAATCAATGATATCCGCCTAAATACAGATTCAGGTAAACTAACAGTGCTGGTATTGCTCGATCTTAGTGCTATTTAGTTTTTGATGTTTTCGAGCGTAATTTTCAGTTTTTGGTGTTTTCAAACGTAATTTTCAGTTTTTGGTGTTGTCAAACGTAATTTTCAGTTTTTGTTGTTTTAGAACATAATTTTCAGTTTATGTTTTCGAGCGTAATTTTCAGTTTTTTATGTTTTCGAGCGTAATTTTCAGTTTTTGCCGTTTTAGAAAATAATTTTCAGTTTTTGACGTTTTCAAGCGTAATGTTCAGTTTTTGATGTTTTCAAGCGTAATTTTCAGTTTTTGCCGTTTTTGAAAATAATTTTCAGTTTTTGACATTTTAGAAAATAATTTTCAGTTTTTGACATTTTAGAGTGTAATTTTCAGTTTTTGACATTTTAGAAAATAATTTTCAGTTTTTGACATTTTAGAGTGTAATTTTCAGTTTTTGACATTTTAGAGTGTAATTTTCAGTTTTTGACATTTTAGAGCGTAATTTTCAGTTTTTGTCATTTTAGAGCGTAATTTTCAGTTTTTGACATTTTAGAAAATAATTTTCAGTTTTTGACATTTTAGAAAATAATTTTCAGTTTTTGACATTTTAGAAAATAATTTTCAGTTTTTGACATTTTAGAAAATAATTTTCAGTTTTTGACATTTTAGAAAATAATTTTCAGTTTTTGACATTTTAGAGCGCAATTTGAATTTTTTGACATTTTCGAATGCAATTTAAATTTTTTGCTGTTTTTGAACATAATATTCAGTTTTTGACATTTTAGAGCGTAATTTTCAGTTTTTGATGTTTTCGAGCATAATTTTCAGTTTTTGACGTTTTTGAGCATAATATTTAGTTTTTGATGTTTTCGAGCGTAATTTTCAGTTTTTGGTGTTTTAGATCATAATTTTCAGTTTATGTTTGAGCGTAATTTTCAGTCTTTGCCGTTTTAGAAAATAATTTTCAGTTTTTGACATTTTAGAGCGTAATTTTCAGTTTTTGATGTTTTCGAGCGTGGTTTAGAGCATAATTTTCAGTTTTGCCATTTTTGAGCGTAATTTTCATTTTTTTGTCATTTTAGATCGTAATTTTCAGTTTTTCTCGTTTTAGATTGTAATTTTCAGTTTTTGCCATTTGAGCATAATTTTCATTTTTTGCCATTTTAGAACATAATTTTCAGTTTTTGCTGTTAAAGAGCATCATTTTTAGTTTTTGATGTTTTCGAGCGTAATTTTCAGTTTTTGGTGTTTTCAACGCCTCTTCAAAAAGAGTAATCTGGATAACACACTATTGCGCAATTACAGGCCAATCTCAAATATCCCTTTCATTGGAAAAATCCTGAAAAAGTTATTTTCAACCAGGTTAACACGTTCTTAAACTCCAAGGGGTGTTTAGACAATTTTCAATCTGGTTTCAGAGCACATCACAGTACAGAGAGCGCTCTTATAAAGATAATCAATGATATCCGCCTAAATACAGATTCAGGTAAGCTAACAGTGCTGGTATTGCTGGATCTTAGTGCTGCATTTGACACGGTCGATCACAGCATACTTCTGGATAGGCTGGAAAACTGGGTTGGGCTGTCTGGGACGGTCCTCAAATGGTTCAGATCTTATCTTGAAGGGAGAGGTTACTATGTCAGTATAGGTGGCCATAGGTCGAGGTGGACACCGATGGCATATGGAGTCCCACGAGGCTCAATTCTGGCACCTCTCCTGTTCAACCTTTATATGCTCCCTCTGAGCCAAATAATGAGAAAGAACCAAATCTCCTACCACAGCTATGCTGATGACACTCAGATCTACTTAGCCTTATTGCCTAATGACTACAGCCCTATTGACACCCTCTGCACAGCAAAAATTCCAGTGTTAAATATACAGTGTGATGTTTTTGGTGTTGTTCAGTGTTAAAACCAGAGTACATTTTAATCCATGAGTGTGAAAGTGTATATTTAAGAGGTTTTTTTTCAGTGTTAAACTTTTAACCCAATATGCAGTGTATTTCCCACTAGTGATGGGAAGTGCAGTTTTTTTACTCGAACCGGTTCTTTCAGACAAACAGTGATCAAACCAGTATGTTTTACTTTAACTTGAAACATTGTTGCATTTTAAAATGCAGAGAGTTGAATGTATTGAAATTATTTCTGAAAAGATTAATAAACATTTAATAAATTAAAACTATTTTCAGCATATTTGATCACTGTTATCTGTCACACACACCAATTGATAATATAGGGGGAAAGGTAATATATTAACACTTTGAAGGGTAACACACACTCCAGTTCGGTGTAAGAATAAACTCTTACAGTGTTAAAATGAACTCTGAGAGTAATGAACAGATTTCACACTTTAGAAAGTGTTATTTTAACTCCAAAACGGAGGGAGTCATATGTACACCCAAGGAGTGTTAAGTTAAACTCAAATTTATGTTACATGTACACTGATTTGCCAATGCATTGATGAAATGAACAGCTGGATGTGCCAAAACGTTCTTCAGTTAAACAAAGAGAAAACTGAAGTCATTAGGAACAGAGATGAGGTTCTCAAGGTGAATGCGTACCTTGGCTCTAAAGGTCAAACAACAAAAAATAAGGTCAAGAATCTTGGTGTGACTCTGGAGTCAGATCTGAGTTTCAATAGTCATGTCAAAGCAGTTACTAAATCAGCATACTTTCATCTCAAAAACATTGCAAGAATCAGATGCTTTGTCTCCAGTGAAGACTTAGAGAAACTTGTTGATGCTTTTATCAGCAGCAGGGTGGATTACTGTAACGGCCTCCTCACGGGCCTTCCCAAAAAGACAGTCAGACAGTTGCAGCTCATCCAGAACGCTGCGGCCAGGATTCTGACCAGAACGAGGAAATCAGAGCACATCACACCTGTCCTCAGGTCTCTACACTGGCTCCCTGTTACATTCAGAATAGATTTTAAAGTATTATTACTTGTCTATAAATCACTAAATGGCCTAGGACCTCAATACATTACAGATATGCTCACTGAATACAAGCCTAATAGATCACTCAGATCTCTAGGATCATATAAACTAGAAATTCCAAGAGTTCAGGTCAGAGCAGGGTGAATCGGCTTTCAGCTACTAACAGCGCCCCCCCCCCCCCCCCCCCCCCCCCCGCTGGAATCAGCTTCCAGAAATGATCAGATGTGCTCCATTAGGCACATTCAAATCCAGACTGAACACACATCTGTTTAGCTGTGCCTTTACTAAATGAGCACTGTGCTACATCCGACAGATCACACCGTTATGTCTTTCTTTTCTTTTTCATTCATTTATAACCCGTTTTACCCTATTTTAATCTGATTTTAATCATTTTTATTATTTGTTTTTTTTTATTTTCTTCGAATAGCCACTGTGTTTGAAATATGCTATAAATAAACTTGCCTCAGTCACTTTCACCTCAAATCTTCTGACCAATCAAATGCTCTCTAGTATCTGACATTCCCCGCCCCCTTCTCATCATCTCATTTGCTATCTCACGTATCGGTTGAGATTACGTCAAACATTGAATTTAAAAAAAGCACATTTCAAAAGCACAGGACGTTTAAAGTATACACGCTGCAAAAAAAAAATCCCAGTGGTCTTAAATTTTTAAGCTGAATCAAATTACCTTACGAGTCCACTGAACTGACTTAAAACAGCTTGCGTAACTTATAAAATTAAAGTTAAACACGATTAACTTATGTTTTTAGTTCATTGTAACTTATTAAACTATGCTGTCATGACTGCTTGAACATATATATTTTTTGCAGTGCATGGGGTGCAGCAAATGGGCGGGGCTTGAGTTCCGTATTGACGTCATGCTGGCACGACTAAAGACTCATTACCATGACGATTAATTCAAACTATGATTCGACTCTTTTATAGACGAATCAATAGTTTTAAACACTGTGCACTTTCAAATTTAAGCCTTAGCTGGATATTTCACTTCACTTAGAGCAGGGCTATTCAATTGGCGGCCCGTGGGCCAAACCCGGCCCCCGAGGCAATTTGTTCCGGCCCTCCAAATAGTGTGACCGAGACATCAAGAATAAATTTAGTTCAGTCAAAAAACGGCCGCTATAGTTATGAAGTGACGTGCGTCTGTTCAGTACAGCAGGAGCTGCGCAGAGCGTGAGTCACCTGACATTAAGCGAGTGGCGAGAGCAGCCGAATACATTTGAATATGTTTGTAGAAAAGGTTTTTTGTACAATGCACTGATATCGTTATTAGGGATGCAACGATTAACCGATTTCACTATTAACTGCGCTTTAATTCGTCATGGTTAATTAATGGTAAAGGCTTCTCTAAGCCGCATTTCTGCATTTCTGTTCTGCCGCACGAAACGAAACTGCTGAACAAAGTTACGCCAAGTTGCCAACTGTGCGCTAGTTTAAAGTACCGAGCTTGTCCACCGAAGCTAATACGCACGCACACTCTTATAACTATAGCCGCGGGCCGTTCCCATATCACGTCTTTCCCGCAAGTTTGTTATGTCGTAAGAATATATGCCAATATGCAGGCGCAAGCGGAGCAACGCGCTCGCGGCTGTCTGGGCGCACGCAGTAGAAAACATCTCATGCTGTAGCGGTGAGAGTTGTGCTTAGCTTTCAGTGCAATGTAAACAAAAGACATGTTAGACGAACTATTATTAAAATGATTATGTATGTATGAACGCAGATGATAACAACAGTTCATCTAAATATTGGCGCCGACCTTCATAACAATTATTATTATATTATTTTCTCCCTTTCCTCTCTATAAACACACACATAATTAAATTGTGTAGCCCTATAAGCACAGAAAAACCTTCAGCATAAAAACTATTACTAATGAAAATGCCTTTTAAAGGTTTTTAATATTAGTTAGGGATGTCCAGATCTAAATCTAGCTAATATAAAGCTTAAATTTACATTAGACGTGATAACTGTGAAACGCTGATTATTCTTCACACTATATAATCGTACAACCAAAATCTATAATTGTTGCATCCATAATTGTTATGCAGTTCAAAACAGAACATATGAACGTATCTGAATGTAGAAGAAGCCTACTTCAGCAATGCACTGATTTTGTTGTGCTGTGAAATACAACACTTGAATGTTGTTAAAAAAAACTTATTGTACAATGCAGTGATGTTATATAGTTTCAAAATACACTATATTACCATTTTAATGTAGACAAATACAACTTGGGTGTCTAAAGGAGCAAAAATACATAATTGGCTCTTATATGCAGTTGTGTCATCCTTTATATTGCAAGGCATATCTCTCCGGCCCTTCGTTTGGGATGCTTTTCATGAACTGGCCCCCGTGACAAACTAATTGAATAGCCCTGACTTAGAGCTGTGTTACACACTACATAGTAGGTCATTTTCAAAAACCCATAATAGGGGCTCTTTAATATTTAATTAATTAATTTAAATAAAAATTAACCCAGTTACTTTAACGGTCATAATTTAACCATACAGCAACCAACACCAGCAGTGACAGAACCACAACATAACCTGTGTTTATGTCACATCGAAATCACATCGAAACACTGCCCCCTCTCACCCACACACTGCACTTAATGCTGTGTAGATTACATAGCTATTAGAGTATGTTTTACTTTCAAAATGGGGTATAAATCCATCCCATCCCATTATTTTGAACATAATTATGTGCTGCTTGTCAATCAGACAATGCTTCTGTGTCAGTTGCGGGGGAAAAAATGATCGATAAAAGTGTCATGATAAACCGCTGTGAGTTTAACTGAAGGCGTGCACGCGAAGGGGACGTTAAATCAGGCTTATTTTGTACAATAACATAATGGATATCCATACAGCAGTGGATAGTAACGCGTCACATTAGTCGTGCCAAAACAGTGCAAAGTTAAAGTGTGTGTGCATGTCCACTGTGTGTGTGTGAACTTTGTAATGACATTGTGTGCGACTCATCATTGCAGAATTAACTCCACAACAAATACATCAAATAATCATTGGGAAAGTTCTTACTGTGGTATTTCTCACAAACGTGACGCGAGATCTCCTTTCTTCATGTCCGTCACGGTGCTGTTTATCTGACGCAGCCGAGGCGGAGCTTGAGGCACACTCTGACAGGCGCGTGGGAATGGTGGGCGGGGAGAGCTAGCATTAAAGGCACAGGCCACAAACACAGCTCCAGTGTGTTCAGAGCAGAAAATCCACCATTCTGAAAGATCTAATAAATAATCTGATGGGTGTTTTGAGCTGAAACTTTACAGACACATTCTGGAGACACAAAAGACTGATCTTTCATCTTAAAAAAGGGGTAAAATAGCTGCCCTTTTTGAAAATAAGATGCATTTCTGATGTTAGATGCACTTAACGCTGTTGTAGGATAACATTAGCACTCTTTAAAACAGCAGGTGAGTTTCTGCAGTTCATTAAAGCGGTTCACCTGAAGATCAGCATCAGTCCCTCAGGTCACGTTCAGCTCCTGTCTTCAATCTTCCTCCTGTTTGATTTAATAAATGATTGTGCGATGATATTTATTGATCATCTTAGACTGACTGTGTCCTGCTCCTGCACTGAACGCTGCTCTGCTCTGGAGCTTCAGCCGGATGATTGTCCTGCGGCGGCTGCAGGAGGCTCAGATTAAAGTCAGACACACACCGCTGCACCTCACTGACCGCAGACACACCACACACACCCAACACACTCATATGCATACACATGTGCATGCACACATATATAGGCAAAATGGAAACAGCACAAGCACACACACAAAATCAAACAAACAAGCTGATGCAAATACAGCCTACACACACACACGAACACAACACACATTTACACACATATGCGCAACTGCACAGATACACTTTTGTTTGCATTTACACACCAAACACACCCACACACACACAAAGATGCATATATGGCATACAAACAAACATGGACACATATACGCATACACACAAACTAATGCACATTACACATACATGCACAAGGCTGCAAGCTCACACAAACAAACACATGTGCACACATACACACATACAGTATATAGGCTACATACACACACACACTGTGCATTCAGACACAAATGCACATATAGCCACAAACACATGCATGCACACATAAAACCAACACACATTCACACACACACACTTGATAAACAGTTGACACGGTGGTGCAGTGGGTAGCACAATCACCTCACAGCAAGAAGGTTGCTGGTTCGAGTCCTGACAGGGTCAGTTGGTGTTTCTATGTGGAGTTTGCATGTTCTCCCAGTGTTGGCGTTGGTTTCCTCCAGGTGCTCCGGTTTCCCCCATAGTCCAAACACATGCGCTATAGGGGAATTGGGTATGCTAAAATTGGCCATAGTGTATGAGTGTGATTGAGTGTGTATGGGTGCTTCCCAGTGATGGGTTGCAGCTGGAAGGGCATCCGCTGCATAAAACATATGCTGGATAAGTTGGCGGTTCATTCCCCTGTGGCGACCCCAGATTAATAAAGGGACTAAGCCGAAAAGAAAATGAATGAATGTGATGCACATAAACAAACAAATATTCACACAAACTTACATACACAATGTGCATTCACACAAACACACATGCAGCCTACACAAACTCATGCACACACACAAACCCAACACATACACACATACAACTCGCACAAACCCAACACACATTTACACACGCACACATGCTCAAAAATGTGCAAACCACTGAGGTGAGAGCAGAAGCTTCACAGGTACAATAGCTGAACTGCTGTACACTCATTACACTCTCAAAATGTAGAAATGTTTTCAGAAGTGACTGATTACATCACATAAAGAACTCACATAACACTGTTTCTGAAACATCATGCTTAAAATATGCTAATTAAATATGCTCTAATTTGCATAGAACTCCAGCGCAGAAATCTGAGCACTGAAAGCCCGATTCATCAGTTCTTGTTGGGTTTTGTTGACTATATTGGAGTTAGACGTGTTTACAAAGCGGATCTCTTCATTATTTCATGAACAAGAAAATTCAGACAGTAAAAATATGTGTGATTGAATATTTAGGCCCAATCCCAATTCTATTTTTGTACCCCTTCCCCATGGCCCTTAAAACAGAGTGTGAAGGGGAAGGGCTTCAAAAATGTACCCCTAAGCAATGGGACAGCACCTGCACACGTCATCAGATGTCACCTGATCACATATGAAGCAAGAGATCACGGCGATGGCGACTGCTGTAGTTATTCCAGTTGTGTTATTTTTTGGTGTTTATCTTCAGGAAGTCACTGAAGGCATATATTAGGTCATCATAACGATCTAATGTGGCAATAGGATCATAACTATACTGTGCATTTACACAGTGGCCATATTCATCAATGTAAACACACTGAAAAACAACATTGACATTATAGCAGACACTGTAAAAGCTCATTCTCAGACACTAGACTTTCCTGACAGGGTGCTCGAGTGTCATCGAGTGTCAGAATGTTGTGGGACTGCTGTACAGGAGTTATGATTAGGGATTATAGATCGTCAAATTTAGCAGTTTTTATTTTAGCGTTTATTAAAGCATGACGGTAAAACACGAACGCTGTTATGCATATATTAAAACATGTGCTTGTTTGCTGTAAAAATACATAATAATGACAAAAAAAACACTCATTTGTGAATCTCCTGACTTCCGGGTGCAGCTATGCTGGCGTTGTGGAAATTTTCTTACCCCTTGGTTTTAAGTGTGGTCCTAAAAAATCTTCGTTTGAAGGGTATCTACCCCTTCCCCTTAGCCATACGCCTTCAAGCTAAAGAGAATTGGGACACCCCTACCCCTTCACGGGAACGCGGAAAATGAGGGGTAGGAATAAAGGAAGGGCTAAATGGCAGTGGCGTCCCCAGAAAAGTTTCTTAGGAGTGGCCAGAAAAAGCCACACTAAATCTTGGGGTGGCACACAAAAAATAATGAATTCAGTGTAATGTTATATATTTTTTCTGGTAAATAATGTGGTCAATTAATTTAATTAATTACTGTTGAAATATTGCAATATACTCCTTGAAATAATTCTGCAAGTACACGTGCAAACCAAATAAAGATCAATAAGTATAAATATCTTTTCAGTTATTTTTCACATACATATGCCATGTCTAAAATTAATGAAGATTAGTGAATTAATTATTGAAACAAACAAACAAACAAACAAACAAACAAACGTGAATAAATGTTCCCCAGTGATGGGTTTGAGGTGGAAGGGCATCCGCTGCGTAAAACATATGCTGGATAAGTTGGCAGTTCATTCTGCTGTGGTGACCCCAGATAAATAAAGGGACTAAGCCGAAAATAAAATAAAAGAATGAATATTCCTTTTTGAGCCACAATATTCTTAATACAGCTTCTTCTATTGATGTACCTTAAGGTAAATATTGAATTGCCATTGCTGTCTATTGAAGGTTTGTGCGTGCTGTCAACGACGATCGGTTAGGGCGAGGGGCAGTGAATCAGGTACGTCAGTGGCACCAATCAATGCACAATAATGTAGTGACTGCTATTTATTTATTCTTTTATATATTGAAATATTTAGAATTTACATAAATACATTCTTATGTATTTAATTAATATTGTTGTGGCGAGGGGGCGTGGCCGAGAGCCGTGGGAACGAAACGAGGCCCGCCACAGATGAGAAACACCACACCTGCCTCGAGTCCCACGGAAGGAGCTCTGGACTATAAGAGGAGGAAAGATGGCAGAGGAGGACGAGAGAGGACCGGGCCCGGACATATTGTTTTACTTTAGCTTTCAGTTAGACGGCAGTCTCCGTGAGGACCTGCCATTCATTTGTTTTGGTTTTGTCTCCTCATGGAGACTGCCGTCCATTTTATTAATAAATATTTTAAGACTTTGTCGGTTCTCCGCCTCCTTCTTCCCAGCGGCCAGGTTGTCATGAACTTCATTACAGTGGTGCCGAAACCCGGGAGAAGGAGGGACACGTTGTCCAGTTGCACTCGCCGCTGAGAGGGAGGGCGAGTGTTCAAGAGTTAACCCGAGTGGAGGAGAAACCCATTCGTCTGCCAGAGTGCCGGGGCGGCCTGAGGCTGGCGAGTAAAGCCGCAGTCACACTGGAGTTTGAGCTTGCGAAATTCTGTCGTACGACGCTGCGAAAAGGGGCGGGATTAAACAAGATGATTAGACATTAAAAAAGCGAGAGATTGCTCCATGTTTTAAATGTCTGTTCAGAGAGGTCATGTTTTGATCCTGGACAGATCTCACGCAGTCAAGTGATGCGATTTTGCAGGTCAGAGTTCACCAATCTTGAACTTTGCACCGCAGCAACCTGCGAAACTCGACGCATGACCCTGCGTTTCCGGTCTGACGCATTCGCGTGCGTATGAATGGAAGTCTATGGGGAGTAAAGTCCAGTGTGACCGCGACTTAAGGATCTGCCTGCTGCCGTCTCCCAGCATGGGGAGGAGCAGGGGACGCGGGGCTCCCCACCGGATGGGAAAGAGCTGAAGGGAGCCATCCCAGAGAGCCAGGGGGAGTCACCGTGATCTGCCATGATGCCGAAGCCTGCGTCCTCCACCAAAGCGGGAGCGGAGCAGGAGACCAGAAATGCCGCCAGCCAGCCAGGAGAAACGCCACCGGACACCAGAAGACCAACGGGTGGATAGATTCCTCCACAGGGCTCCCAACATGTCGTCGCATCTCTCAGCTGGTTGAGGACCGAGTGGCAGCGTGTCTGGAGAACCGAACCCCAATTTTTTTTGTTTTGTTTTTTTTCTCCCTCTCTCAGTCTCCTCTGTCTTTTCTCCTTTTTTCTCCATCTCCTTTTCTCTCGGCCCGTCTCATTATAGGTCTCGTGGATGCTGAGAAACACCTGTGGCCCACACCTGCCTCGAGTCCCACGGAAGGAGCTCTGGACTATAAGAGGAGGAAAGATGGCAGAGGAGGACGAGAGAGGACCGGGCCCGGACATATTGTTTTACTTTAGCTTTCAGTTAGATGGCAGTCTCCATGAGGAGCTGCCTTCCCTTTAATTAATAAATATTTTAAGACTTCGTCGGTTCTCTGCCTTCTTCCCGGCGGCCAGGTGGCCATGAACTTCATTACAATTGTCAACAGCAAAATCATACTGAGGTGGCCAGAGTTTACACAAGGGTGGCCGTGGCCACCCCTGGCCATCCCTTAGAATTGAGATTGGGCCTTAGAGTTTACAGATAAAGTGTGAAATTAGGTTAATGTCATCAGAATATCAATAATTCATTTTACTTCGGGTTAGTCTCCAATTCAGAGGCCGCCACAGTGGAATGAACTGCCAAATATTTCAGGATATCTTTTACACCAGAGGTTTTCAAACTTTTAGGACACACGCCCCCCCCCAAGTTTGTCCAATTTCACTCCCAATTTCGGCGGGTTTTGGACAGCTTTTGGGCCGAACTGCAGTTAAAGTCGAAAAATTAAAGATGAAACACCCGAAATGACATGAGACTCTGCAGGAAACGTGGATATCCTGGTGACGCAACATTCAAAAAGCACTTCACGTTACACCTTAATCATATTATTGTCTTATTCACATTAAGGCAAATAACTATTACTGATGTCCATGTAAAGGTAGGCTGTATGTCTTCATGTCGCATGTCTTCAAAGTAAGTGAAAGATCCAGAAGGGCATCCTGCTGATTTGATTCAGAAGGGCACTTTTTTTGTCAGACGCTCACCGGTTTAACTTTCATTTACCGTTAAAAAGCCCCCGCTCCATTTTATTTGCATATATTTTACTGGAACGCATAAACTCTACAGGTGCCTGATAGTTAAATGTGGAACTAACTTTAATCCGATTCACTCTAGTGAATGCATAAAAATCGTCATCAATTTACTCGCGTGCATGCCTCAAATTCTCGCGCCCCACCCCACAGTTTGAAAACCCCTGTTTTACACAGTGGATGCCCTTCAAGCCGCAACCCAGTACTGGGAAACACCCATGCACACTCACATACTACGATTAGTTTAGTTCATGAATTCCCCTATAGTGTATGATTTTGTACTGTGGGGGAAACCGGAGCACCCAGAGGAAACCCACGCCAACACAGTGAGAACATGCAAACTCCACACAGAAATGCCAACTGACCTAGAAGGGACTCGAACCAGCGACCTTCTTGCTGTGAGGCCACAGTGCTAACCACTGAGCCCCTGTGTCACCTATGTAATCAAAATTTAATCAAAAGAACTCTAAAATCCTCACTCATATTTCTCTCTCCATTTACTAAATTAATTATACAGTAATCAGCTGTAAGCAGCAGCTGTGTTTCCATCCAAAGATGCAAATTAGATTTATACGCAAATCTGTAATATCGCATAAAACATTAGTGAATAAAGCAGCGTTGCAACCCAATGAGAGACAAAAGAGAACTAAATGTTCACAAACTGGAGCAAATGTGTTTTTCTAGTTCTGTTTTTATCCTACTCAGTTGTTTGCATACATTTTTTTATGCATATCGCCACATCTTGGCATTTCAATTAAACATGTATGCAATATTCCAAAATGTGCATCAAAAATGTGAATGAAAACAGTTAAAATATGTGTATGAAAATAAAAATAAATAAACGTATTCATTTTAAATATATATATTTATTTAATATTTTATTAAATTTACAGTTGTGAATTACATTATGGGATGTTAATCTCTGCTCTGTCCACTTTTTATGTTGAAAATTCAATTCATACAGCATAAAGGTGCTGCATGTAAGTGTTTGACTCTTCTAAACCATATTTACCATACAAATCACGTGTGCAGATATTTTAGAAACATGCCAAGTGAACATTCATGTTTATCTGAAAAACAATGCTGAAGTCAGATCTTGCGTAACAAAATCTTGCGTTACGTGCCAGAACGTCTGTCTTTGTTTTGGTCTCTTTAACCCGTCCAACGTCAGTTTAGCTAATTATATTTCAGCACCCCCGGGTTGCCTTGGTGGAAAACAGTGTATTTCATTGATTCAGTCAGAAAGGCTCTCAAAGCATGTGTCCACGACCAAAATGCGACCTCTGGTGGACAGTAGCAGACTCCGAAATGACGCAGATTCAGTGTTCCACATGAGGTTATTAATTACTGGCTTCACTTTATATTTAAATGTATTCATTTTGAGTATCCATATTATTTACAACAATATTTTGTATTTTATTTTTTTTACTTAAATGATCAAGTTAGACATTCTGTTCAGACTTATTTTTTTGTTCCTCGTTGTCAAAAAAATCTATTGGTAAAAGAGCTTTTATGTTTAAGGGTCCAGTAGATTGGAATAATTTACCTGCTAACATTCGATCCATTACATCACTTAAGGTTGTAAGGATGGCTAAGTCTCTCCATCTTATCAAACACTGAGAACTGTAGTGAAAATTCTACAAGGTGAGACCACGAGAACTATCAGGCAATAAAACAACAAACTTTCTGGTCTGAGAAGATAAGGAAACCAGCTGTTCAACTGTTCTATTCAAATCACTATTGACCATCCAAACGTAGGTTTGGATTGTCAACAATCACAGAGCTACACCTCGCCAGGGGGGGATGCAGGAATGCACCCTTCCCCTTTCACCCTAAGCCCCCCTTCTTGACCTTTAAGCAGATCATTCACAGTCCACATAAAATGTCCAAGGTTTTAATTTGATGTATGATGTATGTTATAGCACTGTATTCATGTTTGGTATCATTTTAAATGTCTCTGTGTGATTGGTAAAGTGGTCTTAATTTCACTATAATATTTCATTTATATATATTGATTTGGTTTTTGACTTTGATATAATCTCTGTGACGTTTCTATTGCCTTTAATTTATGGCTCTTTGTTCTAAGTTGAGTATATAAGGTAAAGATGGGATGAGGCTGATGGGAATCTTGTAGCCAAGACCCCGTTGCAGCAACTCGTATGCTGCAATGTATTTCTCTGGTCGGGTATGCATCTTTAATTCTTTGATCTATCTTTGAGTTAATGGATGTTACGTTGGTACTATATCATCTCTGAATTGGCTTAATGATTGTTTTACTATATAATTGGCATTATACAATTTTACCTGACGAATAAAATGTTACGTTTTGACTCATTCTGAATTCTCCTGAAATCTTTTTATATCCAGTAGATTATGTGGAGTCTGCGCTACCTTTATGGCGGCATAATTATTTAATTATTAGACACAGACTATACGTAGTAGTTGACACGTTAGTATGGAGATCTTTTAAATATTTAACCACTGAAACTAGCAAGTTGCATTGGGCTTGACTAAGTGAGTTGTTCTTTTAGTATGAGTTAGCAGTTCGCAACCAGACTAATTAAATATTAATTCATCCCGTATCCTCTGACTAATTTCAGAGTGTCGACAGTCTGTCCGTGAGAAGACACGCAAACCCGGGGCGTGAAACCCTGAGCGGCGTTTGGTCCCTAATGAACGTATAAATTGAAGAGTATGGGAACAGATAGATCAAAACTCTAAATTAAGTCATAAATGATTATTGTGATCTGTTCCTATAATTAGAAATACAATCTTAATATTACGATCACTTAAAATGGAGTCAGATAAAATTCGGAGCTAAAAAACGAATATAAATAAATTCTAATAAATAACAGAATTCTTTTCAGGAGCACTGGAAAAGGCTTACATGCATTTAACCTTCGACCATGCTGTTAGTTTCGTCATTGGGCTAATAGATGGACTTTTGCAAGGTCTTTAAGCAAACTTTAACATATTTTTACTTTGGATTGTACCCATTTTCCTGAGGATGTTATTATTTATGTGTTGATTTGATTAACTGATTTGTATATATATATTTGTACTATATACACAAATGTATGTATGTATACTACTCCTTTTTTTAATGTTGTGTTTTTGGATATTGTGCAATTTTATGTTTTGTTTTTGTCTTTCTGGTGTTATTATGTGATTGTGTTTAATTATGGGACCCCCTTGAAAATGAGATGGTAAATCTCAAGGGGTTTATCCTAATGAATAAATATCAATTAGCAAATAATATAAATATTATGAAGGTAAACATTAGGTGAGCAGGTTCCAGTGTAACACCGTGTCCCAACAACAGGCTAGGTGACAAATTTGCACCAGATGAAAATTTGCACCACAACAAATTTAAAAGGCATTCAGAAGGAGAGAATAGTGCACTCACTGCACTCCAGCGAAATGGTAAGGTTTATAATCTGATGAATACATATTAAACCTCTTTAGCACTATTAAATGTAGATGCTGAATCGCTGATATGATTGTGTTGGTTTACAGTTCTGAAGTTCAGTTTCAAATGATTTATTTTATTCTCCAGATCTAAGGTGAACTATCTGCTGCTGCTTTCAGTATATGGCAAAAAATATCATGTAAAATGTCATTCAAACTCACATCATTAGCATTTAACACTGAATAAAGCACATGAGGTGTACCTGAGGTGAAGACAGGTTATAGTGCTGTTCAGCTGCAAGAAATAAAATATAAAATTCAAGTGTTGGTTAGGACAAAAACTCCTTTTAATATGGAAAATATTCCTTCTTTTATGCGCCATTGCTTTTATTTAGAACACGTCTTAAATCAGCCTTTCAGCTCGCTCCTGTCAATCTGGCAACCTGAGCTTGCGTGTGTTTTGAACCAGACGTGCAATACCTAGTTCAACCACTGGGTGTCAAACTTACATACTGCACTTTTAACAAAGTGACTTTTATTGACATTTCAGTAGTTTAAAACAATAATATAATGTTTAAGAAATAATACCACGAAAAATAACAGAAATTGTGCTGCAGTTTATTACAAGGTTTTATTAGCGTAATATACAACAACACAGACAATATAGCACTGCACACTAGTAAAATGTTCATAAGCCACTTTGTCACACTTTAAATTTAAAAGTTGTTGGAAGATCAAGATCCCACGACGCAATTCAAAAAGCAGAAATATACAGGGGAAATATGAATAACAAAATAGAGAAAACTGCTAATTTATGCATATTTTTACTGTGTGTGTGTGTGTGTGTGTGTGTGTGTGTGTGTGTGTGTGTGTGTGTGTGTGTTTAATATAAATAAAATGACAAACAAATAAAAAACATTCAATGGGCTGTCATCAATTATCCTTACATCACAGGTGTCAAACTCAGTTCCTGGAGAGCCGCAGCTCTGGGGTGCGTTTCCCAAAACCATTGTTAGCCAAGTAAGGTCGCAAGTTCTGTCGTTACAAACATAGTTCATTGATTTGCTGTTTCCCAAATCCATCGCTCCAATGAACATTCGCAAACTGCGTCGCAAACTTGAGCACTTGAAACGACACCTCTGGAGCTGTAGTTAGAAGCATAGTTCCTGGCTGTGTTCTATTCCCACTTATCCCCCCTATGCCCTATTTAGAACATTCTAACATTCAAAGTTGGAATTATTAAAAATAAAAAAGCATTAAGGTCATCTCTCTTAGGTGTAATTTGCTTTCAAAGTATTTTTACAGTTCAGTTTTAGCAATCTTCATGTTTATAATTGTGCTCCCTTCGCAGTGCACTTTGAAAACATTGATATAATTTTGAACACAGCCTCATGGTGAAAGCTATAGGTATATTTAAAAACGGAAATTATGTTGCGTCTCCAAAGCTTGTGAAAATAAAAAACATAGCATACGTTAATTCTTTTATTTTATAGTGGGTTATTTATTAAGTTTCTCTGCTGTATATGACATGGGTCTGTTGGTTAGAACTTTCTGCTGTGGTTTGCATGTGTCAAATTGTAATTTTTTTTTAAAAAATAAATAAACAATATCCTAAATAATAATAATAATAATAATAATAATAATAATAATAATAATAATAATAACCATCATCATCATAATCATCATCATCATCATTAATAATATTATTATTAAAGTAAATATATTTATAATAAATCACCTCATTTATTTATTTATATGATTTATATATGATATTAGAATAGTGTTCGCTTTTGTAAGTGATTTTATGTTATAGAATATGTAATGTTCAACTTCTCAATAATAGGTAACACTTTATAATAACTACACACTATCAATCATTTATTAAGCATTAGCATCTAGTGAATTCTTTATCTGTTAATCATTAACTCTACATTAATAAGCGTTAGTAAGCAGTTTATAACTGCAGGTACAAATCATCTATTCTTGACTTACAACCACATTTATAATGTGCTTAATAATTGTACTTTCATACTTTGTTAATGATTTATTTTTCATTACTAAATTAAGAATTGCATTATTAACAAACCAGCTGTATTTAAGAGTAGTCGATGGTTTTTAAGATAATTCAGAATGAGTTAGTAAATGATTAATAAACTATTGAAATCAACGTTTATAAATCATATTATATTAATAGTTAATCTGTGTATTAATAAATGCTTTATTAACTCAACTTCATGCAGTTTTGTGACCTAATCTAAAGTGAGGACTGTTTATGCTTTATAAATCCCTTATAAATGACAATTAAAGGCTCAGTATGAACAATAATCATTGCAATCTTCAATCTAAAAAGTAAAATTACTGTAAAGTTTAAACATTGCTGAATAACAGGAGTGTCAAAATACGACATAAAATTAGATAAAACAACAGCAATATAACAATATAATAAGATGCAATGTTTAAACTGTACAGTAATTTTATTTTAGATAAGGATGCAAATAATATATATTTTTTAAATACAGTTTTATTTGTGTATCTTAAAACGAATAGAAATGAATAACGTCGTTTGTGTTCTTTTTTCCTGTTTAGAATTTAACTGAGCCTTTAATTGTCATTTATAAGGGATTTATAAAGCATCAATAGTCCTCACTTTAGATTAGGTCACAAAACTGGATGAAATTGAGTTAATAAAGCATTTTTTAACAAACAAATTAACTATTAATAAATGCCTGAATAATAAGATTTATAAATGCTAATTTTAATAGTTTAATAATCATTTACTAACTCAATCTGAATGGTAATAAAATAAACACCAACTATGCTTAAATAACTGGTTTGTAAATAATGCAATACTTAATTTAGTAATGAAAAATAAATCATTAACAAAGTATGAAAGTACAGGTTATTAAGCACATTATAAATGTGGTTGTAAGTCAAGAATACAGCATTTGTAGCTGCAGTAATAAACTGCTTACTAAAGTCTGTTAATGTAGAGTTAATGATTAACAGATAATGAATTCACTATATGCTAATCATTAATAAATGATTGATAGTGTGTAGTTATTATAAAGTGTTACCCAATAATATTAGTAAAGCAAACATTGGCCCTATATGTGCCATTTACATATATTTCAGTTAATATAGAAAGCGAGTGCATGTTTTTACCAAAACTAATATTAGATTTTATTTTAAATGCGTGTTTGTGTAAAACAATATAGTTTGCACAAAGAAATGATAGGGTTGTTCTCTAAAGAAATTCCTCCACCCCGTTTAGAGCATCATTATGGGCGTTTTACGTTATAACTAACTGGTTTAAGCGATGGATCTGCGACAGAGAAACTAAGGGTTTTGGGAAACACTCGTCACTACATCGTTCTTTTGCCAAACGATGCATCACACTATGATAGTTCAGCCGCGAGTTACGTTGTTGTTTGGGAAACGCACACCTGCACGGTAAACCTAATTAAAGACACCTGATCTAACTAATTAAGTCCTTCAGTCTTGTTTGTGACCTACAGGTAAGTGTGTTGAAGCAGGGTTGTAACAAAACTGTGCTGAGTTTGACAGCCCTGCCTTACATAATTATTCCTTGCATCAATTATTCCTTACATTGCTGCACCTGCAGCACAAAGCCACAAAAACACAAACCGAAGCACATTTCTTAATTTTAGGGAAAAAAAAAAATAATAAGTCACTGTGTCAAACATGCCTCTCATCCACACCGCAGTTTGACTGACAGTGCTGATGATTCAGTGTGTGAGTTTATCAATACAGAGAGACTGACTGTGTGAAATGAGCTATTGATCACAGACCAGAGGACATAATAGTGCAGAGACACAAAGAGAAAACAAAAAACACTGAAGAAAAGCAGAACAGGAGGACAGATAATAACAGACAAACCTGCAGGAGCAGAGTTAAAATTAACTGCGGGAGAAAAGTGTGTGTGTGTGTGTGTGTGTGTGTGTGTGTGTGTGTGTGTGTATGTATGTATATATATATATATATATATATATATATATATATATATATATATATATATATATATATATACACACAGTGAGGGAAATAAGTATTTAAATCACACTGTGATTTTTTTCAAGATCTCCTACTTAGAAATCATGGAGGAGTCTAGAATTTTCAATATAGACCATTTTGAGGGATGTAAACAAAAACAATGGTCCCAATGCATTTCCTGTTTTAAATTATTAATTTCTGTAGCTTCTGAGAATCCAAAAAGAGCCACATATTGATAAATCATGGTATGATAGCAGTTTTAATATTTAGTTATGATTGAATTGCCTCTTGTTACGGTTGTGAAATAGTTTGATAACAAGCAGGAAATGTTCATGGGCCAATGACATGACCACATTGAAATGGTCTATATGCAATTCCACTGTAAGAGACATAATCTAAAAATAAACATGCAGAAATCACATTGTATGACTTTAACAATTTATTTGTAAATTACTGTATCAAATAAGCATTTCATCACTTGAGTCAAGCATTTTAAATATTTAGTACAGAAGCCTTTGTTAACAGTTACAGAGGTCAAAGGGTTCCTGTAGTTCTTCAGCAGGTTTGCACACACTGAAGGAGGGATTTTGCCCACTGATCTTCTCTAGATCTGTCAGGTTTCAGGGCTGTCGCTGAGCAACATGGAGTTTCAGCTCCCTCCAAAGATTTTCTATTGGATTTAGGATCTGGAGACTGGCTAGACCACTCCAAAACCTTGTTATGCTTGTTACGAAGCCACTCCTTGGTTTTCCTGGCTGTGTGCTTTGGGTCATTGTCATGTTGGATGACCCAGCCACGACCCATCTTTAATGCTCTGACTGAGGGAAGGAGGTTTTTGCCCAATATCTCACAATACATGGCCACGTTCATCCTCTCCTTATTACAGTGCAGTCATTCTGTCCCCTGTGCAGAAAAACACCCCAGAGCATGATGCTTCCAGCCCTATGCTTTACTGTAGGTCTGGTATTATTGGGATGATACACATCATTCTTCTTCCTCCAAATTCGGTGAATAGAGTTAAGACCAAACAGTTTTACTTTGGTCTCATCTGACCACAGGACTTTCTCCCATGAATACTCTGGACCATCCAGATGGTCCCTGGCAAACTTCAGATGGGTCTTGACATGGGCTAACTTAAGCAGGGGAACCTTCTGTGTGATGCATGGTTTTAAAACATGACATCTTATTGTATTACTGATAGTACCCTTGAAAACGGTGGTCAGCTCCTCCCGCATAATTCTGGACTGATTCTAGACCATTCTTGGCATCATTAATACCCCACGAGGAGAGATCTTCTGTGGGGCCCCAGTCTGAAGGACATTGACAGTCATCATTAGCCTCTTCCATTTTCTGACAATTGCTCCAACAGTTGCTCTTTCTTGGCAATTGCCCAGTAGCAGTTTCAGCTTTATGAAAGTCTCCAATTTCATCTCTTGTGTCTTTTGACAGCGCTTTGGTTTTGGCCATGTTGCTACTTACTGTAGACTTTTGACTGATTGTGGGGTGCACAGGTGTCTTTATGACAGCTAGTGACCTCAAACAAGTGCTACTAAACTAGAATCATGAGCAGAGTGTAGCTGGACTATTCTAAAGCAAAATAACAGGTCTTTGAGGGTCAGAAATTTGGCTGAAAACAAGTGATCAAATACTTATTTCACACAGTAATTTACAAATAAATTGTTAAAGTCACACAATGTGATTTCTGAATTTTATTTTCAGATTCTGTCTCTCACAGTGGAATTTCACCTATATATATATACATTACACACACAAACACACACATGCACCTACGCATACATACATATACACCTATATACAGACACACACACACACACGCATACATATACATACATAAATTATAAATTGTGTATGCATGTATGTGCGTATATATATATATAAACACTCACACTATGTAAAATATAAATGTAAAAACACTCACACTGCCTGTAGAAATCACACTCACACTGCCTGTAGAAATCACACTCGCACTGCCTGTAAAAAACACACTCACACTGCCTGTAGAAACACTTACACTCGCTCTGCCTGTATATAAAAAAAAAACCTCACTCTGCCTGTAAAAAAACCACAATCGCTCTGCCTGTAGAAACACACTCACTATGCCTGTAAAAAACACACTCACACTGTCTGTAGAAACGCACTCACACTCGCTCTGCCTGTAAAAACACACTCACACTTGCTCTGCCTGTAAAAGCACACTCACACTGCCTGTAAAAAAAAACACACTACTGCCTGTAGAAACACACTCACACTCACACTGCCTGTAGAAACACACTCACACTCGCTCTGCCTGTAGAAACACACTCACACTCACACTGCCTGTAGAAACACACTCACACTCGCTCTGCCTGTAGAAACACACTCACACTCACACTGCCTGTAGAAACACACTCACACTCGCTCTGCCTGTAGAAACACTCACACTCGCTCTGCCTGTAAAAACACACTCACACTCGCTCTGCCTGCAGAAACACACTCGCTCTGCCTGTAAAACACACTCACACTCGCTCTGCCTGCAAAACACACTCACACTCGCTCTGCCTGTAGAAACACACTCACTTTGCCTGTAAAACACATTCACACTCGCTCTGCCTGTAAAAACACACTCACACTCGCTCTGCCTGTAAAAACACACTCACACTGTCTGTAGAAACGCACTCACACTCGCTCTGCCTGTAAAACACACTCACTCTGCCTGTAAAAGCGCACTCACACTCGCTCTGCCTGTAGAAACACACTCACACTCGCTCTGCCTGTAAAAACACACTCACACTCGCTCTGCCTGTAAAAGCGCACTCACACTGTCTGTAGAAACGCACTCACACTCGCTCTGCCTGTAAAAAAACACACTCACACTCGCTCTGCCTGTAAAAAAACACACTCACACTCGCTCTGCCTGTAAAAGCGCACTCACACTCGCTCTGCCTGTAGAAACACACTCGCTCTGCCTGTAAAAGCGCACTCACACTCGCTCTGCCTGTAGAAACACACTCGCTCTGCCTGTAAAAGCACACTCACACTCGCTCTGCCTGTAAAAACACACTCACACTTGCTCTGCCTGTAAAAACACACTCACACTCGCTCTGCCTGTAAAAGCGCACTCACACTCGTTCTGGCTGTAAAAGCACACTCACACTGCCTGTAAAAAAAAAAAAAAAAAAAAAAAAAAACACACTGCCTGTAGAAACACACTCACACTCGCTCTGCCTGTAAAAGCGCACTCACACTCGCTCTGGCTGTAAAAGCACACTCACACTGCCTGTAAAAAAAAAAAAAAAAAACACTCACACTGCCTGTAGAAACACACTCACACTCGCTCTGCCTGTAAAAGCACACTCACACTCATTCTGCCTTTAAAAGCACACTCACACTGTCTGTAAAAAAACACACTCACACTGCCTGTAGAAACACACTCACTCTGCCTGTAAAAAAAACACACTCGCTCTGGCTGTAAAAACACACATAGACACTCACTCTGCCTGTAAACACACACACACACACGCTCTGCTTGTCAAAACACACACACTCCCTGTATAAACATGCTCTGACTGTAAAACACACTCATTCTGCCTGTAAAAACAAACTCATTCTGCCTCTAAAAACACTCACATTCACTTTGCCTGTAAAACACACTCACACTCGTTCTGCCTCTAAAAACACACACCCTCTGCCCTTACACAGGAGGTACAAGCTCTGAAAAGCACTTATTGATGGAGTAATTTGCCCAGAGATTGTACCGCGGTCTCAAGGGGACGGTGTGTATTAATTAGCATCTCTTCATCCGCGGACGAGCGTGAAGCAGACACTGTCAGGACGGTTAATGTGTGTAATTGACTGATGATCAGAGGCTGGGATGCGAATGTGAAGTTATTATGCAGGACAGCGACTTTACTGAGGATTAACCAGAGCACAGGAGCATGCAGAGAGAGAACACACACACACGCACACATATATATATATATATACGCATACAGACACATGCACACTCATACACAGGCTTATACATATTCACTAATATGGATACAGACACATGCATACATACACACACATGCGCGCGCAAACAGTTATAATGACTTATGATTCGTTCTAATGTGTTTTTGTCAGGTGGTCATAAACAATATAATCTTTGCATTAAACAAAGCCAATGGCACTTAATAACAACTGTCCTAAGCATGCATAAAATCTCCTGCACATTCATGTGACTTGTCATGATTATAAAGGTCTTATGAACACTGCTTCAAGTAAAGTGTTACCATGGAAACCTATTTGTTACTGTCCATTCTAATGTGCATGTATGCCAGAGCGAGTGTGAGTGTGTTTTTTACAGGCAGAGCGAGTGTGTTTTTTTTTTTTTTTTTTTTTTTTACAGGCAGAGCGAGTGTGAGTGTTTTTACAGGCAGAGAGTGTGAGTGTTTTTTTACGGCCAGAGAGTGTGAGTGTTTTTTACAGCCAGAGAGAGTGAGTGTTTTTCACAGCCAGAGAGAGTGAGTGTTTTTCACAGCCAGAGAGAGTGAGTGTTTGTTTTTACAGCCAGAGCGAGTGTGAGTGTTTTTTTTACAGCCAGAGAGAGTGCGTGTTTTTACAACCAGAGCGAGTGTGAGTGTGTTTTTACGGCCAGAGAGAGTGAGTGTTTTTTACAGCCAGAGAGAGTGAGTGTTCGTTTTTACAGCCAGAGCGAGTGTGAGTGTTTTTTTACAGGCAGAGAGAGTGCATGTTTTTACAACCAGAGCGAGTGCGAGTGTTTTTTTTACAGGCAGAGAGAGTGCATGTTTTTACAACCAGAGCGAGTGTGAGTCTTTTTACAGCCAGAGAGTGTGTTTTTTTTTTTTTTTTACAGCCAAAGCGAGTGTCTTTTTTACAGCCAAAGCGAGTGTGTTTTTTACAGGTAGAGCGAGCGTTTTTTTAACAGGCAGAGAAAGTGTGAGTGTTTTTTACAGGCAGAGCGAGTGTGTTTTTTTTATAGGAAGAGCGAGTGTGAGTGTTTTTTACAGGTAGAGCGAGTGTGAGTGTTTTTACAGGCAGAGCGAGTGTGTTTTTTTTACAGGTAGAGCGAGTGTGAGGGTTTTTACAGGCAGAGCGAGTGTGTTTTTTTTTACAGGTTGAGCGAGTGTGAGGGTTTTTACAGGCAGAGCGAGTGTGTTTTTTTTTACAGGTAGAGCGAGTGTGAGGGTTTTTACAGGCAGAGCGAGTGTGTTTTTTTTTACAGGTAGAGCGAGTGTGAGGGTTTTTACAGGCAGAGCAAGTGTGTTTTTTTTACAGGTAGAGCGAGTGTGTTTTTTTTATAGGAAGAGCGAGTGTGAGTGTTTTTTACAGGTAGAGCGAGTGTGAGTGTTTTTACAGGCAGAGCGAGTGTGTTTTTTTTACAGGTAGAGCGAGTGTGAGGGTTTTTACAGGCAGAGCGAGTGTGTTTTTTTTTACAGGTTGAGCGAGTGTGAGGGTTTTTACAGGCAGAGCGAGTGTGTTTTTTTTTACAGGTAGAGCGAGTGTGAGGGTTTTTACAGGCAGAGCGAGTGTTTTTTTAATAGGAAGAGCGAGTGTGAGGGTTTTTTCAAGCAGAGCGAGTGTTTTTTTTTAATAGGAAGAGCGAGTGTGAGGGTTTTTACAGGCAGAGCGAGTGTGAGTGTGTCTTTACAGGCAGAGCAAGTGTGAGTGTGTTTTTACAGGCAGAGCGAGTGTGAGTGTTTTTTTACAGCCAGAGCGAGTGTGAGTGTTTTTTTTTTTACAGCCAGAGAGAGTGCGTGTTTTTACAGGCAGAGCAAGTGTGAGTCTTTTTACAGCCAGAGAGTGTTTGTTTGTTTTTTGTTTTTTTTTGTTTTTTCAAGTGTGTTTTTTTACAGCCATAGTGAGTATGAGTGTGTTTTACAGGCAGAGCGAGTATGAGTGTGTTTTACAGGCAGAGCGAGTGTGAGTGTGTTTTTACAGGCAGAGCGAGTGTGAGTGTGTTTTTACAGGCAGAGCGAGTGTGAGTGTGTTTTTACAGGCAGAGCGAGTGTGAGTGTGTTTTACAGGCAGAGTGAGCCTGAGTGTGTTTTACAGGAAGAGCAAGTGTGTTTCTACAGGGAGAGAGAGTTTGTTTTTTTACAGGCAAAGCGAGTGTAAGTGTGTTTTACATGCAGAGCCAGTGTGTTTTTTTACAGGCAGAGCGAGTGTGAGTGTTCTTACAGCCAGAGCGAGCGTGTGTTTTTACAGCCAGAGCGAGCGTGTTTTTACAGCCAGAGCGAGCGTGTGTTTTTACAGCCAGAGCAAGTGTTTTTTTGCTTTGTTTTTTACAGAAAGCGCAAGTGTGTGTTTTTACAGGCAGAGCAAGTGTGTTTTTTTACAGCCAGAGTGAGTATGAGTGTGTTTTACAGGCAGAGCGAGTTTGCGTGCGTTTCTACAGGCAGAGCGAGTGTGAGTGTTTTTACAGGCAGAGCAAGTGTGTTTTTTTACAGCCAGAGTGAGTATGAGTGTGTTTTACAGGCAGAGCGAGTGTGTTTTTACAGGCAGATTGAGGGTGAGTGTGTTTTTACAGGCAGAGCGAGTGTGAGTGTGTTTTTACAGGCAGAGCGAGTGTGAGTGTTTTTTTACAGGCAGAGCGATTGCGAGTGTGTTTTTACAGGCAGAGCGAGTGTGAGTGTGTTTTACAGGCAGAGCGATTGTGAGTGTTTTTACAGGCAGAGCGATTGCGAGTGTGTTTTACTGGCAGAGCGAGTGTGAGTGTGTTTTTACAGGCAGAGCGAGTGTGAGTGTGTTTCTACAGGCAGAGCGAGTGTGAGTGTGTTTCTACAGGCAGAGCGATTGTGAGTGTTTTTACAGGCAGAGCGAGTGTGAGTGTTTTTTTACAGGCAGAGCGATTGCGAGTGTGTTTTTACAGGCAGAGCGAGTGTGAGTGTGTTTTACAGGCAGAGCGATTGTGAGTGTTTTTACAGGCAGAGCGATTGCGAGTGTGTTTTACTGGCAGAGCGAGTGTGAGTGTGTTTCTACAGGCAGAGCGAGTGTGAGTGTGTTTTTACAGGCAGAGCGATTGCGAGTGTGTTTTTACAGGCAGAGCGAGTGTGAGTGTATTTTACAGGCAGAGGGATTGTGAGTGTTTTTACAGGCAGAGCGAGTGTGAGTGTTTTTTTACAGACAGAGCGATTGCGAGTGTGTTTTACTGGCAGAGCGAGTGTGAGTGTGTTTCTACAGGCAGAGCGATTGTGAGTGTTTTTACAGGCAGAGCGATTGCGAGTGTTTTTACAGGCAGAGCGATTGCGAGTGTGTTTTTACAGGCAGAGCGAGTGTGTTTCTACAGGCAGAGCGAGTGTCTTTTTTACAGGCAGAGAAAATGTAAGTGTGCTTTTTACAGCCAGAGCGAGCGTTTTTGTTTTTTGTTTTTTGTTTTTTTTTTTGCAGGCAGAGCGAGTGTGTTTCTACAGGCAGAGAGAGTGTGTTTCTACAGGCAAAGAGAGTGTGTTTTTTTACAGGCAGAGCGAGTGTGAGTGTGTTTTTACAGGCAGAGCGAGTGTGAGTGTGTTTTTACAGGCAGTGTGAGTGTGTTTTTACAGGCAGAGCGAGTGTGTTTCTACAGGCAGAGAGAGTGTGTTTCTACAGGCAGAGAGAGTGTGTTTTACAGGCAAAGCGAGTGTGAGTGTGTTTTACAGGCAAAGCGAGTGTGAGTGTTTTTACAGGCAGATCGAGTGTGAGTGTGTTTTTACAGGCAGAGCGAGTGTGAGTGTTTTTACAGGCAGATCGAGTGTGAGTGTTTTTACAAGCAGATCGAGTGCAAGTGTGTTTTTACAGGCAGAGCGAGTGTGAGTGTGTTTTTACAGGCAGAGCGAGTGTGAGTGTGTTTTTACAGGCAGAGCGAGTGTGAGTGTGTTTTACAGGCAAAGCGAGTGTGAGTGTGTTTTACAGGCAAAGCGAGTGTGAGTGTTTTTACAGGCAGATCGAGTGTGAGTGTTTTTACAAGCAGATCGAGTGCAAGTGTGTTTTTACAGGCAGAGCGAGTGTGAGTGTGTTTTATAGGCAGAGCGAGTGTGAGTGTTTTTACAGGCAGAGCGATTGCGAGTGTGTTTTTACAGGCAGAGCGAGTGTGAGTGTGTTTTTACAGGCAGAGCGAGTGTGAGTGTGTTTTTACAGGCAGAGCGAGTGTGAGTGTGTTTTACAGGCAGAGCGAGTGTGAGTGTGTTTTTACAGGCAGAGCGAGTGTGAGTGTGTTTTTACAGGCAGAGCGAGTGTGAGTGTGTTTTTACAGGCAGAGCGAGTGTGAGTGTTTTTACAGGCAGAGCGAGTGTGAGTGTGTTTTACAGGCAGAGCGAGTGTGAGTGTTTTTACAGGCAGAGCGAGTATGAGTGTGTTTTACAGGCAGAGCGAGTGTGAGTGTGTTTTTACAGGCAGAGCGAGTGTGAGTGTGTTTTATAGGCAGAGCGAGTGTGAGTGTGTTTTTACAGGCAGAGCGAGTGTGAGTGTGTTTTACAGGCAGAGCGAGTGTGAGTGTGTTTTACAGGCAGAGCGAGTGTGAGTGTGTTTTACAGGAAGAGCAAGTGTGTTTCTACAGGCAGAGAGAGTTTGTTTTTTTACAGGCAAAGCGAGTGTAAGTGTGTTTTACATGCAGAGCCAGTGTGTTTTTTTACAGGCAGAGCGAGTGTGAGTGTTTTTACAGCCAGAGCGAGTGTGTTTTTTTACAGGCAGAGTGAGTGTGAGTGTTTTTACAGCCAAAGCGAGTGTCTTTTTTACAGGCAGAGAAAATGTGAGTGTGCTTTTTACAGCCAGAGCAGGTTTTTTTTTTACAGCCAGAGCGGGTTTTTTTGTTTTTTGTTTTTTTTTGCAGGCAGAGCGAGTGTGAGTGTGTTTTACAGGAAGAGCAAGTGTGTTTCTACAGGCAGAGAGAGTTTGTTTTTTTACAGGCAAAGCGAGTGTAAGTGTGTTTTACATGCAGAGCCAGTGTGTTTTTTTACAGGCAGAGCGAGTGTGAGTGTTCTTACAGCCAGAGCGAGCGTGTGTTCTTACAGCCAGAGCGAGCGTGTGTTTTTACAGCCAGAGCAAGTGTTTTTTTGCTTTGTTTTTTACAGAAAGCGCAAGTGTGTGTTTTTACAGGCAGAGCAAGTGTTTTTTTTTACAGCCAGAGTGAGTATGAGTGTGTTTTACAGGCAGAGCGAGTTTGCGTGCGTTTCTACAGGCAGAGCGAGTGTGAGTGTTTTTACAGGCAGAGCAAGTGTGTTTTTTTACAGCCAGAGTGAGTATGAGTGTGTTTTACAGGCAGAGCGAGTGTGTTTTTACAGGCAGATTGAGGGTGAGTGTGTTTTTACAGGCAGAGCGAGTGTGAGTGTGTTTTTAGAGGCAGAGCGAGTGTGAGTGTGTTTTACAGGCAGAGCGAGTGTGCATGTGTTTCTACAGGCAGAGCGAGTGTGAGTGTGTTTCTACAGGCAGAGCGATTGTGAGTGTTTTTACAGGCAGAGCGAGTGTGAGTGTTTTTTTACAGGCAGAGCGAGTGTGAGTGTTTTTACAGGCAGAGCGAGTGTGAGTGTGTTTTATAGGCAGAGCAAGTGTGAGTGTGTTTTTACAGGCAGAGCGAGTGTGAGTGTGTTTTACAGGCAGAGCGAGTGTGAGTGTGTTTTTACAGGCAGAGCGAGTGTGAGTGTGTTTTATAGGCAGAGCGAGTGTGAGTGTGTTTTTACAGGCAGAGCGAGTGTGAGTGTGTTTTACAGGCAGAGCGAGTGTGAGTGTGTTTTTACAGGCAGAGCGATTGTGAGTGTTTTTACAGGCAGAGCAAGTGTGAGTGTGTTTTACAGGCAGAGCGAGTGTGAGTGTGCTTTACAGGCAGAGAGAGTGCGTTTTTTTACATATGCCAAAAAGTGCAGGTTTCAGAATAATCTGTGACCAGAAGCACTCTTAACTTGTGTTTCACCTAGCGGGAGATGAGCAAAATAAACAAGTGCAAAACTACACAGTAAAAGCAGAAAGAGGAGCATCAAAGAGAAGCTGTTCTCCAGACGGCGGCGTGAGGAGAAAAGAAGAGTTTTCTGAACTGCTCTCAGCAAATGTGGAGAGTACAGAAACACCATGGCCTCTGAAACAAACACCTCGTCTGTTTTATAAACAATATCTGAGCTTTTCCTGCATCATTTATCAACGAGAGCATCCTGAACTTAATGATACAACTAACAAAATACAGAACAATGGGTAGAATGAGATTACCTCAAACTACTAAAAATATCAATAAAAGTCACTTTGTTAAACTGTACAGTTGAATTTTCAACATCAAAAGTGGACAGAGCAGAGACCCACATCCCATAATGCAATTCTCAACAGTAAATAAAAACACTTGTGAATCACTAAATCACTTTTATAATGTATAGATTACGATAATTTTGCAATACATCATGCATCCTTACTCTATATTTAGCCTTGGGTCAGACTGTAAACGTCACCGCATCGTCTGTCGGACAGATAATAACCTCATAATATTTATATTACAGCATGACACATGTAAAAGTCAAGATGAGGCTCCTTAACGTTCTGTGCACCAATAATATGCTCAGCTGAAGAGCCTGAAAACGCAATCTCTGATTTCCAGCAAATCCTCTGATGGCAACATGTCTGAACTCCCAGCGGTGCAGATGCAATTTAAAACCTGCCAGGCAAAGTCAAACAGTCAGGAGCCACTTCACCACGTTTAAGACGCTGATTTGTCCACTTATTGCCGGTGTGTTCGAGACGCATTGGTAAAGGAGTCACGTATGACACTCGCTTCAGTCATGTAGAGGCTGCTGAGCGTTTCTGCAGCACCGCTGTGAGCTTTCAATCGCTCTGTGTGTGTGTGTGTTAGTGTTATATATGCTCATCTAAATTTTATTTATTTATTTATTTTAATGCCATATCAGCTGCATTAGCTGTAAAAGCTGTCAATTATCAATTTCTGTATTTTGTATGTTTTATGTAATTGTGAACTGCATTATGGGATGTTGATCTCTGCTCTGTCCACTTCTGATGTTAAAAATTCATCTCTACAGTTTAACAAAGTGGCCTTTATTGACGTTTTAGTAGCTTGGAATAATATAAATGTATAAGAAATAGAGAAACAAGCCTGTAAAATAACAGAAAATGTGCTGCAGTTTATTCTGAGGCGTTTGCAGTGTAATATACAACATCAACCCAGAAAATATAGCCCTGCACACCATTACAAATGTGTATTATTTATTTATTTATTGCCACATCAGCAACTTACGGCTATTTCATCGCAAGATGGATATACATAAAAATATTACATGATTAAAAAACTAAATTCGTATTACAATAAAAAGTTACTTAGATAAATATATCAAATATAAATAAATAAAACTCACACAAAAATATAAATAATTTAAGACTTTTCCTGGTGATACCTTTTTAAAAATGTCCATCAAAGTGCTCTCCTTATAGAAATCTTGTCTAATTGTATACAAACTTCCACATGTTTGATAGTAAGAGCAGCCTGGCAGTACCGTGGGTCTTCGTTATTGAGTAAATACAAATGAGTCAATCTAGAATGTCCACTTCGACATCTAGTATAGACAGTTTGATCATGCCTGGTCTCAAAATTATAAGTGGCTAAGTGTCTTTCATTTATTTTCGGGTTAATTTCATGTAATTTATTATTTATGCAGTTGTCCCATTCCCTTTGCCATGTTTTGTTTATGTACAAACTAATTGTGGGTTTTAAGTCCTCAGGAGGAAATAAACACAGCAAAATCATCTGAGTAAATTTTACTCAGTTTAGATAGTAATTGGTTCCTCTCTAAATTGAGTAAAGCCGCAGTCACACTAGAGTTTGAGCTTGCGAAATTCTGTCGTACGGCGCTGCGAAAAGGGGCGGGATTAAACAAGATGATTAGGCATTAATAAAGCGAGCGATCGCTCCATGTTTTAAATTTCTGTCCAGAGAGGTCATGTTTTGATCCTGGATTGGTCTCACACAGTCAAGTGTTGCGATTTCGCAGGTCAGAGTTCACAAAGCCTTAACTTTGCACCGCAGCGAAATGCGAAACGATGCATGACCCTGCGTTTCCGATCTGACGCATTCGCGTGCGTATGAATGGAAGTCTATGGGGAGTAAAGTCCAGTGTGACCGCGGCTTAAAATTTACTATTGAAGAAGATTTTATTCTCTAAGTGTAAAGCAGTGTCGGCGCAATAGCCTAGTGGATAGTGCGCCGACATATGGTGCAATAGCACGTCAGGGCGTCCCGAGTTCGAATCCCGGCTCGAGGACATTTCCCTACCCTACCCCCCTCTCTCTCTCCAACTTCGCTTCCTGTCTAAATACTGTCCTATCTAAAAAAGGCCAAAAATAAATCTTAAAAAAAAAAAAAAAAAAAAAAAAAAAAAGTGTAAAGCAGTTTATTCTTTAAGGGTCAAACATGCCAGTGGGTAAAAATACTTGTGGTATGTCTGTAAGAGAAGAATCCTGCACAGGAGCAACAATATGAAGTAACTGATTCTGAGCTGACTGATTCTGAATATGTAAAGTACTGGTTATATAAGTTAAATAAGCATATGAGGTTATATGTGTGAGAAGTATTCAGGAGAGTAAGATATGAGGTTATTATGCTATCATGACGATATATGTAACCACTTAGTTCTTTTGCATAAGTTGCATCTATGAAGGTCATCTCTGTTGTCAAAAGAGTTGCTTACGTTGACATGAGCTAGTGGGCTGAGGGCCAAAATTAACAGAACCACCTGAGACATCTCCAATGATGGTCATATGTTTAAAATAAGACACCAAGGGGTGTGTCAAAGAACCTTTATAAATTGTATTGCAAAAGCACTGAAAGTGGGGAAAAAGAAGGACATTGTCCAGGAGAGACTTCAGAATTCTCTGAAGTGTGCTCTGCACTTTCTCAGGTTTTATTATGCGAGAATAAAGTCTGTATTTCTGGTATCCAAAAACCTCCAGTCTGATAGTGCCTCATTGATGAGAAGGTCGGCAACCACGACTAATATGAGAAGGTCGACAATTATGACAAATGGGGCCCCAACGTGGGGCTCGACAAACGACAACCGCAGTGGAATACGACACTAACGAGACAAAGGATTAATTAGGTGATGGTTGAGCACTGATGATGAACACCTGCTGTCAATAAACAAAGACAGTAAAGAAACCCAAAACTACAACTGACTTCAGTCACAGCCTTAGACGAAATCAGCTGAAATAGGTTACATTAAATTTCTCAAAATCTCAGCAGAGGATCATTAAGCAACTCCACAAACAGCAGCTTTACTTATTATCAACCTGTTTGACCTCATTTAAAGAGGGACCAAATGCTCTCTAAACAGTCAATTTTACTCAGAGGATTTTGGTGTGAACGTTGTCACTTTTAAGGAGATGGCCTGTTCTGCTGCTTCATCTGCCAGCTCATTTCCATGTACTCCCATATGGCCTGGAACCCAACAGAAGATGATGTTGAACTTCTCATTTTCTAGCGTTGCCATTTTCTTAACAATCATGGAAATTATGGGGTGATCACACTCAGAAGCTTCAAGTGCTTGAAGACAGGATTTGGAATCTGTGCAGATTAAGAAGTTACGATACCGTGTCATTTCCATTTGTTCTAAAGCCATATTTATTGAATTTCTCCTGGAATCTGAGTACCAAAGACATCATCTTTAAAAACTACTGCTGCAGTTACTCCTTTGCCTGTTTTTGATCCATCTGTATATATTAGATTAGATTAGATTCAACTTTATTGTCATTACACATGTACAAGTACAAGGAAACGAAATGCAGTTTAGGTCTAACCAGGAGTGCAATAGCAGCAAGTGCAGGATACAGGTATAAGTTATAAAGTGCAGTTATAGAAAAACTATGGTGATATTTACAAATGGATGTACTATGAACGGCAACGCAGTGGCGCAGTAGGTAGTGCTGTTGCCTCACAGAACGTCGCTGGGTCGCAGGTTCGAACCTCGGCTGGGCTGGGTCAGTTGGCGTTTCTGTGTGGAGTTTGCATGTTCTCCCTGCGTTCGCGTGGGTTCCTCCGGGTGCTCCGGTTTCCCCCACAGTCCAAAGACATGCAGTACAGGTGAATTGGGTAAGCTAAATTGTCCGTAGTGTATGAGTGTGAATGTGTGTGTGTGTGGAAATTCCCAGAGATGGGTTGCGGCTGGAAGGGCATCCGCTGCGTAAAATCGTTCTGGATAAGTCGGTGGTTCATTCCACTGTGGCGACCCCGCATGGGACAAAGCCGACAAGAAAATGAATGAATGTACTATGAACATTATATACAGGTTGTATTAGCTATGAACAGAGATTTACAATAGATGGATAGA
>LR812520.1:70993599-71048599 GCA_903798195.1 Danio kyathit
TTGGTAAAGGAGTCACGTATGACACTCGTTCAGTCATGTAGAGGCTGCTGAGCGTTTCTGCAGCACCGCTGTGAGCTTTTAATCGCTCGGTGTGTGTGTGTGTTAGTGTTATATATGCTCATCTAAATTTTATTTATTTATTTATTTTAATGCCATATCAGCTGCATTAGCTGTAAAATCTCTGTCAATTATCAATTTCTGTATGTTGTATGTTTTATGTAATTGTGAACTGCATTATGGGATGTTGATCTCTGCTCTGTCCACTTCTGATGTTAAAAATTCATCTCTACAGTTTAACAAAGTGGCCTTTATTGACGTTTTAGTAGCTTGGAATAATATAAATGTATAAGAAATAGAGAAACAAGCCTGTAAAATAACAGAAAATGTGCTGCAGTTTATTCTGAGGCATTTGCAGTGTAATATACAACATCAACCCAGACAATATAGCACTGCACACCATTACAAATGTGTATTATTTATTTATTTATTGCCAAATCAGCAACTTATGGCTATTTCATGGCAAGATGGATATACATAAAAATATTACATGATTAAAAAAACTAAATTCGTATTACAATAAAAAGTTACTTGGATAAATATATCAAATATAAATAAATAAAACTCACACAAAAATATATTCAAAGTTAAATATGATTTTTCAGTTCAATTTTGATAAATAATTTAAGACTTTTCCTGGTGATACCTTTTTTAAAAATGTCCATCAAAGTGCTCTCCTTATAAAAATCTTGTCTAATTGTATACAAACTTCCACATGTTTGATAGTAAGAGCAGCCTGGCAGTACCGTGGGTCTTCGTTATTGAGTAAATACAAATGAGTCAATCTAGAATGTCCACTTCGACATCTAGTATAGACAGTTTGATCATGCCTGGTCTCAAAATTATAAGTGGCTAAGTGTCTTTCATTTATTTTCGGGTTAATTTCATGTAATTTATTATTTATGCAGTTGTCCCATTCCCTTTGCCATGTTTTGTTTATGTACAAACTAATTGTGGGTTTTAAGTCCTCAAGCATTAATTAAACACAGCAAAATCCTCTGAGTAAATTTTACTCAGTTTAGATAGTTTTTGGTTCCTCTCTAAATTGAGTAAAGCCGCAGTCACACTAGAGTTTGAGCTTGCGAAATTCTGTCGTGCGGCGCTGCGAAAAGGGGCGGGATTAAACAAGATGATTAGACATTAAAAAAGCGAGCGATTGCTCCATGTTTTAAATTTCTGTCCAGAGAGGTCATGTTTTGATCCTGGATTGGTCTCACACAGTCAAGTGTTGCGATTTCGCAGGTCAGAGTTCACAAAGCCTTAACTTTGCACCGCAGCGAAATGCGAAACGATGCATGACCCTGCGTTTCCGATCTGACGCATTCGCGTGCGTATGAATGGAAGTCTATGGGTAGTAAAGTCCAGTGTGACCGCGGCTTTAAATTTACTATTGAAGAAGATTTTATTCTCTAAGTGTAAACCAGTGTCGGCGCAATAGCCTAGTGGATAGTGCGCCGACATATGGTGCAATAGCACGTCAGGGCGTCCCGAGTTCGAATCCCGGCTCGAGGACATTTCCCTACCCTACCCCCCTCTCTCTCTCCAACTTCGCTTCCTGTCTAAATACTGTCCTATCTAAAAAAGGCCAAAAATAAATCTTAAAAAAAAAAAAAAAAAAAAAAAAAGTGTAAAGCAGTTTATTCTTTAAGGGTCAAACATGCCAGTGGGTAAAAATACTTGTGGTATGTCTGTAAGAGAAGAATCCTGCACAGGAGCAACAATATGAAGTAACTGATTCTGAGCTGACTGATTCTGAATATGTAAAGTACTGGTTATACAAGTTAAATAAGCATATGAAGTTATATGTGTGAGAAGTATTCAGGAGAGTAAGATATGAGGTTATTATGCTATCATAACGATATATGTAACCACTTAGTTCTTTTGCATAAGTTGCGTCTATGAAGGTCATCTCTGTTGTCAAAAGAGTTGCTTACGTTGACATGAGCTAGTGGGCTGAGGGCCAAAATTAACAGAACCACCTGAGACAGCTCCAATGATGGTCATATGTTTAAAATAAGACACCAAGGGGTGTGTCAAAGAACCTTTATAAATTGTATTGCAAAAGCACTGAAAGTGGGGAAAAAGAAGGACATTGTCCAGGAGAGACTTCAGAATTCTCTGAAGTCTGCTCTGCACTTTCTCAGGCTTTATTATGCGAGAATAAAGTCTGTATTTCTGGTATATAAAACCTCCAGTCTGATAGTGCCTCAATGATGAGAAGGTTGGCAACCACGACTAATATGAGAAGGTCGACAATTATGACAAATGGGGCACAACGTGGGGCTCGACAAACGACAACCGCCGTGGAATACGACACTTACGAGACAAAGGATTAATTAGTTGATGGTTGAGCACTGATGATGAACACCTGCTGTCAATAAACAAAGACAGTAAAGAAACCCAAAACTACAACTGACTTCAGTCACAGCCTTAGATGAAATCAGGTGAAATATGTTACATTAAATTTCTCAAAATCTCAACAGAGGATCATTAAGCAACTCCACAAACAGCAGCTTTACTTATCAACCTGTTTGGCCTTATTTATAGAGGGACCAAATGCTCTCTAAACAGTCCATTTTACTCAGAGGATTTTGGTGTGAACGTTGTCACTTTTAAGGAGATGGCCTGTTCTGCTGCTTCATCTGCCAGCTCATTTCCATGTACTCCCATATGGCCTGGAACCCAACAGAAGATGATGTTGAACTTCTTATTTTCTAGCGTTGTCACTTTCTTAACAATCATGGAAATTATGGGGTGATCACACTCAGAAGCTTCAAGTGCTTGAAGACAGGATTTGGAATCTGTGCAGATTAAGAAGTTACGATACCGTGTCATTTCCATTTGTTCTAAAGCCATATTTATTGAATTTCTCCTGGAATCCGAGTACCAAAGACATCATCTTTAAAAACTACTGCTGCAGTTACTCCTTTGTCTGTTTTCGATCCATCTGTATATATTAGATTAGATTCAACTTTATTGTCATTACACATGTACAAGGAAACGAAATGCAGTTTAGGTCTAACCAGGAGTGCAATAGCAGCAAGTGCAGGATACAGGTATAAGTTATAAAGTGCAGTTATAGAAAAACTATGGTGATATTTACAAATGGATGTACTATGAACATTATATACAGGTTGTATTAGCTATGAACAGAGAGTTACAATAGATGGATAGATGTACAGGTTGCTATTAATAATCAGAAGTGTGCAGATATATAAACAATTACAAATGAATATGTACAGTGGGTGTGTACATAATTACAAATGTGCAGTGGGTATGTACAGTTAGAATAAATGAATCAGTGCAATGAATATGTGCAATTTTTAAATGTGCAATGATTATGAGGAGTATAAGTTATGAGGAGAGTGGGGGGTGTATTAGGGGGCAAAGAGTCAGTGGGGGGCAGAGTTCAAAAGGGAGACAGCTCTGGGGAAAAAGCTGTTCCTTAGTCTACTGGTTTTTGTCCGGGGGAGCCTGAAGCGCCTGCCGGAAGGCAGGAGAGAAAACAGTCTGTGAGCAGGGTGAGAGGAATCTTTAAGAATACTGCGTGCTCGGCGCAGACAGGGTTTCCTCTGGATGTCCTCTATGGTTGGCAGTGTGGTCCCTGTGATGCGTTGGGCAGTTTTCACCACCCGCTGCAGTGCCTTACGCTCCGCAACAGAGCAGCTTCCATACCAGACTGTGATACAGTTTGTCAGGATGCTTTCTATTGTGCAGCGGTAGAAGTTCACTGTAAAAGTCCATCTATTAGCCCAATGACGAAACTAACAGCATGGTCGAAGGTTAAATGCATGTAAGCCTTTTCCAGTGCTTTTGAAAAGAATTCTGTTATTTATTAGAGTTTATTTATACTCATTTTCTAGCTCCGAACTTTATCTGACTCCATTTTAAGTGATCGTAATATTTAGACTGTATTTCTAATTATAAGAACGGATCACAATAATCATTTATGACTTAATTTAGAGTTTTGATCTATCTGTTCCCATACTCTTCAATTTATACGTTCATTACTGGTCAATCGCCGCACAGAGTTTCATGCCCCGGGAATGCATCAGAGCTCACGATCAGAATGCCGGCACTCTGAAATTAGTCAGAGGATACGGGATGAATTAATATTTAATTAGGCTGGTTGTACAATACTAACACATGCCAAAAGAAAACATCTCACTTAATTCAAGAACCGCACTTGCTAGTTCCAGTGGTTAAGGATTTAAAAGATCTCTATGATACCGCGTGCCATACTGCGTGTAATCTATATGTCTAGAAAATTCCAAAATTTATGCCGATCATAAAGGTAGCGAAAATGACTTCACATAATCTACTGGATATAAAAGATTTCAGGAGAATTCAGGATGAGTCAAAACTTAACATTTTATTCGTCAGGTAAAATTGTATAATGCCAATTATATAATCAAACAATCATCAAGCCAATTCAGAGATGATATCTGTAACAATATAACATTCATTAACTCAAATATAGATTACAGAATTAAAGAATGCATACCTGAACAGAGAAATACATTGCAGCACAAATGAGTTGCTGCAATGGGGGTCTTAGCTAACAAGATCTCCCCCGAGCAGTGTCCACCTTATACTTTTATACCCACTCAGAACAAACAGTCATAAATTCAAGACAATAGAAGCGTCACAGAGACTCTTGCCTGGTTACTTTGAGATGTTAATCATCTCTAGAGAGGGGGGGAAGCATCTGGCAGATTATATCAAAGTCAAAAACCAAATCAACATATATAAATGAAATATCATAGTGAAATTAAGACCACTTTACCAATCACACAGAGACATTTAAAATGATAACAAACATGAATACAGTGCTATAACATACATCATATTAAAACCTTGAGCATTTTATGTGGACTGTGAATTATGGAGAAAGGTAGCTTACAGGTCAAGAAGGGGGGCTTGAGGTGAAATGAGAGGGGGGTCTTTCTCGCATTACCCCCTGGCCTGTTGGCAGTCCACACCTATGTTTGATGTTTGAATGGTCAATAGTAATTAAGATAGAACAGTTGGACAGCTGTAATCCTGTAATCCTTATCTTCTTAGACTCGAGAGTCTGTTTTTATTGCATCTCATGAAATTCCATATCAGCTCTCAGGATCTGCCATAGTGAAGAGGTTAAAAGCCATCTTACAGATCCTTACAGACGGCCCCTGGTCCCTTGGAGCAATCCTGAAGAGTCTCCAAGGGAACACAAGATAATTTGGATGGCTTTTTCCGAGTGATGATGTCGACTGGAGATAACAATGTTGTCACCTGAAACCAAAATGTTATGCATATGGAGTTGAGCTTATGCTCAAGTTGCTGCTCAGGCATTTCTGCCATCAGCTTTGTTGAATTTGTGTCCATCTGTGGTGACATTCAGTCCATAAGACGACAAAGTCCAGTGCATTGATCAAACAGGTTGCAACTCTCGTTGTATTTAGGGAAACATCCATGTGCATTAGATTTTATCTGCTCCACGGAAAAGACCTCTGTCAGTTTCAGACATAGGGTGAAGTTCACAAGGCAGATCATATGTCAACAGCTTAGGGAATAATGTCACTGATGATGCTCCACTGTATGCAAGACACTTGAAAAATATTTGAATGACCATGCAATAATGGAATAAAATGAGCTTTTCATCACTGTAGAATGGGTAAACAAAAAGATAATGACCATGTTCAAAGTGTGAGAGGTAAATAAGATCTTAATAAGTCCTAAATTTAGTGGTAGTAAATTCCCAGATGCTTCACTCCCATATGATGGAACATTTGATATGAGTAATTTGAAGAAAAGGTGTACAGGCCTATATAACCAGTATATTACCAGTGGTATGCATAATAAAATATATATAACATCAATAAGAAAAATACACAATTTCACAATTATAATCATAAAATTGTCAATATAAATGGTTCAATTGAAATAACATAAATGCAAATTTAAGGTTTAACTAAATCAACAAGAGAATGAAAACTCAAACAAAGATTTAGAACCTTCAGGATTTTCCCTTCTTCATTCTTTATGTAACTGATGTACAGGCTAAAGTCACATTCAATAATGCAGGTATAATTTAGAATTTGGTTGAATTATTAGAGCCTGCATTTTTAGTTTTAGTTGTTTTTATCAATTTTGAGTTTTCAAAAGTCACTGTTGGAAAATAGTGGGCCCTACTATTTTGCAACAGGGCTAATGAATGAACATGAATGGATTAAACATCTAAAGAGACTAGTAGCCTCGTTTAGATTTTGCTAATTCACAAGTTGAAATAATTTGATATGTGACTGTATCCATGCACGAGATTTCTGCACATTACTACATCAATACACAGCAATTTGAAAAACCATACAGTTGCAAAATTGTTTACCACAACTGATATTTAAATAATGTCTCCACATTGTCCTATATGTATGAGCTGAATAATGTATGATAGATATAAATGAGGTAAATCATTTTTTAAACTGGATAGTCGACATATACCAGTTAAAAATACTGTGAGGTTGCAGCAATGAATGTGTGTGGTGTGTGTTTGTGTGTATGAGATGGGTGAGGTTTAATTATAATTTGTGTTGCAAAATTTTGATCCAGCGCTACACTGGGAGGCCATGTAGATAAACATGTGTTAGTGTATTTATGGGGTGTGATTGGCCTCCTTAAATACCTTTGTCACCCATCTCATGTAAAGCTGTGTGTCCTGTCTGGATACAGGCAGGTTTAGGCAGTAGTCAACCTGAATGGTAAAATAAATGCAGAGAGTAAAACAGTTTTATCTGAGCCTTTACACAAATTACATTAAAATAGCTGGTACTATTTTAATTCTCCATGTATGGTCTTAGCCAAACAGGTTTTACAATTGGCATCAAATTAAATGCCATTAGAATTTGTGTTGGTTTACAAAGACATTTCATTCTCCTGATCATATTTTTGCAAAGCAAAGCATCAGATAAACTGAGCATCGATGGTCAAATTTGAGCATGTCCTTTTAAACTTCTTTTGCATTTGAACTTTCAGTCTGCCACAATGTTTTATGAACTCAGATTTACTGAGATATGTTTTATTCATTCTGGTCAGATCTGTGTTTGAAGCATCAGTTCCTCAATTTGGATGCTGTGATTTTCATTTAGCAATTAAAATTTAGGAATGCTGATCAAATTCCCCATCTTATACATCTCTGTATTTTATATATGAATTTCTGCCAAAGATTGTATTGCACACAACTTTGATTATGTGCCCAATTAAATGAATCTCCTGATTAAATTTAATACTAGGTATTGTTTTCCCGGAGAGGGATATTTTAGTTTAAAATAATTTTACCATAGAGTTCCAAGTAGAGGTACAGATATGTACCTCCCCTTGTTACTCAGTCACAGCTTTAAGTAAATTCGGCAAAGTTTAGACCAATAGACTCCTTTAAAGAAGACATTTTCTTTGTTAATGCAATTATGAAAGAAACTCTAGCCTCATGGCTAATACTGTACTCCTGATAGTGGTTTAAACTGCAGCTATATTGAGAATAGCACAGTTTTCCCCTTTTAGGAGACAAACTCATTTACCATAAAAACACGTATCTTAAAATTAATTAATTAATTTCAGCATACAGTTAATTCCATTTTGATACATGACATACGGTCTAAAATGCATCTGTGGCCTCTAAAACCTCAAACCCAAGTGTTTCCACACCTGCAGTAAGAAAATCATGTTTTAGGAATTACTCAGTCTATGTGTATATTATCACAAAATACTGTTGGGTTCTATGGCAATGAAAAAGTGTCTAGCACAATTACAAATGTGAAAATGCAATCAGCCTATACCCTGCCTAGTTAACTAATAAAGCCATTACTATTGGGTTGACGTTTACCGAGAGTATTTTTAATAAAATCAGGTCGATCAGTTTAGTTGATAAATTTTGGGCTGGTCGATTGGTTTCATTAAAGATTCTTGCATAATTAGAAGGTAAAGAAATTCTTTCTTGGTAGTTTATTTTCTCTTTCCGTTTTCTCTCTTCCCTACTTACTGTTTCCCATCTTTAACTTCTTTTCCATCTGCTGACTTCTTTTTAATGTTTTAGCATTAATAAAGACCCTCATTTTCCTGCTACATGCACTCACTCTCCTTTTCAAACTTGCTTTGTCCATTTTTCATCTATTCAATTTTCTTTTCTCTTCCTAAATCATGCTGAATCACTATGAGATTTAAATGCCATTATTGGCTGTGATAATATAATATATCATGATGTTGTTATGATATAAGGTATATTATCTTAAAATGGAATGAATTTAAAATATATTTTATTACTGTACTCTGTAGAGTCTGCCGAGTTAACAAATCAGAATGACTGAATCTCAACTTACTGGTCTTTTAGAAGTCTCGCTTTTGATTTGATCATGTGCTGCAGTTGTTTTTACATTTTCTCTGTGTGCACAGGATTAAGTTAAACTGGAAACCAGTCATAACCTTTGTTGCCTGGGCATTTAGTGAAACGCAAGTACATACTGCTTGAAAACACAAGTCAATCATTGCTTGGTTTAAAGGTTTTGTGAGTTAGACACACTTTGCTTAATTTGAGCTAGGTTAGCAGAGGAACATTCTTCAGCAGATCTTTCTTGATATGTGAATGTGTGAAAGGGTATCTCAGGGCAATGCACAATACACATCTTCTAGATGTATGATCTTATCTGCCTAGTGTTGGGTTGTGATTTTCACAAAGTAATTAGTCACTGGAATTCAAGATTATTTTTTTTTTCCAGGGTAAAGTAAGGAATTATTTCTCATTCTTAGATAATTTAATTGCCTAAAATGCTATATATATAATTTTAATCATTTTATTTAAATCAAATTAGAGAAGTAGGGTGATCCCTATTTTACCTATCTCAAAGAATGTAAGTTTATGAAAATATAGTGTCATTTATTTGAAATCTTGTGTTTTCTATTAAAACAACACTAAACCTTCCGGTTTATTTTATTTCTATTACCCATGCAATTTATTCATGTGGAATTTTAGTCTTTAGTCAAGCAATTAAATTACTTATTGAGTAACTGAGTTACTTTTCAGGCAAAGCCATTAGAAACCTAAATTAACTACAACTGTAGTGATGTAATTAATAATTTTCCTTTTGTCTTTTTTGTTTTTAAAGTAACTCTCCCAACACTGATCCTGTCCTTATCTGCCTTACAGCTTTGAAACTCATAAGGGTGTAATAATGTAACGATTTAGACTGAGTCTTAAACAGCATTTTAAAAACTATTTTCAGTGTTTTTATAAACCTCTTGAAGGAGTTTCATTATATTTAATTTATAAAATTAGGAATATTAAAGATTAATCTTTATCGAAAATAATTTACAGGCTTTGTTATAAGTTTCTGTGGCATTATAATCATATTTGATTTCGTTTTTAATGTAATTATTACTGGGTCAGTTTTCTGAACTATACTGCATGTGAGCCGTATTTCCCAATATAAATGTTATTTTAACAATTTCTCCAAACAGTAAAACAAAAGAACATGCTTTTCTACATTCTTTTAGCGAATGCTTTAAATTTCTTCTTTAAGAATTCAAATTTTAGAGAACATATCAGGTCTAATGTTTCTGTTTGGAGAGAAAGTTTTTCTTTTGAAAAATTCCTATTTATAAATTTAATTGCGCTGTATATGCCCTCTTTACATTCACATACAAAAGATTCTCGCAAGAATTTTCAGTTCATCTGATTACAACTTTCCCGAAATTCTTAAAATATAACTTATTGCTTGTTTTCAATATTGCAAAGTTATTGCAACTTATTCAAGAAATAATCCTGAGTGGAAATTATTATATTTAGAATTCAGGTGTTAATTTACAGCTCTCTGTTGAGTATCAGAATAAAATCTGGATGATGTTATTCCATTTTAAATGTAATCTCTTAAAGAGATCTTAGATTTGGAGTTTTTAGTATTTCTTCTGCTACTCTGCGGCTATTATATCCCTGAAAAGGAATGTGGTTTTGTCTAATTCTCAGCCCCGCGGAGTTACGGACTCCGGTCTAATATTGAGCATTTCCGACTCATTCTACAAATGTGTCTACATGGGATGCATTAATCTTTCCCTCAACACTTCTAAAAGGCAAATAAGAATTGACTTACCCCAGCAGTAGGAAGAAGAGAAACTCAAACCTCTTTTCGGAGCATTTCTTTCGCATATCGCACTGAAAAGACATCACTCGCCTTATCTTTCTGGGAGATCACGGAGGGACGGTCACCAACTGTAAAAGTCCATCTATTAGCCCAATGACGAAACTAACAGCATGGTCGAAGGTTAAATGCATGTAAGCCTTTTCCAGTGCTTTTGAAAAGAATTCTGTTATTTATTAGAGTTTATTTATACTCATTTTCTAGCTCCGAACTTTATCTGACTCCATTTTAAGTGATCGTAATATTTAGACTGTATTTCTAATTATAAGAACGGATCACAATAATCATTTATGACTTAATTTAGAGTTTGATCTATCTGTTCCCATACTCTTCAATTTATACGTTCATTACTGGTCAATCGCCGCACAGAGTTTCATGCCCCGGGAATGCATCAGAGCTCACGATCAGAATGCCCGGCACTCTGAAATTAGTCAGAGGATACGGGATGAATTAATATTTAATTAGGCTGGTTGTACAATACTAACACATGCCAAAAGAAAACATCTCACTTAATTCAAGAACCGCACTTGCTAGTTCCAGTGGTTAAGGATTTAAAAGATCTCTATGATACCGCGTGCCATACTGCGTGTAATCTATATGTCTAGAAAATTCCAAAATTTATGCCGATCATAAAGGTAGCGAAAATGACTTCACATAATCTACTGGATATAAAAGATTTCAGGAGAATTCAGGATGAGTCAAAACTTAACATTTTATTCGTCAGGTAAAATTGTATAATGCCAATTATATAATCAAACAATCATCAAGCCAATTCAGAGATGATATCTGTAACAATATAACATTCATTAACTCAAATATAGATTACAGAATTAAAGAATGCATACCTGAACAGAGAAATACATTGCAGCACAAATGAGTGTGCTGCAATGGGGGTCTTAGCTAACAAGATCTCCCCCGAGCAGTGTCCACCTTATACTTTTATACCCACTCAGAACAAACAGTCATAAATTCAAGACAATAGAAGCGTCACAGAGACTCTTGCCTGGTTACTTTGAGATGTTAATCATCTCTAGAGAGGGGGGAAGCATCTGGCAGATTATATCAAAGTCAAAAACCAAATCAACATATATAAATGAAATATCATAGTGAAATTAAGACCACTTTACCAATCACACAGAGACATTTAAAATGATAACAAACATGAATACAGTGCTATAACATACATCATATTAAAACCTTGAGCATTTTATGTGGACTGTGAATTATGGAGAAAGGTAGCTTACAGGTCAAGAAGGGGGGCTTGAGGTGAAATGAGAGGGGGGTCTTTCTCGCATTACCCCCTGGCCTGTTGGCAGTCCACACCTATGTTTGATGTTTGAATGGTCAATAGTAATTAAGATAGAACAGTTGGACAGCTGTAATCCTGTAATCCTTATCTTCTTAGACTCGAGAGTCTGTTTTTATTGCATCTCATGAAATTCCATATCAGCTCTCAGGATCTGCCATAGTGAAGAGGTTAAAAGCCATCTTACAGATCCTTACATTCACCAAGACGGCTGATGACAGCTGGTTCTTCTTAAGTTGCCTTAAGAAAAATAGGCGCTGGTGAGCCTTCTTGACCAGGCTGGAGGTGTTGGTGGTCCAGGAAAGGTCCTTTGAGATGTGTCCCCCCAGGAACTTGAAGGATGAGACAGGCTCGACGGCCATCCCATTGATGTGGATGGGATCATGTGAGCCTGTTCGTCCCTTCCTGAAGTCCACAATGAGCTCCTTGGTCTTGTCAGTGTTATATGGGTTCATGATGAGGGAGACTGTCTGTTATTTGTTTGAATTCTTGTTTGTGTTCATTTGGGTGAGTCAAGGACTTCTTCTGTTTAGTTAAGTTCCATAAGATTCTTATTTTTGAGTTGCACCAAGGAGGAATATGGCTCAAATCAGGCAGTGAAAGCTTTTCCATATTAACTCCCATATTCTTCAAATGGGGTTTCAAACGAATTCCAAAAGGACTGATGTAGCTGGGTCTGTCTTCATACAACTCTAAATATTCAGGGTGGAAGACTGAAGGACAAACTGGGTTACCTCTTTTTGATTTCAGTTTGACAGCATATTGGAGTGCTAATCTCAAACGTCGTCTTTTAAGGGATGGTTCTTTTGCTTCAATATATAAACTTTGAACAGGAGATGTTCTGATTTCTACAAATTTGTATTAAAAAAAGGTCACTTTTTCACACTTTAAGGTTAAAGCTGTCAGAAGAAAATAAGAGACCCACAATCCAATGTTTTTATTATATTTATTATTATTCATACAGTATTATTATTAATTTATTTATTTATATATTTTGCGTGTGTCATTATTTGGTGGCCAAAATGGCTTCATTAAGAGCGTGGTTTTGACATCAAGGGATGTATTCAGCAAAAAAAAAAAAAAAAAAATGAAATTTGAGTTATTAAACCTATTGGCAAAATGCAACATTGATTGCGTAGTAACAATTTATTTATTTTTATCCTCATTATTTAATTATACATCAAATTATGACTATGCATTTTACATAGAGCAGCATTTTATTAAGAACAGCCCCTGAAATATGACTCCCTACCCACAGTTGGTTGAAATGTCACAAAAACTGCTTTCTTTCATCTGAGAATATTGCTAAATTGCGAAGTATGCTATCCATATCAGATGCAGAAAAGCTAGTTCATGCTTTCATGACTTCTAGGCTGGATTACTGTAATGCTCTGTTTGCTGGTTGCCCAGCATCCTCTATTAACAAACTCCAGCTAGTGCAAAATGCAGCTGCCAGAGTTCTTACCAGATCTAGAAAATATGATCATATCACCCAATTTTATCCTCCTTACACTGGCTGCCTGTTCAGTTTCATATTGAATTTAAAATATTACTCCTTACCTATAAAGCTTTAAATAATCGAGCTCCTGTTTATCTAACCAACCTCCTGTCTCGCTACAGATCTCAAAACTCAGGGCTTCTGGTAGTACCTAGAATATCAAAGTCGAGTAAAGGAGGCCGACCCTTCTCATTTTTGGCCCCTAAACTCTGGAATAACCTTCCTAATAATGTCCGAGGCTCAGACACACTCTCGCTCTTCAACACTAGATTAAAGACCTATCTTTTTAGCAAAGCATACACTCAGTGCAGTACATAGCGGTATGACGCATGATGTGCCCCACACAGGATTTTGCTTCTCGTTTATATACACTATGAACAGCAGCTACGCTAATTATTCTCCTTATTCTGTATTTCCACCTGGGGGTACTCATCTCGAGGCCCTCAGACTATGCAGTGCCACTGACGCGATCCGAGACCAGCGACGAGATGATCCCAAGGTTTTCTGGACCAGGCCGTATCCTGAGCAGCTGCTGTGGTGGTCATCGTGGAGTGAGAGCATGAGACTGATTCCTGTGATGCTCCAAGGACAGACGAGTCTTCGCTGAGGTCCAGCTTCCTGCGCCTAGACTGCAGCTCTGCACAAGACGTTTGGCCATAGGGGAAATGGTCGTGCCCAACTGAGCCTGGTTCTCTCGAGGTTTTTTAAATCTTCGCTTTCGCCAATTGGTGAAGTTTTTTCCTCGCCGCTGTCGCCACTGGCTTGCATGTTTCGGGATCTGTAGAGCTGCGCATCAATGGATTTACTATTCAGTGTTTGGACTCTCAGTAGTGATTATTATAAGTGATTATTAACCCAAACTGAACTGAACTTAATCTCTGAAAACTGAACTGACACGGTCTCAATTCACTATAATCTTCCATGTGAAGCTGCTTTGACACAATCTACATTGTATAAGCGCTATACAAATAAAGATGAATTGAATTGAAATAGTGTGTGATTTTAATGACGTCCTCTGAGGGCACGTGTAGAGAACACAAGTGACATTTATTAAACTTAAAAAAAACGAGCAAAACACACGAAACAACTTGAACTAGATTTGGAATGAACATAAAACACATTAACTTGATCATAAACTCAAAGCTAGGCAAGGCAAAGTAAAAGCAAGCAAACCAAAAGTTAGCAAGAAAACAAGCAAACTGCAAGTAAACTAAAAACAAAGCAAACTGCAAGCAAGCAAACACACAAAATTAAAAGTAAACCAAAAGCAAGCGAGCAAATCAAACGCAAACCACAAGCAAACACACAAAATTAAAAGTAAACCAAAAGCAAGCGAGCAAATCAAACGCAAACCACAAGCAAGCAAACTAAAAGCGAGCAAGCAAACCAAAATGCAAATCAAGCAAGCAAACTAAAAGCAAACCGCAAGCAAACACACAAAACTGAAAGCAAACCACACACAAACACACAAAACTGAAAGCAAACCACACGCAAGTAAACTAAAAGCAAGCAAATCAAAAGCAAGCAAGCAGGGAAACCAAAATGCAATCAAGCAAGCAAACTAAAAGCAAGCACGCAAACTCACCTGCAGTAGGGTTACACACACAAAAGCTAAACAAAGAACAAAAGAAAAAATGAGGGTATATATAACAAACACTGGGGATCACATGACAAGACAAAACCAATGAGAAACAAGACACATGACATGAGTAAATTAACCAACGCAAACATGAAACACACAAAGGAGCACATGGTGGGAAACAAGGCGCAACAGTTTTTTTAAATAAATGTAAAAATGTATAAGGAAAAATAAACACTAGGAAAGCACTGTTTAAATATCTTAATAAACCAAACTAACCAACACAATATTATTGCTTAAATGACATGTTAACATTTATATCTAAAGTTGCCATTAACCAAGAGAAGAAGAAGAAGATGAACAGGGCAGGAAACAGGAAGACAAGACTAAACTACAAAATAAAATACAAGTTAAAACGACACACCTTACATGTTTAGTTTAGGAAACACTGCCTGGCAACATTTACAACTCATTGTAGCTGCATTTAAACCACTGAACACCGTAGAATACCACCATATGGAGAACAACCCTGCGTGTTTTCCTCAAAAACCTTGTGAAAAACAATCACATAATAATTACCATGTTTTATCCATAACCTACAGAAGAGAAAAAAATTTGTCGTTTTCCATAGTTACTATATACTATATACAGTTGCAATCAGAATTATTAAACCCCCTTTGAATTTTTTTTTTCTTTTTTAAATATTTCCCAAATTATGTTTAACAGAGCAAGGAAATTTTCACAGTATGTCTGATAATATTTTTTCTTCTGGAGAAAGTCTTATTTGTTTTATTTCGGCTAGAATAAAAACAGTTTTTAATTTTTTAAAACCCATTTTAAGGTCAATATTATTAGCCTCTTTAAGCTATATATTTTTTCAATAGTCTACAGCAGTGTTTCTCAACTGGTGGGTCGCGACCCAAAAGTGGGTCGCGGGAACATTTTCAGTGGGTCGCGGAGTGTGTGGTCAAAAAAACAACAAAAGTTTCATTTTTTAACTTATTTTGCTTATACCGGACTTTTATTTTGAAATGCGCGCGCGACAACCGTACCGACTACTTCCCGATAAACATTCTGATGATCCGTGGATGAGCAATCCCTTTGGAATCGACGTGGAAAGCGTCACGTTGCCGAGCAACAAAGAGAATCAGCTTGTGGAGCCGTCATGTTATAAGACGCTGAAAAAGAAATTCAGTGAAGTAAAGCCTCTCCCAGTTTTGGTGCCGCAAAGTGCTTTCTGAGTATTCGTCCCTTGCCATTCGTGCGATCAAATCCATCCTACCATTCAGCACTACGTATTTATGTGAAAGTGGCTTCTCTTCCTTGGTGCAGCTTAAGTCAAAGCAAAGGAACAGGTTGGACATAGAGCACGATCTTCGGGTCTACCATCACCCCAGACTTTGAAACTCTTATCATGAGTAAAGCACATACTCAGTTATCTCATCAGCTTCCCAAATTACTGTTAAGTGAAACAGATGTTTGTAATTGCTGTCATATTAGATGTAAAAATGGTTATGATTGTTTTAATAATTTTACTGTAATTTGCTGATTTGTTCTGTTCAACAGGATCAGTGTTAATGTTTTATTAACAGTTCAGTTCAGTTCATGGTAACTGAACCTTTTCTTACCCTTACTTTGTATTATTTCTATAATTTTATATTGTATTAAATGACAGCAATAAAATATTGTTTATTTGTAAATATTGGTGACTTGTGATTTATCTGTCACTATTTGTGTATGTTAACAAATAAATACAAATGAAATATAATTCCTAAAATTATATTATAGTTCCTAAAAGTTTGGGTCGCGGCTTGATGACCATGTAAAAATGTGGGTCCCATGGCCAAACCAGTTGAGAACCACTGGTCTACAGAACAAACCATCATTATACAATAACTTGCCTAATTCCCCTAACCTGCCTAGTTACCCTAATTAACCTAGTTAAGCCTTTAAATGTCACTTTCAGCTGTATAGAAGTGTCTTGAAGAATATCTAGTCTAATATTATTTACTGTCATCATGACAAAGATAAAATAAATCAGTTATTAGAGATGAGTTATTAAAACTATTATGATTAGAAATGTGTTGAAAAAATCTGCTCTCCGTTAAACAGAAATTGGGGAAAAAAATAATCAGGGGGGCTAATAATTCTGATTGCAACTGTAGTTACTATAGTAGCTTGTAGTTACTAGTTCTTTTGGATTGCGACCCCTGGGGTAATTACATTATAATAAAGACACAGCAATAGCGTCAGATGCAGCAGATATATTTTTTAACACCAGGTTAAACGTTTCTGTATTTATAACCACCTCAGAGGATATTGGGGGTCGCGAGTCACTGGCATTGTTATTTTGGGGGTTGCGGGCTGAAAGGTTTAGGAACCCCTGTACTATGGTGTTAGTAACTACTATGAAGCAGAGGTGTAAAGAGTACCTGAAAAGCATACTTGAGTAAAAGTACAGATACCTTACTGTAAAAAGTATTCCATTACAAGTTACAAGTCACCAATTCCAATAAGACTTGAGTAAAAGTATTAAAGTATCCAATTTTAAAAGTATTTTACTCATACTGAATGTAGGCTCAAAGAACACCAAGAAAGGTTTAATTTTCCTAATATATCAATTAAATTTAACACCTTAATGTTTCAAAATGGCAGAACAAAATATATTAAAAAAATAGAACAAAAAGTCTCAGTCAAACTCAAATGTTCAAAAAAGGCACAAACAATTTATCAAAAAAAAAAAGAAGTAGTAAAACGTAGTAAAAAAAATCAGAGCTGACTTTGATGTGATTCATCTCTCAGTATCAGAGGGGGCAATATTTTTATTTTGAGTAGTTTTTCAATTGATTAATTATGTTTTCTCTGTATTAAAATTAAACAGAGGAGCAGTGTTATTTTTCAACTTCGTAAACTACATATAAATTCAAGCTTCGGCTTCATCACTGGCTGCAGCCATGTTGCTAATTAAACACCTGGTATTAGGCAAGCTGCTCATTCACGTTCACATGATTTAGCTCATAAATAGCACAAAGTACCTTCAGCACCCTGCAGATGGCGATATCGCCTCATCCGCCCAACAAATTAGCTGTGGTAGATAAAGATGCCGACTTGTCGTGCACAATCACAATGTAATGAGTAACGGTAAGCATTCGTTCAAATGTAGTGGAGTAAAGAGTACATATATTCAATCAAAAATGTAGTCAAGTAAAGAGTAAAAGTTGCTTATGTTTTTGATACTCAGTACAAGTACAAAGTAGCCAAAAAAATACTGAAGTAAAGTAACGAAGTCCATTTACTCAAGTACTTTACACCACTGGTATGAAGCGTGTCTCGGGCGGCCGCTGCATTCTGCATTTCACTCTGTCTCGTGCTGAACGCTGTCGACCAATCGCAACAGGCTGTCATCGGTCCAATCAGCGCAGATTTGCATCGCGCTAAGGAGGGGTTTGGGAACAAATGAATCTCTGAACGAATCATATGGGAGATAATCAGGTAAAAGTAAATGCAGATTATAAAACAATGAAAGTGTGTTTTGACCTTGCATGCAGATCAGCCTGTTGTTGGAGACCCCCAAAACCAAAATATGACCATATTTAATGTATAATAGGCGCTCTTTAAATATCTAAGAAATAAAAGCCAGAATGATTCATCCTCCTGTGATTTTTTTTTCTTCTTCAAGTATTTACCAAATGATGTTGAACAGATTTAGGAAATTTTTACAGTATTTCCTCTAATATTTTTTCTTCTGGAGAAAGTCTTATTTGTTTTATTTCGGCTAGAATAAAAGCAGTTTTTAATTGTTTTAAAGCCATTTTAAGGTCAATATTATTAGCCCCTTCAGCAATATTAGTTTTGGATTGTCTCCAGAACAAACCGCTGTTATACAATGACTTGCCTAATTACCCTAACTTTACCCTAATTAACCTAGTGAAGCCTTTAAATGTCACTTTAAGCTGTATAGAAGTGTCTTGAAGAATATCTAGTCTAATATTATTTACTGTCATCATGACAAAGATAAAATAAATCAGTTATTAGAGATGAGTTATTAAAACTATTATGATTAGAAATGTGTTGAAGAAATCTTCTCTCTGTTAAACAGAAATTGGGGGAAACTATATAAGGGGGGCTAATAATTCTGACTTTAACTGTATTTCCGCATTTGACACCCAAATCATTCAATTTCAGCCGGATGAAGAAAGTCATTGAGGATATTAAACTGAACAGTCGATTTTGATCTCATGTTGAGGTTTTCTGCAGTCAGGACCATCAGCAGGTCTTGTTTTCGGTCAGAAATCAATAAATCAGCTCTGCAGGATGTAACATGATGTTTCCCCTGATTCACAGGGCAGTAAAAACAGCATAAACATGGAATAAATAGTGTGTGTGAGTGTGTGTGATGTAGAGCAACAGGGAAACTGCGGCTCTGATCTTTAGGAATCAGCATTGAGATTCAGAGGCTGTTTAATCTGTGAATGTGGAGCAGGTAAACACACCTGAGGCAGCGCTTACACATCACACACACACACACACACTCACTCAGAGATGTTTCATTTCACTCGCGGCTTATCAGTTAATGCATGTGTGGAGCTCGTACGTGCCCAAACACACACACACACACACACACACACACACACACACACACACACACACACACACACACACACACACACACACACACACACACAGAGGCAAAACATGGCATTTTTCATCCTGCTTAATTCTCCTCGTCATGAAAATGCCTTAAAATACTGTCTAAGTAGGGTGATCACTAGGCTCTGGAATCGAGAAACGATAAAAAAAAAACACACACTACAGTCCTTTATGCAAATGAGCTGAATTACAGAGGCTTTCCTGAAATATCTGTTCATTCTCACACACTGTGCGTGTCAGTCACAGTCCAACCTGAAGTGACACACACACACACACACACTGACACACATCTATGAGCTCTCAGAAGTGAGTTTATAGAGCTGCTGGCAGACGTTGCCATGGCTACACTGATGTACTGTAGTCCTTTAGGTGAAACGTCTTGTTGGAAATTCAATCAGGAAACTCTGAGCACTTTTTTGATTGTTTTATATATATAGTTCACTTCAGGACTACTTCAAATCATAATTATTTTAAAAAGCCACAGACTTGTGGTCATGTTTAGTGTGCCTGCATTATAAATGTGTTGTTTTTTGTTACCGTCGTTCCTAAAAGCCCTTCTAGAGACCAGTGGCGGTTCTAGACCAGAGTAACTGGGGGGGCCGGGCAGGGGCCACTTGTACTTTTAGGGGGCACACTTTAACATACATCACAAAATACTTGAACAATTATTCGAAGTCATTGTTTTCATGTATCACTCTGCAGTCTTCATAAACAAGCTAATTAAATAACTTAAACTCAAGATAATCTTCCATGTTAATTTATTTGACAAGTAACTTTGTATTGTAGCAGGATAACACATTTCTAACATTCAAGTACATCAAGGCACATTTTTGCACATGTAAACTATAACCTGGACATGGACGGCACATTTTTAGCTCTTAAGTGGCTATTTAAAATAAATGAATGTTTTATATTTTGTTACAGACATACAGTGTCATCCTGCAACTGTTTTGCAGCATATGAAATGAAATTTTTTTGAACTTGCTTTGATGTTAAATATGCATAAAAGAAAATTTGGGAAAAAAGTGTTTTATGTAAATTGGGACCACGAGTCCACATATTTGGACATCATTGTTCTCTACATATCAAAAGATGATACTTAGATTTTTATTCTAATTAGGTTCCAATAAGCCCAAATAGCAAAGAGAAATAAAAAATGCATGTAAAAAAAACACTGTGGGCCTTAAGAGGTTATTAACAGACTTGTTTGCCCTCCCGTTAAAGTAATTTTTCCAAGTGATCTTTAACAAACCAAGGAAATTTTGACAGTGCTTCCTATAAAACAAACAAAAAAATTCTGGAGTCATAATAAGTCTTATTTCTTTAGGTTATTTCTTGAATAAAAGCAGTTTTTAATTTTTTTAAAAACAATTTTAAGGTCAGTATTATTAGCCTCCTTAAGAAATATTTACTGTATATTTTTTGACTGTCTACACAACAAACCAGTTATAAAATAACTTGACAAATTATTCTAACTTTCCTAGTTAACAAGTCTTTAAATTACACTTTAATCTGAATTTAAACCTACAGAATACAGTACTTAAAGGGACTTTGTCTGAATACAACTTGCAAAATCTTGCAAAATAACTAAAATATTATGCACTGACTGTCACCATGGGAAAGATAAAAAAAAGTATTTATTAGAAATTAAACTATTGTTGAAAAGCTTGTTGTAAATAATCATGTGTTGAAGACTCGTGCTTGATGTCACAACTGAAAACAAAAATGAATGAAGGCAAGACTAAATGAGCTGAATATTATACCTTTACATGAGCGTGACTGAAAACTACATTTAATCATTGTGTTACATCTTTTCTCCGGTATTTGCCGACTGTTTGTAAATTCAAGACTGCATTTCCTAACGTAAAACTATGTACACTCAATTTCTGATTAATTATAGCCTCTGCATAGCCGAGGACTTCCTATATTACAAGTGTTAAAATCGCTGTTGAAAACAGCAGTCTAATATAATCAACAGTGGACATTTTGATAGTGTTTCACAACATGAACATGACTGAATCTTTTTTTTACCTGTGTCATTTGGAGGTGAACTTTTGACGAATGCAGGGAACTGATGCACGCAGCACCGTCACTGACAGAGAGAGCGAGTGCGCGCGACACCGAGAGCGTAGAAAGGCCAAAGTCAGTGTTGCCAGATTGGGCGGTTTTGACTTCGATTGCATGCATGTTTGTGCATTTCAGCGGGTTTTGGATAGTTTTTGGGCTGGAATCAGTCAGCTACATCTGGCAACAGTGGCAACTCAGTCATATCTCCGCAGTCTGCCACCGATGACTGATCTCGCTTCTCCGTGGCGTTTTGACACAAAAATACGCGTGATATTATTGAAATTTAGGGGGGCCAGAGGGGGGGGCCAAGCTTATTGACACGGGGGCACTGGCCCCCCCCTAGAACCGCCACTGCTAGAGACAAGTATTGTGCATTAGCTCGGGCTACATGGATTATGATAAATGCATCGCTGTTATTTCAGTGTAATCTTCATTGTGTCTGTCCTAACAAATAAAACATAAAACATGTAATAAAACGAACAAATGAATTAGTTAATGAACTATAAAAAGGCAACTGCTTTGATCTCACTACTCAGACAAAAATACATTTGAGTTTGTAGATAAAAATTTACATTATAAATTGCAATATTGAATTATTATTAATGAAATTACTGCAAGAAACAAAGAGTGTGATTACATTTGTATATTATTATTCCATCATCTGAACATTAAAAACATAATTGCACAATATAAACTCAAAATTGCTTTGAGTTTGAGTTTTTCTATAAAGCAAGCAAACTAATCTGCCGTTGTGGTAAATCAAATAATCTCATTTCAAACCAAAAGCAGCTGTCACGATCACCAGGGATCTTCTCCCCTTAGATCGCTGGTTTACTTGCACAAACACAATGGACTACAAATCTACCATCTAATGGACTACATCTCCACACATGCACTCCGCTCACACACACATGTTCCTCATCTCCACTGATTGCACACACACACCACTGGAGGATTGTCAAAGACTGATTACACACAGTACATAAACAGCACACACACTCACTTCATTGCCGAGTCTTGTATTCTGTTCCAGTTGCAATTCTAAGCGTTTCCTTGTTTTGTCTTTGCCGTGTTTTTGACCCTCGCCTTGATTATCCTGTTTAGCCCAGCCTGCCGCCAGCCTTTTTGATTATCTGCCTGTTATATTTACTACGACTCTGGATTGCCCTCACACATCTGCTTGCTCCTGTCTTGATCATTGCTTGCCTGACCATCCCTCTAATAAAAGCCTGCATTTGGATCTGCACCTTTGTTGTCATGTCACTTCCATGGTTACAGAAGACTCGGCCAAACATGGATCCAGCAGGACGTCTCGTCAAACTAAGGCAAGGTATGAATTCCCTCGAGGACCATATAATTTCTTTTCTGGACATTGCCAATGAGACCACTCTCCTGGACTGTATACTTATTGATTTTTTTCTATAATGGACTAAATGAACCACTGAAATCCACCCTCATCCGTTATGGTCCTCGGGGGTCTTTCCAGCAAGCCCTAGATGTTTCTTTACGAGCCATTGGTTCAACCTTCACCGTAGGCGAGGTGGAGGAGACCCTTAAATGTTTTTTGGGGGGGCAATAGACAGCAAGACCCGCCGGCAACGCCGCCAGTTCTCCATGTCACAAAATGGCCACTTCCAGTCCTCCAGCTAACAAGATGGCCACCTCCAGTCCTCCAGCTAACAAAATGGCCGCTTCCAGTTCCCCAATTCACAAGATGGCTGCCTTCAGTCCTCCAGCTCACAAGATGGCCACCTCCAGTCCTCATGTTCACAAAATGGCCGCCTCCAGTCATCCAGCTCACAATATGACTGTCTCCAGTTCCCCAGTACACAAGATGGCCGCATCCAGTTCCCCAGCTCACAAGATGGCTTCCTGTTCCGAGTCTGTTCCTGTTATAGTTCCAGTACAAGTTACTGTTCCTGAAATGCCAACACCAGAGCTGCCAGATCCTCAGTCACGGCCAGAACTGCCAGATCCTCAGTCACGGCCAGAACTGCCAGATCCTCAGTCACGGCCAGAACTCCCAGATCCTCAGTCACGGCCAGAGCTGCCAGAGTTGCCGCCGCCGCCAGAGCTGCCAGAGTCGCCGCCGCCGACAGAGCTGCCAGAGTAGCCGCCGCCGCCAGAGCTGCCAGAGTCACCGCCGCCGCCGGAGCTGCCAGAGCCGCCACCGGAGGTGCCAGAGTCGCCGCCAGAGCTGCCAGAGTCGCCGCCAGAGCTGCCAGAGCCGCCGCCGCCAGACAGAGTCTGCCGTCAGAGTCGCCGCCGCCGCCAGAGTCGCCGCCGCCGCCAGAGCTGCCAGAGTAGCCGCCGCCGCCAGAGCCGCCGCCAGAGCTGCCAGAGTCACCGCCGCCGCCGGAGCTGCCAGAGCCGCCGCCGGAGGTGCCAGAGTCGCCGCCAGAGCTGCCAGAGCCGCCGCCAGAGTCGTCGCCGCCGCCGCCAGACAGAGTCTGCCGTCAGAGTCGCCGCCGCCGCCAGAGTCTGCCGCCAGAGTCGCCGCCGCCGCCAGAGCCGCCGCCTGAGTCGCCGCCGCCGCCCGCCAGAGTCGCCGTAGCATACGCGTGCGGTTGACGCAGAAGTATAAATCGGCCTTTAGCCTGACTTTTGTCCACTCCGGCGCCTTAAGGCCGATTTATACTTCTGCGTCAAGCGCACGCGTATGCTACGGCGCAGCCTACATGTGGATGCATAGCCCCTCGCCGTGGCCATCGGCGTCGTTGACGCACACCTGTTAAAAAATGTAACGCATACGCATAGCGCAAGCTCTGTGATTGGTTGGCTTGGTAGCGCTGACGAGTGTGGGCAGAGGTGAGAGTCGCGCGCCCGATGCAGCGAGTGTTTACAAGTGTGGAGTCCCGTGAAGGAGCTCCGGATGGAGACTGTTGTTTTGTGTTTACCTCATGATTAAAGTTGTTGCACGTCCGGCAGTTCCCGCCTCAAAATGAGCGAATTTGAGCCACTTGTACATTAAGGAAGTGTTCAGAAAACTCGACACAGAAAAACATAAACACCTACTGCCAGCGTTTCGGAAGTGTTATTGCAGGGAGACAGAAACAACGCGCAGAAGTATAAATGCACAGCTACGCACGAGGCTTGCGCCGTGGGTTACGCCGATCACTTGATGCAGAAGTATAAACCAGGCTTTATAGTAGTCACGTTGGACGCTGTTGAATCATAACAATCTACGGTGCTTTGATTGGATGTTGTGCCGAATGCGCGCATTCTCTCTGTCACACACACACACACACACAAACAGAGAGAGAGCGGGCAGAGCGGTCCGTGTCAACATGCTTTTTATCTTTGGGCTTTTTATGGGAAGCAGCAAGTCTTCACAAGTCAATGGGCGCAAGTCCAAGTGAAAGTCACGAGTCATTTATGTTCAAGTCCAAGTCGAGTTGCAAGTCTTTTCATATTTTGTCAAGTCGAGTCTAAACTCATCAAATTCATGACTCGAGTCCAAGTCACATGACTTGAGTCCACACCTCTGGTTTGGACTGTGGGGGAAACCGGAGCACCCAGAGGAAACCCACGCCAACACGGGGAGAACATGCAAACTCCACACAGAAACACAAACTGACCCAGCCGAGGCTTGAACCAACGACCTTCTTGCTGTGAGGCCACAGTGCTAACCACCGTGTCGCCCTCATCTTTACTGTCACTCTCTATCAATTCAACCTGTCCTTGCTGAAGAAAAGTCCAGTCTTTCTGACCTCAAATATTCATTGATCTCTGACTGGAGAATAATGTGAGCTCTATTTCAGGGCTTTATAATCTCAGTAAATCACTGACCCGCAGCTCCGACACATGATCTTAATCTTGAAGGTGTTTCAGGTCTTGTGTTTTCAGAAAGTGGGCTAAAGGCGCCCTGGGCTTCCCTGCGCTCTAAATACACCAAACTCAGTGCTGCTGAGAATCGTCCCGCTTTATTCTCCCAGAAATGACACTGTTTTCTGTTCTTCACAAGCTGAGCAAACCAGAAAATCACAGAGTAAACCAGAGCTCGTCCCACGACACACACACACACACACCCATGCACTGAGAGCAAACGCAAAAAGAGTTGATTTGGGAGTTATTAAGGAGGCCTATTATGCAAAAATCTCTTTAAAAAGATGTTTAAACACAATTATGTGTCAGCGGTGTGTGAATATCTCCAGCATCTAATGATAAACATGAATTAATTGTATTTTTTATTATCAGACTTGATTGCAGAAACACTTTGATTGACATTCTCCCTTTGTACGTGTCACCAGACGGGGAAATCCCCGCCTACTAGTGCCCATCTCTCCATCTCATTAGCATAAACAGCAGCCCTGAGTGACAAGCAGCCGTCTGTCCATTAGCCATGAGAGTGTTTGAGCTGCTGAAGATAATGTCAGCATAGACTAAGAGGATTATAGATGTGGAGTTTTAGATGAAGCACAAATGAACAGTGACAGGAGCGACATAGACTGACAGAAGCATGAAGCACACACTCACACTGAAGCACACATGCACACCTGACCAGCACTGACAACACAGCTAGCGCTGTTTTACATCTGTCACTATGCTTATGCACAGGTGCCTGTAGCTCCGCCCTCTCCTGAAAAGAGCACAATCTCATTTGAATTTAAAGCAACAATCACCAAAATGTCTCAATTAGGATCGAAGCCTAAAAGGGTCAGTTTCAGAGAGTTAGAGAACATTATTGGAGATATTTTGAGCTGAAACTTTACTACACACTCTAGAGACAACAGAGATGCATTTCACATCTCATAAAAAGGAGCAGAAAAGGTCATCTTTAAATATGTCTGTGTGGAGACTCCTTATGGCTATAGAAAGTAAACATGACACCATGTTTCCTTCTAAAGATGCAAATTAGATTTGTGCACAAAACTAGAATATCAATTTAAAGGGCTCCAATGTCTTTTTACAAGATGTGAAATAAGTCTTTTGTGTCTCCAGAGTTTGTCTGTGAGGTTTCAGCTCAAAATACCAATCAGATCACTTACTACACTCTCCGGCCACTTTATTAGGTACACCGGTCCAACTGCTCGTTAACACAAATTTCTAATCAGCCAATCTCATGGCAGCAACTCAATGCATTTAGACATCTAGACATGGTCAAGACGATCTGTTGCAGTTCAAACGGAGCATCAGAATGGGGAAGAAAGGAGATCTGACTTTGAACGTGGCATGGATGTTGGTGCCAGACGGGCTGGTCTGAGTATTTCAGAAACTGCTGATCTACTGGGATTTTCACGCACAACCATCTCTTGGGTTTACAGAGAATGGTCTGAACAAGAGGAAATATCCAGTGAGCGGCAGTTCTGTGAACACGCAAATGCCTTGTTGATGCCAGAGGTCAGAGGAGAATGGCCAGACTGGTTCCAGCTGATAGAAAGGCAACAGTAACTCAAATAAGCACTCGTTACAACCGAGGTCTGCAGAAGAGCATCTCTGAACACACAACACGTCCAACCTTGAGGCAGATGGGCTACAGCAGCAGAAGACCACACCGGGTGCCACTCCTGTCAGCTAAGAACAGGAAACTGAGGCTACAATTCACACAGGCTCACCAAAACTGGACAAGAGAAGATTGGAGAAACGTTGCCTGGTCTGATGAGTCTCCATTTCTGCTTCCACATTCGGATGGTCGGGTCAGAATTTGGCATCAACAACATGAAAGCATGGATCCATCCTGCCTTGTATCAACAGTTCAGGCTGCTGGTGGTGGTGTTATAGTGTGGGGGAGATTTTCTTGGCACACTTTGGGTCCATTAGTACCAATTGAGCATCGTTTCAACGCCACAGCCTACCTGAGTACTGTTGCTGACCATGTCCATCCCTTTATGACCACAGTGTCTCCATCTTCTGATGGCTACTTCCAGCAGGATAACGCACCATGTCATAAAGTGCCAATCATCTCAGACTGGTTTCTTGAACATGACAATGAGTTCACTGTACTCAAATGGCCTCCACAGTCACCAGAGCTCAATCCAATAGAACACCTTTGGGATGGGCTGGAACGGGAGATTGGCATCATGGATGTGCAGCCGACAAATCTGCGGTAATAGTAAGGTGTACCCAATAAAGTGGCCGGTGAGTGTATATCCTGTTGTGCGAAGATAAAATGGACAAAGAGTGTTTTCTACAGGTGGTTTGTCAAGCCCACTCACCTGTGTGAGGCACACTCAGAATTACAACGTTTTTTATAGATATAGAGTGATTGCAAGAAGATTTCTTGTGCAAATGTGGAACAAATGTCCAAGGGTTAAAGTGTCAGAGATTTAAAAAAAAGAGAGTGTTTTCTACAGGTGGTTTGTCAAGCCCACTCACCTGTGTGAGGCACACTCAGAATTGCACAATGCTCCTATAGAGTTATTATGGGAAAGTGTCTGGTGTAAATGTGCAAAACTGGTGCAAATGTCCGGGAAAGCGTCAAGAAAGATAAAAGAGTGTGTTTTCTCTACTGGTGGTTTCTCTACTGGCCCACTCACCTGTGTGACGCACACTCAGAAATATACAATGCACTGAGATATTGAATGATGGCAAGTAAATGTCTGGTGCAAACTGTTATCTGAAGGAGAGATGAAAGAGTGTGTTTTCTACAGGAGGTTTGTCATAAGGTCTGGATGAGCAGTATTGGTGAAATAGCGAGTAACATCTGAAAGCTTGAAGATTTGATGGCCGTCCTGCAGTATAAATGCGTTTGTCTGAGCCGATGCACACACACAGCATTAACATCAGACGCTAGAAGCACATCACTGACAGCCAGGAGTCTGGAAAAGGTCACGCATTTTCACTTGAATATCGTCTGCAGCTCTTAACAGCAGGTTTAATGAGAGCGGACAGCAGAGAGAGAAATACGCTGATCATGATGCAACTGTTGCCTTTAGAGAGACCTGCTAACACACACACACACACACACACACACACACTGTTCTGTGCTGATGTCGATTTCAGCGTTCGTTTCTGTTCCTGTGCATGAGATTAAAGCACATTCACAGTCAAATTCAGGTCAGATTTGTTGATATGTACATTTAATGCTTCCATGTTTGTCCTTGCAGCTCCATGTAGAGTTACAGCGCCATCTAGTGTTTGTTTATGAATGGCTCTTAATGCGTTACATTTTATTAAGCAGTATTATTATAGGGCTAATAATTCTGACTTCAGCTATATATATATATATAACCATGAACTGTCACATAATTACTTAAGTTATGCAATGCAAAGCAGCCTTTACCTCCTAAATAAATCACACTTCATCCCTGAGAATTATCAGTGTCCTGTAACGGCATGACTTCTGCACCTGTGTGTGACTGTCATGAGAGTGTGTGTGTGCGTGCGTGTGTGAGAGAGAGAGAGAGAGAAAGAGTGTCTCTTTAATCTTAATGGTTCTATGTGTGTGCGTGCTTGTGAGCATGAGTGCGTGCATACATGTGTGTGTCTGTGTGTGTGTGTTTCCTCCACCCACCGCAGCTCTTCTCACTCCTCTGTTCTCTCTCTCTGCTCCTCCAGCTCTGCTCTTCTGCTCCTGCAGGTAAGCCCAGGGGTCACACAGAGGTCACATGGGGTCAAAGGAGACGTCCAGCAGCAGGACGGGTCTCTGTGCTTCTAATGTGTGTGTGTGTGTGTGTGTGTGTGTGTGTGTGTGTGTGTGTGTGTGTGTGTGTGTGTGTGTGTGTGTGTGTGTGTGTGTGTGTGTGTGTGTGTGTGTGATTCCCCTGCAATCTGAAGGATATTTCAGACTCTTATTGTTCAGACAGAGAAAAAAACAGACAGTTGTACAATAATAACTAGTGTGAACTATACATATTGTTTTTGCTGTTGTTTTTACATTTAATGGCTGTAATTAAAACTGTATTTAACATATTTTTCCAAAAACCACACTGTTCTAGTTGTCTGTGGTATCCACTGTTGTTTTGGTATCAAATATTTCTTCATATTTATGTATTTTAATATATTTTGTACTGGTTTTAATGCTTAAGTACAGTTGAAGTCCCTTTAAAAAAATTTCTTTTTTAAATATTTCCCAAATGATGTTTAACAGAGCAAGGAAATTTTCACAGTATGTCTGATAATATTTTTTCTTCTGGAGAAAGTCTTACTTGTTTTACTTCGGCTAGAATAAAAGCAGTTTTTAATTTTTTAAGAATCATTTTAAGGTCAATATTATTAGCCCCTTTAAGCTATATATTTTTCTCGATAGTCTACAGAACAAACCATCATTATACAATAACTTGCCTAATTACCCTAACCTGCCTAGTTAACCTAATTAACCTAGTTAAGCCTTTAAATGTCACTTTAAGCTGTATAGAAGTGTCTTGAAGAATATCTAGTCTAATATTATTCACTGTCATCATGGCAAAGATAAAATAAATCAGTTATTAGAGATGAGTTATTAAAACTATTATGATTAGAAATGTGTTGAAAAATGTTCTCTCCGTTAAACAGAAATTGGGGGGAAAAAAAACAGGGGGGCTAATAATTCAGGGGGGTTAATAGTTCTGACTTCAACTGTATATATAAAGTGAGGACCGGGGGGGTTCGCAGACGTCACCCTCATTATTCTGCCGCCCAAGGTTGCCTCTATGGACTCGCCAGCCCTGATAACACTGTTGAGAACCGGGTACGGTGTACTATGGCAGTGGTTCTCAAAGTGGGGATCGGGACCCCCCGAGGGGTCGCAGGACAATGAAGTGTGGGGGGGGGGGGGGCTTCGCCTGGTGATTTCTAAAAATCTATTTATTTTTATTAAACCATAAGAATTACCATAGTTTATCCATAACCTACAGAAGAGAAAAAAATTGTCGTTTTTCATAGTTACTATATACTATATACAGTTGCAATCAGAATTATTGAACCCCCTTTGAATTTTTTTTCTTTTTTAAATATTTCCCAAATGATGTTTAACAGAGCAAGGAAATGTTCACAGTATGTCTGATAATATTTTTTCTTCTGAAGAAAGTCTTATTTGTTTTATTTCGGCTAGAATAAAAGCAGTTATTAATTTTTTAAAACCCATTTTAAGGTCAATATTATTAGCCCCTTTAAGCTATATATTTTTTTGATAGTCTACAGAACAAACCATCATTATACAATAACTTGCCTAATTCCCCTAACCTGCCTAGTTAACCTTATTAACCTAGTGAAGCCTTTAAATGTCACTTTAAGCTGTATAGAAGTGTCTTGAAGAATATCTAGTCTAATATTATTTACTGTCATCATGACAAAGAGAAAATAAATCAGTTATTAGAGATGAGTTATTAAACTATTATGCTAATAATTCAGGGGGGCTAATAATTCTGACTTCAACTGTATAAGTCTCTATACTGTAGGTCATTTATTTTTAGCTTCAGCTCATGAAAATGCACAATACTATTTAGCTGAAATGTTATACTTTTGTTATCATTGTAATTTAAACATTAATGTGTTTCTTTGCTATTGCTGACTATAGTATTGTGTATTTATATTTGTATGGTACATTGACATTTTTTTAGTGTCTATTGTAAAGTGATTTTAAGTTTGCAGAATCACTATATTATTATTATTATTATTATTATTATTATTATTATTATACTATAATAAGGTCTTGGTTGATCTGTAAAATCTGTAAAACGTTTAATGCTATTGGAAATGTTGAGTATATCTTTTTTTTCACATGCATGAAGTTTAAACATGGGAATATATTACAGCATTTGTATCACCTATGCTTAAAACTGTACACGAGAATTACAAAACTAATTAAACAGACAATGATATACGTTTACACACTTAATTTAAAGAAACACAGTTTTTACTAGTTCAAATAAAGTCTTAACTTTAACAACTTGTTGTAAAATTACAGTGTTTATATCATATCAAATGTTTTTCAGTCTCATACAGTTTTATGGCACCAAAAATCTGTAAAAACAGGTGCAACTGTACACTGTGAAAAAATACATGATCAATTAGTCCTGACAGCATATGTTTTACGGTCATTGTAACTTATAAAATTAAGTAAGAACATGATTAACTTAGTTTAATAAGTTACGCAAGCTGTGGTAAGTCAGTTACACATAATATAAGTTCAATGGACTTTAAGTTTAAGGCAACCAGGATTTTTTTTTTTTTTACAGTGAAGAATTGTCTATTTAGGGGGGCTTATTGTATTTTATTTATTTGTATTATTATTTAAAAAAAAAAAATCTGTTCTGGCTCCCAGATCACCAGTTAACTATATGCATACAACAACATATTAAAGCAATGTTATTGTAAAGGATGATTATTAAACTATATTAACAAAAATAACAGCAGGCAAAAGAAAGCGGGTAAAAAACATTCTGTGCCACAACCGAAATCTCCCCGCATTTGGTGGGTTGTTAATGTAAAGCCCTGTGTGTATATATTAGGGGTGTAACGGTTCACAAAAATCACGGTTCGGTTCGGTTCGATACGACACAGTGGTGTCACGGTTCAGTATGTTTTCGATACAGCAAAAAAAAAAAAAAAAAAGAAAAAAGCCAGAGGATTTCTCTGATTGAAATCTTTTTATTGTATGAAAACTAACATCATAAAAGCATGATCTCTCTTCTTTTTTTTTTACTTTGAACTAGGGATGTCAGTTTCTACAAAATCCTGTGATCAATGATCATTTAAATTAACGATCAATTAATCTATTAATCACTCATTCTTATAAACGATCCGTTTAAGTCTAGGCTACCAGCCTGTGTTGAGGCTACTGATGAATGAGCCGAATATGCAATGCATTATGATTCTTGCTTAACCGTCACAATGAAAAAATCCCAAACTAGGCTACAGGCTGAGTAGCCACGTCAGAGGTGAATGCGGCACACGCTTCTGTTAAAGCTTCCGTGAAGAACGAAAGCGAAAGCAACTACTAAACACTGTTATGCCATAAAATTATTTCATTTTTAACAATCAATTAAATTACACAGCGGTTTTATATCAAAAGTTGATAATAATATAAAATATACTACATTTTGATGGTAAACTAATGATTTAAACGACGGCTGTTATTTCTTAACAAATATGAAACAACACATAGCAGGATATAAAGCATATAAAGGACTATTATATTTAGCAAAATGCTGCTCTTTTTATCTTTGTATTTTTTTATCATTTTATTTTTGTTATTTTTAATATTTTTTGTCTTGATAATTAAAGCTGTCGACAAATTCCTGCTTGACATTTTAGAAAATATTTTGCGTAGCTACCCAGTATATATTAAAGATCACAGAGAACAAAAACAAACAAACACAAAAACATGTTACATGGCCCCATAAATGACCAACTTATATTTAACTGAATCGTATAAATGATGAAAATTGCTCATTTTATTTCTATAAAACATTTGTTATTTTTTTGAGTAAAAACAATATCGACATTTGAGAATCATTTTATTAATTCATTCATTCCTTTGACTTGTTTATTGGCGCATATATAGGCTATAATTTAAATCAAACAACAGTAAATTGGACCTCTGCAATGCCACTAAGCTTTCAAACAAAAGTCCAAAAAATTAAAGAAAGATTGGACTTTATCCGGTGACGGCCGACACTGAGCTCAGTAAAATGTTTTTTGATAAGTTATTAATAATCTGTTCAATAATTCGTTAAAGCCAAAATGAATGGTAATTTAATATATGCTATTTAAAAAAAAATTATAGCCTACATAATAAATATAGGCCTAACATATTTTTAAATTAAATAAAATAGGCTAGTCTATTTTCTGAAAAATGCGCCTGTCTGTGTTTATCATTCCATCAAATTAATTTGATCGCAACACCTGTTATGCCAGAACAGAACATTTGAGCTGGTTTCAGTTCTTTTCATTTTCTTTTTTCTGTGGTTTCATTTTTACAAATAATTTTATTTAATTTGTTTGTTAATTAAATTTTGTTATTTAGCCTATTTTTTATGCAACAAAGTTGCAAATTAATTTGCTAAGAGATGTGGCTGTGTATGGTAGGCCCAGCGCGCGTGAACTGCTGCAGAGAGAAAGAGCGCAATGGAAATAGGCTATTTAAATTTTCGCATGCTGATTTATGTGAAATTGCGAATACATGACTATAATCGCATTGCAATTTTAAAAATTATTGTATTTTTTCCATTAGGAGGGAAAGTCTATTTCAATTCATGCTAAAGACATGTGGTGCTGAAGTCTGAAAGTGCCGGTCGTGTTGATGTGAACAGCTGAAGCTGTCAAATAATTTTTAGTTTATTTATTATTAATAATGATGATTAAAAATAATAATGCTATTCATTTTATTCAATTATGTAATTAAAACATGTAATATATCTACATTAATGCGAAACAAGCTAAATATCGTCTTTAAAGTCGTCATAGGTCTCAGCTCTCTGCAATATCTTTGCCTATATCCTCCTCAATACACGATATCCTCCATTAAATTAAGTAATTTGACCACAATGTTGCACTGAACATGTTCCCAGACTGAAAGTGATTGATGATGAGAAAACTCAGAAACCTGTGAGAGCGGAGATGTTCACCGCATATAGCCGTGACGAGCGGCTTTATTAAATGAAAGCATATTTGTGCCAGTCTGTCAAGAATGCTTAAAAGACCTTAATATTTTAGAGTAATAGTTAAAGTTTGCATCACCAATAATTGATCTTACCCACGCGTGACCCACTTATACTTAAATATCATGCGACCTATTTTTTGATTACCTGACTTAACGGCAGCACATGTGGGTATAAATGGGGTATTATATTTGCACTACGCTTTATGTAAGCTTGTCAATTTAACTAAATTTATTGCTGTTTGAATACAGTATATCATTATAGATGAGTAGTGAATTTGCAGTAATCTCTCAGACGTAATAAACTCAGACAAGTTCTGAAACTCTCACTTAAAACATCTCTGATTGTGAACAATAAACGGTCAAATTAAATGGTTAAAATAAAGGAGAAGCAGATCCGTTTGACTGTACAAGGGAAATACCATCACACTGCCGGTGCTAAATCATTTGCCGTCGGTACGCAGAGGGGTGATCTGCTGTCAGGCTGCAGGTGGGAGAGACTGCTGTATGAGGACTGGGCCGCCTGTCAGTGCTCTGAGGCGGGGGAGGGGCCGGCGGCATCACCCGCAGCTCGTTGAGAAGAGTAGGAACGGTACAGTAATGGACAAATGACAGTCTATAAAAATCTCCAGTAACACACAAAAAAGTCGCTAGATTTGTCGCTTTTTTGAAAATTTGTCGCTAGGGGGGTCTGAAAAGTCACTAAGTTGGCAACACTGGCGCGAACTGAAGAGCGGGGAGCGGGAGGGGTGAGAGATTTGTGGAGAAGAGGCGCGCGACTGGAAGAGCACAAGCACCAGGTTTCAGCCCGGACTGTACCAAAATGCTCAGGAGCGGGGGGCGGATGGGGGGGGGATTCCGGGAGTTTACCGGGAGACAGAACAATACGGGAGACGGGTCTGAAATACAGGAGACTCCCGGGAAAAACGGGAGTGTTGGCAGGTATGCGGGGAAGGCAGATGTTGCCTGTCACGTCATGGGATGCCTTGTTGAGCAATGTTGCACTGAAAACATTATGTTCTGTACACTTATTCTCTTTTATCTTTTTAGATATTAGTCTGAATCGTTCGGTTCGTAATGTGTACCGAACCGAAAGCCTCGTACCGAACGGTTTGATACGAATACGCGTATCGTTACACCCTTAGTATATATATATATATATATATATATATATATATATATATATATATATATATATATATATATATATATATAGTTTTTTTATTAAAATTGAAAACAAAATAAATGTAATTAATAATAATAATTCCTTACGTTTTTATAGCACTTTTCTGGACACAAAGAGCTTTACACATTGGGGGGAATCTCCTCATCCACCACCAGTGTGCAGCATCCACCTGGATGACATGACGGCAGCCATATTGTGCCAGAACGCACACCATACACCAGCTGATTGGTGGAGAGGAGACGTTGGCTGTTTCTCAATATGCGTTCTTCAGCGATCTTGCGTCCTTGTGTTACGTCATCATCAACTGCCAAAGTTGAGTTCTAATACTCAAGACCGCAAGAACAGAGGACGCATGAAACTTCCCGGATGTGTTCTTGATATCGAGGATGCGTGGATAAAGTCTTGAGCACTGAACTTGCTCTAGAGCTCCCAGAAGTCATTGCGACTGGAGGTGGGAAGCATAGCATTTTATATAGGCTGTGTCCGAAACCGCCTACTACTTAGTAGGTACTGCATTTGAATTTAAACGTACTACTCGGCCGTTAGAAAAGTACGTTCTATACAGTATGAATGTAAGAAGTATGAATGGAATTCGGACATACTACATCTGCCATTTTGTCATGGTCACATGACCTACCTGCGTCAGTTGCGTCGCTTCATTCCCATTCATGAATTCTCTCGCGAGGCATCATGAGATAGCGCAGCGTGCATGGGATGCGCACTTCAGAATCTCGCCGGAAGTAGTAAGTTATCCGGGTACTTCTCGCATACTGATTTTCGAATTCTATGAATTCTGACATACTACTCGGCTCACATACTGATTTTATAGTGCTGTATAGTATGGAAGTATGCGGTTTCGGATGCAGCCATTGGTTTATTATTAATGTTCAGAGATATAACTTATTTGTCTCAGGAGTTTCCCTAAATGAAATTGTGAATAATGAAAATCTTAATAGAGGAATAAACACATTAAGAGAGTTTATTTGCTGATATTGTGAAATGGGGAAAAACAATAAATCGCTGTATGAATGCTGTAATGTTTAAATAACTTACCATTAAAAACGTGTGAAGGTCACGTGACCATCAGGAAGAACACAACATCTCATTTCTCACAGGACGCGTTCTCTGTTCTCGCAGTCTCCCCAGTTCGGTCTTCCGTTCTCTGTGTTCTTGGAATTGAGAAACAGCCAGAGTTATGAAGCCAGTTATGATATGGGGATGGTTAGGAGGCCATAATGGACAGAGGCCAGTGGGTAGATTTGGCCAGGATGCCGGGGTTAAACCCCTACTCTTTTTTGAAGGACATCCTGGGATTTTTCATGACCACAGAGAGTCCTCGGTTTAACGTCTCATCCAAAAGACAGTGCTCACTGAGCAGTATAGAGTCCCCTTCACTATACTGGGGCATTAGGACCCACACAGACCACAGGTCTGATCTCACTAACACCACTTCCGGCAGCAGCTGAGTTTTCCAATGTGGTCTCCCATCCAGGTACTGACTGGGTGCAGCCCTGCTTAGCTTCAGTGGGCGACCATGTGAGAGTTGCAGAGAGCTAGCTGCCGGCAATTTAATTAAATTTAATTTAATTTAATTATATTAAAAATGAAAAAAATTATTACATTTAATTTAAAATAATGAAATAGTAAAAAGAACACTTAAATAACTTAAAAAATGTCATTATATCAGAAACTAAATTAAATAAATAAAAATAAGTTAAATTAAAATAACGCAAAATAGAACAATAAAATAAAATAAAATATTTAATAAAAAGTAAAAAAAAATGTAAATAATAAAATAAATAAAAACAATAATACATTAAATTAAATAGAATACAAAACAAATCAATTAAATTAATTAAAATAAAATAAAAAAATTCTGCATTTCCACATTGTTACAGTGGAAGATCTCTATACTATGGTATGTTTGCAGCCAAAAACCTCTGAAAAACACACCTTTTCTATGTCTTTATGAGGTGAGCAATGGACGAAAGCAGCTTCGAGACGTTCGACGAAGAGCTGAAAAAACCCCTGCAGGAAAATCCTCCTCAGAAACCCGTCAGACAAACACGAGCAGGTAATCACAAATAATACAACAATGTTTACTCTTTACTTCTCATTCAAGCACAGATATAAAGCCTCCAGGGTACAGAGCTCTTTCTAAATTCAGATCGAGGCATCTGGACTATTTTGTGCCGTTAAAGTGAACAGAGAGGCTAATAATACTCACAATAACCTTTACAGCAACACGACACCGCACAAAACACAAACGTACAACAGCTCTCTCTGAAGCTGTATAGACTCTGTCAACTCACTCCTTTCATGACTGGGATTGCACTTGTTAAATGATTACACTTAAGAAATCTTATATAGGGGCGTCACGGTGGCTCAGTGGTCGCCTCACAGCAAGAAGGTCGCTGGGTCAAGCTTCGGCTAGGTCAGTTGGCGTTTCTGTGTGGAGTTTGCATGTTCTCCCCGTGTTGGCGTGGGTTTCCTCCAGGTGCTCCGGTTTCCCCCACAGTCCAAACACATGCGCTATAGGGGAATTGATGAACTAAATTGGTCGTAGTGTATGAGTATGTGTGTGAATGAGTGTGTATGGGTGTTTCCCAGTACTGGGTTGCAGCTAGAAGGGCATCCGCTGCATAAAACATTTGCTGGAATAATTGGTGGTTCATTCCACTGTGGTGACCTCTGAAATAGAGACTAAGCCAAGGAAAATGAATAAATGAATCTTATTTACTGTACAGTATATAGATGTTGAGATGTCATCATCATGGTTGTATTATTATTATCACAGGAATATCTTTTCACTCCCTTAACTTTTACTTATTTATTTACTGTTAATTTGTTTAGTTATTTATTTATATTTATTTTTTGTATAGTTACGAAATTTATATTACAACTAATTATAACAACTAAACATAAAAATATATGATTGCTTTGACTGGTGTATATCTCCTATTTGTTATTTAATTATTTTATTTATGTTTTTATTTATTTATTTATTTTTATATTTACTTATGAACTCGCTTGTTTCATGATTAAAAGCTCATTTTAATTGCACATTAGATTATTGCACTTGGTAAATCTTAAATATATATTAGCAGGTCCTTAAAGGTACATATTAATACCGAAAAAGCAGAGATGTATAAAGTACTAGAGACCCAGACTTAAGTAAAAGTACAAGTGCTCTATCAAAAAAGTGACTTGAGTAGAAGTTGAAGTGCTCTTTAAGCACAATACTTAAGTGGAGGTACTAAAGTATTCAACATTTTTTGTACTTAAGTATTGCAAGTAGTTTATTTAAAAATGTACTACTTAAGTACTGAAAGTAAAAGTACAAGTATTGCGTTATGTAGTTATTTTTTAAAAAACATTCAAAAGACACATTGTTTTGTTTATTTTAAATATTTTTTTGGGGGCACAGGATTAAGCAGAACAAAAAGAACCATGGTTTACGATTTATAAAATAAATAAATAAATAAATAAATAAATAAATAAATAAATATATATATGATGGGTCAAAAACAGCATTCAGCGTGACACCCTTTATGATTAACGTTAACGTTATGTGAACATTGCAGCATGATATGAACCGCGGGTAGCTAACGGTAGTTAACTTATCTAGCTCTTATGGATAGCTCAAACTGCTGTTTTGTGTATTATATTATCTTTAACTTGACATGTTTCTTCAAATCCGACGGTAGAGTATGCACTTCATTCTTTCACTCCGACAAATGCAAACATTGGCTCTAAATAGGGTCACGGGTGGTCTTTTTCCTCATCACCACAAACAGCTGAAAGTGAAGGAGTTGAAGGTGGAATTTCTGGGTTTTCCATGTCTAAAACAAACTAAAGTGCTCTCAATGCAGGCAGGCAGCACTGTCTTCTTTGATCGTCTGATCAATGAATGATTGATTCGTAACATTTTTATAATTGTAACGAGTAACTATGCAACACATTAAAAATCTACTGGAGTAAAAGTATTAAGCTCATCGAAAATATGTACTGAAGTAAAAGTAGAAGTAGGAGAAGAAAACAATAGTCCAGTAGAGTACAGATACAGCCTTTTAGTACTTAAGTACAGTAGTGAAGTAGTTCTACTTCGTTGCTATACATCTCTGCTAAAAAGTACAAATGTGTACCTCAAAGTACCTTAAAGGTACAAAAGTGAACCTTAAAAATTACAAAAGTGTGCCCTAAAGGTACTAATGTTCACCTGTATGGTACAAAAGTGTACTTTTTGAAAAGGTACCACCCCAGTGACAGATTTTGTATGTTTATTTTCTAAAAGTGTACTTTGATAATCAAACTATGATTGCTTTCACTGGTAAATATCTTCCATCTATTCATCAATTCATTCATTCATTCATTTTTATATTTATGGTTGGAACATGGGTTGGTATATGTAAGTGATTTATTTGATTCATCTTTAAGGATCTATTCATATGAATCATTTTTATCTAAGTTCAATTTTCCTGTTAAATTTAAAGAATTTTCGAAAGTGATCAAAGCTATCCCCTCTGGACTTGTTCATTTAATGTGCAGTCATTTGACCTATTATAAGATAGAAAATAAAGAATGTAGTTTCCTGATAAATGGTAAAAATATATTTGACAAAAAATGCACTAATAAAGACATAAGGCAAGTATTTCATGATAAAAATAGAGTTATTCCAAGAGGGAAATTTTATTGGAATTCTTTATTATGGGAAGTTAATTGGAGAAAAGCATGGCTGCTACCATACAAATTTTGCATTTCAAATAAAGTAAGAGAAACTCATTTAAAGATTTTACATAAAGTATACCCAACCAACATGTTACTTTCCACATTTTTAGAAATCGAGAAAGAATGTTCATTTTGTAAAAACAGTGAGGAATCATTATGTCACTTATTTGTTGATTGTCAGATTGTGCAATTACTGTTTTTCTGATTATTCTACTAAAAATAATATGTTGATGACATTGAATGCAAAAGAAATTATTTGTTATTTTGAAAATGGTGATAAACAAATTAACAATTTTGTTAATTTTATTATTTTAAATGGAAAATTCTTTATCCACAAATGTAGACTTTTTAAAATCTCCTCCATTATACAAGGTTTTTGTTAACGAATTTATTCTGTTAATGAAGTCTCTCAAAACTGTACAAAATGTAAAAGCTCAGTCTATTGTAAGCTATTATGAATCTGTTTTTGGCGTCTTGTGAATGTCTTCCATGTGTTTTTTATTTATTTATTTTATTTTTTTTTTTTTATTTATTAATTTTTTATTTCAATTATCTTTGGAATTTTTATTTGTTGCCTGTTTTTGCTGTATTTGTAAATTACTAATGCATAATAAAAAAAATAAATAAATAAAAATTATATTTGAACTTGTTCATTTCATTATTAAAAGTCATTTTAATTGCACTTACATATACATATTTAAGATTTACTGAGATGCATTTAATAATAATGTCATTAATATTGTTACATACAGTTGAAGTCAGAATTATTCGCCCCCCTGTTTATTTTTTCCCCAATTTCTGTTTAACAGAGAGCAGATTTCTTCAACACATTTCTAATCATAATAGTTTTAATAACTCATCTCTAATAACTGATTTATTTTATCTTTGCCATGATGACAGTACATAATATTAGACTAGATATTCTTCAAGACACTTCCATACAGCTTAAAGTGACATTTAAAGGCTTAACTAGGGTAATTAGGTTAACTAGGCAGGTTAGGGGAATTAGGCAAGTTATTATATAATGATGGTTTGTTCTGTAGACTATTGAAAAAATATATAGCTTAAAGGGGCTAATAATTTTAACCTAAAATGGTTCTTAAAAAATTTAAAACTGCTTTAATTCTAGCTGAAATAAGGCAAATAAGACTTTTTCAGAAAGAAAAAAATATTATCAGACATACTGTGAAAATTTCCTTGCTCTGTTAAACATCATTTGGGAAATATTTAAAAAAGAAAAAAAAATTCAAAGGGGGGCTAATAATTCTGACTTCAACTGTATATAATCATAGGGATGTGTTTTGCTCCCTTTACTTTCACTTAGTTATTTACTTTGAATTAATTAATTAATTTATATTTATTTCTTTAATTATGATTGCTTTGATTGGTAAATATCTCCCATTTTTATTTAATTATTTATTTATGAACTCACTTGTTCCATGATTAAAAGCTCATTTTAATTGCACTTATTAAATTATTGCACTTGGTAAATATTAAATATATGCATTTAAGATGCTTGTATTTATCTATGTTATCATCATGGCTAGATATATTATCATCCTTTTACGTTTACTTATTTAATTCATTTTAATATATTAGTTTATTAATGAATGCATGAATTAATGAACTAATTAATATTTATTTCTATAATTAAACATTAAACATACTGTGATAATCAAATTTGAACCATGATAGCTTTGATTGGTGAACATTTCCCATATGTTGTTCATCAAATTAATATTTTCTTTCATTTATTCATTCATTAATTTATTTTTATATTTATGAACTTGTTCATTTCATGATCAAAAGCCATTTTAATTGCACTTACATATACATATTTAAGATTTACTGAGATGCATTTAATAATATTGTTACATACAGTTAAGGTCAGAATTATTAGCCCCCCTGAATTATTCGCGCCCCTGTTTATTTTTTCCCTAATTTCTGTTTAACAGAGAGCAGATTTCTTCAACACATTTCTAATCATAATAGTTTTAATAACTCATCTCTAATAACTGATTTATTTTATCTTTGCCATGATGACAGTAAATAATATTAGACTAGATATTCTTCAAGACACTTCTATACAGCTTAAAGTGACATTTAAAGGCTTAACTAGGGTAATTAGGTTAACTAGGCAGGTTAGGGTAATTAGGCAAGTTACTGTATAACGATGGTTTGTTCTGTAGACTATCGAGAAAAAATATTGCTTAAAGGGGCTAATAATATTGACCTAAAATGTTTCTTAAAAAATTAAAAACTGCTTTAATTCTAGCTGAAATAAAACAAATAAGACTTTTTCAGAAAGAAAAAATATTATCAGACATACTGTGAAAATTTCCTTGCTCTGTTAAACATCATTTGGGAAATATTTTAAAAAGAAAAAAAAATTCAAAGGGGGGCGAATAATTCTGACTTCAACTGTATATAATCATAGGGATGTGTTTTGCTCCCTTTACTTTCACTTAGTTATTTACTTTGAATTAATTAATTAATTTATATTTATTTCTATAATTATGATTGCTTTGATTGGTAAATATCTCCCATTTTTATTTAATTATTTATTTATGAACTCACTTGTTCCATGATTAAAAGCTCATTTTAATTGCACTTATTAAATTATTGCACTTGGTAAATATTAAATATATACATTTAAGATGCTTGTATATATCTATGTTATCATCATGGCTAGATATATTATCATGCTTTTACATTTACTTATTTAATTCATTTTAATTAATTAGTTTATTAATGCAGTGTTTCTCAACTGGTGGGTCGCGACCCAAAAGTGGGTCGCGGGAACATTTTCAGTGGGTCGCGGAGTGTGTGGTCAAAAAACAACAAAAGTTTCATTTTTTAACTTATTTTGCTTATACCGGACTTTTATTTTGAAATGCGCGCGCGACAACCGTACCGACTACTTCCCGATAAACATTATGATGATCCGTGGATGAGCAATCCCTTTGGAATCGACGTGGAAAGCGTCACGTTGCCGAGCAACAAAGAGAATCAGCTTGTGGAGCCGTCATGTGATAAGACGCTGAAAAAGAAATTCAGTGAAGTAAAGCCTCTCCCAGTTTTGGTGCCGCAAAGTGCTTTCTGAGTATTCGTCCCTTGCCATTTGTGCGATCAAATCCATCCTACAATTCAGCACTACGTATTTGTGTGAAAGTGGCTTCTCTTCCTTGGTGCAGCTTAAGTCAAAGCAAAGGAACAGGTTGGACATAGAGCACGATCTTCGGGTCTACCATCACCCCAGACTTTAAAACTCTTATCAGGAGTAAAGCACATACTCAGTTATCTCATTAGCTTCCCAAATTACTGTTAAGTGAAACAGATGCTTATAATTGCTGTCATATTAGATGTAAAAATTGTTATGATTGTTTTAATAATTTTACTGTAATTTGCTGATTTGTTCTGTTCAACAGGATCAGTGTTAATGTTTTATTAACAGTTCAGTTTAGTTCATGGTAACTGAACCTTTTCTTACCCTTACTTTGTAATATTTCTATAATTTGATACATTTTGTTAAATGACAGCAATAAAATATTGTTTATTTGTAAATATTGGTGACTTGTGATTTATCTGTCACTATTTGTGTATGTTAACAAATAAATACAAATTAATTATAATTCCTAAAATTATATTATAGTTCCTAAAAGTTTGGGTCGCGGCTTGATGACCATGTAAAAATGTGGGTCCCATGGCCAAACCAGTTGAGAACCACTGTATTAATGAATGCATGAATGAATTAATATTTATTTCTATAATTAAACATACTGTGATAATCAAATTTGAACCATGATTGCTTTGATTGGTGAACGTTTCCCATATGTTGTTCATCAAATTAATATTTTCTTTCATTTATTCATTCATTAATTTATTTTTATATTTATGAACTTGTTCATTTCATGATCAAAAGTCATTTTAATTGCACTTACATATACATATTTAAGATTTACTGAGATGCATTTAATAAAAATGTCATCATCATTGTTACATATATAATCATAGGGATGTGTTTTGCTCCCTTTACTTTTACTTACTTATTTACTTTTAATTAATTAATCTATCTATATTCTATAATTAAATATTAAACACTCTAATAATCAAATTTGAACTCTATGATTGCTTTGATTTGTAAATATCTCCCATTATATGTAATTATTTGTGGTTATTTAGTTATTTATTTATGAACTTTAATTGCACTTACTATGTTATTGCACTTGGAAAATCTTAAATATTTAATATAATTATTTAAGACGCTTGTATTTATGTTATTATCATGGTTACATCTATTATCATATACATTTACTTTTACTTTATATATATATATATATATATATATACTCATATTTCTGTAATTAAACACTCTGATTATCGAATTTGAACTCCGTGATTGCTTTGATTGGTAATTATCTAACATTTGTTGTTAATATTTATTTATTTATTTATTTTGTATAGTTCAAAATGAATATTCAAGGAACAACTGAACAAACTAATATTCAATGTTGCACTCTATCATTGCTTTGGTGAATATTTCCCATTTGTTATTCATTTGTTTATTTTTATATTTATTTATAAAATTATGTTTTAATTGCACTTATTAAATGATTACATTTGGTAAATATTAAATATATACGTTTAAGATGCATTTATTTATGCATGTCATCCTCATTTTCGCATGTATTATCATATAGGGAGGTGTTTTCACTCTCTTTACTTTTACTGTTTTATTTATTTTCATTCATTGATTAATAAATAATTAACTAAATAATATTTATTTTAAATAAAATAAAATTTTAATAAAATAAATTAAACAAAACAAACTCTGATATTTTTTTTATTCATGAACTCGTTTAGTTTAGTGTTTTAAATAAAAGTTTCTGAAATGTTTGTATTGTCTGACCTGCTGTTGTGTTTGTTTATAGAGATGTACACTCAGAGGAGGGTTCGAGAGGTGAGTTTAATACCACACGACAGCTGGACATCTCACACACACACACACACACGCACAGATTTACGCTTCCATTTATAACCTTGTGTGTGTCCTGCAGGAAGCTCCAATCGTTCAGCAGGTGCCGAAAATGATTCCTCGTGATCACCCGCTGTCCAGTGCCAGTACGTCACACTGAAACACACACAATCAGGATGGTTTTATTATCTTTTTTTAATATACTTTTCATGCTCTGAATGATGACTTTGGACAGAAAAAATGTCTGTGTTGAGATTCGAGAGTCGATTGAGGTATTGAGATTCGAGAGTCATTTACAAAACGAATCAACTACTAATCGATTCCACAGCATTGAGAATCGGGAGTCAATTTTATAAGGAGTCTATTCTAAAGAATTGACAATCGAGCGTAAATTCCAAACAGAATTGATTCTGAGATGATGAGACTCAAGAGTCGATTCCAAAAAAACTCATTTGGAGGCATTGGGAATTGAGAGTCAATTCTAAAAACAGTCAAGAGGTGTGGACAATTGAAGGTTGATTCTATAAAGAATCGAACCTGAGATGTTGGGAATCATGAGTCAATTCCAAAAATAATTGATTCCTATTGAGATTTAAGAGTTGATTCCAAAAATAATTGATTCTGAGATGATGAGAGTTGATTCCCAAAAGAATTGATTCCGGGGCATTGAGAATCACGAGTCAATTCTAAAAAGAGTCTATTTCTAAGGCACTGAGATTCGAGAGTTGATTCTAAAAACTATGGATTCTGAGGCGTTGAGATTTGAGAGCCGATTCCAAAAAACATATATTAATTCAGAGATGGTGAGATTCGATAGTGGATTCCAAAAAGATGTTACTTTGAGGCATTGAGAATCAAAAAAAAAAAAGAATTGATTTCGAAGCATTGAGGTTTTGGTCCGAAAAACTAATCTATCTGAAGGTTTTGAGAGTCAACGCCAAGTTTGATCCAAAATTATTTGATTCCAAATAGAAACAAATCCAAGGCATTGAAAATCAAGAGTCAATTTAAAAAAAGAATCAATTTAAAGTCTAATAAAGAGTAAATTCAAAGAAAAAATTAGATAGTTATTTCAAAAAATAATCAGTTAGGAGGCGTTAAGAATCAATTCCAAAAAGAATCAGAGTCAGTTTCAAGAAGAGTTGATTCCTAGTTGTTTAGATCAGAGTCAGTTTCAAGAAGAGTTGATTCCTAATTGTTTAGAATAGAGTCAGTTTCAAGAAGAGTTGATTCCTAGTTGTTTAGAATAGAGTCAATTTCAAATGGAGTTGATTCCTAGCCATTTAGGATAGAAAGCTGTTTCCAAAAAGAAATTATTCTGAGATGTTGAGAATAGAGAGTCAATTTCATAAAATTATTGATTCCTAAGCATTGAGATTCAGAAGTCGATTCCAAAAAAAAAATTATTTGCAGGCATTGAGAATCGAGAGTCAATTCTAAAAAGAGTCGAGAGGCGTGGACAATTGAGAGTTGATTCTAAAAAGAGTCGAGAGGCGTGGACAATTGAGAGTTGATTCTAAAAAGAGTCGAGAGGCGTGGACAATTGAGAGTTGATTCTAAAAAGAGTCGAGAGGCGTGGACAATTGAGAGTTGATTCTAAAAAGAATCAATTCTAAGATGTGGAGAATCATGAGTCAATACCAAAATAATTGATTTCTAGGCATTGAGATTTGAGAGTTGGTTACAAAAAGAATTGATTCAGAGATGATGAGATATTTGATATTCAGTAGTTGGTTCTAAAAAAGAATGGATTCAGAGGCATTGAGATTTGAGAGATTCCAAAAAATAATTAATTCAGAGATGGTAAGATTTGATATTTTATCAAAATAAGTAAATAAAAATCAGTTCCTAAATGTTGAGATTCAATATATGATTCCAAAAAGATGAGAATCGATAAAAAAAATAATTGATTTCGAAGCATTGAGATTTGGGTCCAAAAAAAATCTATCCCAAGATTTTGAGACTCAATGCCAAGTATGAGCCAGTGCATCCATTCAGAGAAGAGGAATCAAATCCAAGGCATTAAAATTCAAGAGTCAATTTAAAAAAAAAAAAATCAATATAGCGTCTAATTAAGAGTAAATTAGAGAGTTATTTCCAAAAATAATCAGTTAGGAGGCATTAAGAATCAATTCCAAAAAGAATCGATTCCTAGTTGTTTAGAATAGTCAGTTTCAAAAAGAGTTGATTCCTGACCATTTAGGACAGAAAGCTGTTTCCAAAAATAATTGATTCTGAGATGTTGAGAATCGAGAGTCAATTTCATACAATTATTGATTCCTAAGCATTGAGATTCAGAAGTCGATTCCAAAAAAATATATTTGGAGGCATTGAGAATCGAGAGTCAATTCTAAAAAGAGTCTATTTGCAAGGCATTGAGATTCAAGAGTGGATTTTAAAAACAATGGATTCTGAGGCGTTGAGATTTGAAAGCCGATTCCAAAAAAATATATTGATTCAGAGATGGTGAGATTCGATAGTTGATTCCAAAAAGATGTTACTTTGAGCCATTGAGAATCGATTCAAAAAATTATTGATTTCGAAGCATTGAGATTTTGGTCCAAAAAACTAATCTATCTGAAGGTTTTGAGAGTCAATGCCAAGTTTGATCCAAGGCATTGAGATTTGAGAGTTGATTCCAAATAGAAACAAATCCAAGGCATTGAAATTCAAGAGTCATTTAAAAAAGAATCAATTTAAAGTCTAATAAAGAGTAAATTCAAAGAAACATTTTTATTCCTGGAGGTCGAGATTTGAGAGTTAATTCCAAAAATATTCAGTAAGGAGGCGTTAAGAATCAATTCCAAAAAGAATCGATTCCTAACTGTTTATAATAGAGTCAGTTTCAAGAAGAGTTGATTCCTAGTTGTTTAGAATAGAGTCAATTTCAAGAAGAGTTGATTCCTAACTGTTTATAATAGAGTCAGTTTCAAGAAGAGTTGATTCCTAGTTGTTTAGAATAGAGTCAATTTCAAATGGAGTTGATTCCTAGCCATTTAGGATAGAAAGCTGTTTCCAAAAAGAATTGATTCTGAGATGTTGAGAATCGAAAGTCAATTTCAAAAAATTATTGATTCCTAAGCATTGAGATTTAGAAGTCGATTCCAAAAAAAAATTATTTGGAGGCATTGAGAATCGAGAGTCAATTCTAAAAACAGTCGAGAGGCGTGGACAATTGAGAGTTGATTCTAAAAAGAGTCGAGAGGCGTGGACAATTGAGAGTTGATTCTAAAAAGAGTCGAGAGGCATGGACCATTGAGAGTTGATTCTAAAAAGAGTCGAGAGGTGTGGACCATTGAGAGTTGATTCTAAAAAGAGTCGAGAGGCATGGACCATTGAGAGTTGATTCTAAAAAGAGTCGAGAGGCATGGACCATTGAGAGTTGATTCTAAAAAGAGTCGAGAGGCGTGGACCATTGAGAGTTGATTCTAAAAAGAGTCGAGAGGCATGGACCATTGAGAGTTGATTCTAAAAAGAGTCGAGAGGCATGGACCATTGAGAGTTGATTCTAAAAAGAGTCGAGAGGCGTGGACAATTGAGAGTTGATTCTAAAAAGAGTCGAGAGGCGTGGACAATTGAGAGTTGATTCTAAAAAGAGTCGAGAGGCATGGACCATTGAGAGTTGATTCTAAAAAGAGTCGAGAGGTGTGGACCATTGAGAGTTGATTCTAAAAAGAGTCGAGAGGCATGGACCATTGAGAGTTGATTCTAAAAAGAGTCGAGAGGCGTGGACCATTGAGAGTTGATTCTAAAAAGAGTCGAGAGGCATGGACCATTGAGAGTTGATTCTAAAAAGAGTCGAGAGGCATGGACCATTGAGAGTTGATTCTAAAAAGAGTCGAGAGGCATGGACCATTGAGAGTTGATTCTAAAAAGAGTCGAGAGGCATGGACCATTGAGAGTTGATTCTAAAAAGAGTCGAGAGGCGTGGACCATTGAGAGTTGATTCTAAAAAGAATCAATTCTAAGTTGTTGAGAATCGAGAGTCAATACCAAAATAATTGATTCCTATGCATTGAGATTTGAGAGTTGATTACAAAAATAATTGATTTAGAGATGATGAGATTTGATATTTTATAAAAAAAATAAATAAATAAAAATCAGTTCCTAAATGTTGAGATTCAATATTTAATTCCAAAAAGATGAAAATCGATTAAAAAAAGAATTGATTTCGAAGCATTGAGATTTGGGTATAAATTAAAAAAAGAATCAATATAGAGTCTAATTAAGAATAAATTTGAGAGTTATTTCCAAAAATAATCAGTTAGGAGGCATTAAGAATCAATTCCAAAAGAATCAATTCCTAGCTGTTTAGGATAGAGTCAGTTTCAAAACGAATTGATTCATAGCCATTGAGAATCGAGAATTAACTGCGAAAAGAATGGATTCCTAGGTCTTGAGATTCAAGAGTTAATTCCAAGAGAATTGATCCCAAAAAAAGAATAGATTTAAAGGCAGAAGTCAATTACAAAAATAATGAACTGCAAAGTTTTGAGATTTGATTCCAAAAAAAAAATGTAAGCGATTCAAGAGTTAATTCCAAATTTAATCAAGCTTTTAGCTATTAAAAAATAAAGAAAGGTCTGTCAAGTAATCACTCCTGTAAGTGTGAAATAACTGGCCTGTTGTTTTGTGGTTTGTCTGTCAGCATCGCTACGCAGAGCTCTGTCCATCCAGAACCTCAGTCAGATGCAGATGGAGCGTCCGTGGGAAGGAGTGACGCTCAACCGCTGCCTGATCGTGGCCATAACCATCCTGCTGCTGAGCTCCGGCTTACAGAGAATACACGGCATGTGGAGCCATTATCACAAATCTGCCTTAATAATTATGATTATGCATCTGTCTTTTTCAAGCGGCAACCTCCCGCTCTCCCTCGGGAAGCCAATACGGAAGTAACTGAAACTGCAATTCATCGAAATCCCGCTAGTCCTGACTCCTTAATAGAGCAAATTTCTATTGAGCCCACTGTTAGAATGGCCAACTTTACAGCAGAAAAAAAGGTGTTTACAGCCTGGTACAAAGAACGATTTTGGTTCATATAGCTAATATTACCCTTCATGACAACTGTGAGGGGGTGAATTTTTTTATAATATATATATATACAGTTGAAGTCAGTTTATTTTTTTCCCCAGTTTCAGTTTAACGGAGAGCAGATTTTTTACACATTTCTAATCATAATAGTTTTAATAACTCATCTCTAATAACTGATTTATTTTCTCTTTGTCATGATGACAGTAAATAATATTAGACTAGATATTCTTTAAGACACTTCTATACAGCTTAAAGTGACATTTAAAGGCTTAACTAGGTTAATTAGGTTAACTAGGCAGGTTAGGGGAATTAGGCAAGTTAATGTATAATGATGGTTTGTTCTGTAGACTATCGAGAAAATATATAGCTTAAAGGGGCTAATAATATTGACCTAAAATGTTGTTTAAAAAATTAAAAACTGCTTTTATTCTAGCCGAAATAAAACAAATAAGACTTTCTTCAGAAGAAAAAATATTATCAGACATACTGTGAACATTTCCTTGCTCTGTTAAATATCATTTGGGAAATATTTAAAAAAAAAAATAATTCAAAGGGGGGTGAATAATTCTGACTTCAACTGTGTATATATATATATAGTGCAAACAAAGTCCTTCCTGTACTTCACATTTCACTTTCACTTAATATGCACATTAAAATGTAGTAGAATTCAACACTGTTAATATTCAACAGCGGTTTCTGAAATATTGACGAAATGCATTATTTGCAATAGTTCTCGTCTAAGATGTAAATGTAAGATCTTTAAATTAAGAATTGATTAGGTTTTTGTTCAGTTTTTGAAAGCAGCACAGCACAACTGTTGAAATAACTTTCAATTCAAGCATTTATGTTTGTTTTTCAGCACTTTCCAGGCCTTGAATTTTTATGTCTGAAATTCAAAGATATATATAATTTATACAATTCAGGGTTCAACACTAAGGATTTTTTCTATTGGCCCGATCGGGCCAGTGGTTCAGAAAAAAAAAAAAAAGTTAATAGCTATTTCTTAGCCACATATTTTAAATAATGTGTCAAAAGCCAAACATAATTGTAATACATACACTTTATTTAGCTTTAACTTTTCTTTAAATACAACTGACACTTGAAAAAAAAAGTCACAAATGTGACTAAATTAAAATACATGGTTTCCGCTACATTCATTCTTCCATGGCGGGGCGCCACACCAAAATTCATCCCGCCATGGCTATTACAGCTTCTCATTCAAAACATTCAGTCATTGTTGTTGTTGTTTTTAATAGCAGGTTATAATCGCACCAAAACGTATTAAAAGGTAAGTGAATTATAACAGCGCAAACTTTTCTTTAATCGCAGTAGTGCTGTGCGTTATTTGTTTAACTCTTTACGATGACATGCTGACTGACTGACAGGTGCGTACGTGAGACGTGAGACCAGCAAACACGACGTAGCTTTCAGTTAAGATGAACACAGTTTCCATAATTATACTGTATAGATAAAGGTCTATGGTTCTGCATACAATGACTTTATCTGGCTGGAATTTATAGCGGTTTCACTTTACTTCAGGACTGTTCAGCTACTTCAGCTGTTTCACTTTACTTCAGGACGCATTAATGCCGCTCTGTAGGTCTACCGGAGACATTCATAAATATTCCTAGCAAATCTAATAAATGTTGGAGATGTACTCGTCACATAAACGCACTAAATCGCACTTGAGCAGCGAATATTTCAGGGTGTGAAGTTGTGCACGAACAGAGGAAATCAGCGCGCAAGGAGAGATTCGCATGCTCGTATTACATAAATGCACTCACAACATGTGTCATTGAAATAACACCCATAGGTAGTTGGTACATCCGTGTAAAAGTTCTGCCGCCACAGCTGGAAAAAATCCTAGAGGAAACACTGTAATATATATATAAATATCAGTGTTTCCTCTAGGATTTTTTCCAGCTGTGGCGTGAAGCCTTTTACACAAATCTACACAGCAAAAATTCCGGTGTTAAATATACGGTGTGATTTTTTTTTGGTGTTGTTCAGTGTTTAAACCAGAGTACATTTTAATCCACGAGTGTGAAAGAGTGTATATTTAAGAGGTTTTTTTTCAGTGTTAAACTTTTAACCCAGTATGCAGTGTATTTCCCAGTAGTGATTGGAAGTTCAGTTTTTTTATTTGAACCAGTTCTTTCAGACAAACAGTGATCAAACCAATGTGTTTTACTTAAACTTGAAACATGTCTTGTTGCATTTTAAAATGCAGAGAGTTGAATGTATTAAAATTATTTCTGAAAAGATTAATGAACATTTAATAAATTTAAACAATTTTCAACATATTTGATCACTGTTATCTGTCACACACACCAATTGATAAAATAGGAAAAAAGGTAATATATTAACACCTTGAAAGGTAACACACACTTCGTTCGATGTAAGAATAAACTCTTACTGTGTAAAAATGAACTCTGTGAGTAATGAACAAATTTCACACTTTACAAAGTGTTATTTTAACTCCAAAATGGAGGGAGTCATATGTACACCCAAGGAGTGTTAAGTTAAACTCAAATTGAGTTACATGTACACTGGTTTTTTTTGCTGTGTACCAACTACCTATAGCGTTATCGCAATGACAAATGTCTTGTGCGCAGTATTACAAGTCGAGATCGCATTCATGTAATACAAGCATGCGACTCTCTTTGCTTGCGCGCTGATTTCCTGTTCGTGCACAAAACTTTTTTGCACGCCCTCAAATATACGACGCTCAAGTGCAGATTTTCTTGTGCGCTCTCAAATAAACACTGCTGAAGTGCATTTATAGTGCGTTTATGTAGTGAGTATGTCTCCAACATTTATTAGATTGGCTAGGAATGTTTATGAATGTCTCCAATAGACCTGCAGTGCGGCATTAATGCTTCTTGAAGTTTCAAGAGTTCACACTTAGATAATGCTTGACTGTTTTAGCTAGTTTGGCATGCTGTCCCGGGAGAGAACCCTGAGCTCAGAGATAGGTGAGCCCAAGGCTCCCGCCCGGTCAAATAAGCATTAAGAGTGAAACGAGATCAGGTAGTTCTCGATAACCTCCTGAGAATATACCACCAGTTGCATATAATATAACTGTAGTTGCATGTTTTTTGAGTGTGGGAGGAAACCGGAGTACCCGGGGAAAACCCACGCGAACACGGGGAGAACATGCAAACTTCGCACAGAGAGTGTCGACTGGTTCAGTTGGCATTGAACCAACTCGACCTCTTTGCTGTGGGGCAACAGTGTTAACCACTGAACCACCGTGTCGCCCGAAGCTAACTGAGGAGGAGGGAGAAGGGATGGATGGGGGGGGGGTTTCAAAACGAAGATGAGAAATGAAGTTTAGGCTGGGTATTTATGTTAGATCTTGAATGATCTGATTGGCTAGCTAGTGATTGGTGATAGGGATCAGCTGTAGTCAATCCTATCACGTGCTCCTCTCGAAATTAGTTTGTAAAACTTTACAAAGTGAAACGGCCATAAACTCCAGCAAGATAAAGTCATTGTATGCAGAGCCATAGACCTTTATCTGTTAAGTATACTTATGGAAACTGTGTTCATCATAACTGAAAGCCCCGTCGTGTTTGCCAGGCTCACGCATCACGCACCTGTCAGTCAGTCAGCCAGCATGTCACCTTAAAGGGTTAAACAAATAATGCACAGCACTACTACGGTTACAGAAAAGTTTGCGCTGTTATAATTCACTTACCTTTTAATACGTTTTGGTGCAATTATAACCCGCTATTTAAAAAAAACAACAACAACGACTGAATGTTTTGAATGGGAGGCTGTAATGTAGCTGTGGCGGGATGAATTTTGGTGTGGCGCCCCGCCATGGAAGAATGAATGTAGCGGAAACCTTGATATATATATATATATATATATATATATATATATTATAGGGGTGTCAAAATTAATCGTTTCTTCGGTGCACCGCGATGCAGATGGGGACAATTCGATATCGGTTCAGTAATAGATCATAACTGGTTATTATGTACTGACGTCATTTACCCCCTATGCGCGATATCGCGGTAGAATACTATGGCGAAGGAGGCGAGGGTGAGTAAATAAAACACTCCTACTACTTAAAAAGCAGATCTTTCACTGACACTTAGGAATGGTAAAACACGAGCCGCTATTTCACTACTAGGGAGAAATGCTGTAAAACTCTAACTCTCTCTCTCTCTCCCACACACACACACACACTTTGGGCATTTGACCCGCTGGCATGTTCGTGAGGTAAATTTCCCTCCTCTCGGCTGTTTGTGGATCGAGACACAAGCGTGCCTGTGGTGCGAGTTTATTGTAATGTATTTATTCTATTACGGATTACCTGTTAACCGCGTATTATGCGCATATAGACTGACCCGCGGCTGTTTTTCACGCGTCACTCATGGGTGAACAACGCTTTCGTTTCTAAAGCCAAGTGCAGCCCTTTCTGTTGAGCGGGTGAAGACAGATAATGACCAATCATAGGGGTGTAAGATCCTGCCAGCGCTCAAAAAGCAAGCGGGATAATATTAATATTAGTTTATTTGTTATGAAACTGTTATGAATGCTCGTGCTGTCTTCTGAGCATGTATTGAAGTTTTCATTCACAAAGAGTGTTTTTTTGAGCAGGTCAAATTAAATGTACAGTTCATATTTCTGACTGCTTGTATTAAAGGACAAAATTGTAATACAAGTAATATATAAATATAAACATATTTATAGATTTTAAAATGTGCCTTTAATTTTGACACCCACAGACATCTTCACCAAATATAAATCAGAAAGATCAGACTTTCTGATACAGCCTCATTTCAGTTGTCACGTTTTGTAAAAATCGATCTATTGAATCAATCAATCTATTAAAAAAACATTGGCTAGAAAATGGCATTATAGGCTTAAATTATAGAGAGAAATAAGGGATGAAGCGAGACTGCAGTCAGATCATGACGCAAGATCAATGTTGATCTTTCTGTCGAGGTGTCAGTGCAGAAATGAACACAACAACAGGTCTAATACAACATATTAGAAGATTAAAATATGGAAAGATTATCAGGTAGTAATTTTCCTAACAGATAAACAGCACACGGTAATGGTTCAGCATGCTTTCACTTTCGTATTCGACATGAAACGCACATTTGCCGGTAGGAAAGACATCCCGCCATACTCATCACTCTCTCTTCATATAGCCGTATATGCGGCTATTACATATTCATACATATACTCTGGGAAATAGCCTGGCTTGTTAGTTCGTTGGATCG